>CM031600.1:79304452-79309452 GCA_018398815.1 Conus ventricosus
CATCCATCTAGTGTAAATCCTGCGCACTGTGATCTTGTAGCTTAGCAGACGTGATGTCACGTATTCTGTGTGTTCAGCTCGATGCGTTGTGCAAGTCACTGTCTCTGTCAGGACAGTCCCGCTTTCAACGCGATTGATCTCTTCCGCATGTCGACGACAACCTCCTTCGTCAACACCGTGAAAACTGTGTCATGCACCAGCGGTTTTCAGTTGAGCGTGAAAGCTCAAACTAAAGGTCCTCTGCTTACCAACATACGCGTCTACTCTTTCCTATGCATCACCTCTCCCTTCCCCCTCCCTCCCTTTATGATCAGCATCCGGGCATTCATTGTATTGATTTTTCCTTGGAAGCGAAGCGAAGGTAAGATGGAGGGATGACCAAAAATTTTTCTGATTTGGTATCGAAATGTGTGTGCATGTGTGAGGTGGTGGCAAGCGTTTTATGAGGTAGGATGTGTTATTTGGGAACAGCGTAGTTTTATTATTTTTTTCTCCAACAAGAAATAACTAAAACTGAATCACAGTGTAAATGTGGGAGAGCAGCATCACAGGGCGACTGATGGTTAGGTTCATACCAGGACAACGGTATTGGGCATGGACTGTTGCTGACTCCGGCGTTAATCAGATGAGTTTATTTTTAGGATATACACCCTTAACGGTCTCTCTCTCTCTGTCTCTCTCTGTCTGTCTCTCTCTCTCTCTCTCTCTCTCTCTCTCTCTCGCGCGCGCGCGCGTGTGTGTGTGTGAGAGAGAGAGACTAGCAAATGTGTCAGTATTATATAATGAGTGGTTTTCAATTTTGCACGAAATCACAAGACAATACAAACATGAAAATCAACACACACCAAATGTTATCTTGACATTTTTTATTTGTTTTACAGACTTAGAGGCTTGCACAAGTGTAATATCCGACCTTAATTACCAATCTTGTGGAAAATAAAAAAAAGAAAAGAAATTATTTTGTTCTTTTGAGTCAGTCGTGTTACCAATGCTAAGATTTTTTTTATCTACAAATTGAAATCACTGGCTCAAGTTATCTCACTGTCTGTATGCCCAACACATGTCGGGTTTAACATGTAAAATCACATTTTTATTTTTGGTGGGAAATTATAAAGAAAAATAACAGAAAATCTGCACTTTTTGAGAAAAGTGAATAGTTTTGGTCCTATAAGATGCCGAAAAGTTGGAAACAAATGGTCAAATGATTGTGTTACATTTTCTGTGTTTGAATGAAACCTGAGTAGTGGAAGCCAAAAGCAAAGTTGGTGATTTTTTTATATTTGATTAGAGATTTTGCCCTTTTAATGTGCCAGTGACACCACTGAAAAACTGGTAACACGACTGATCCACACAGAATGGACACGATAACACGACTGAGGATTATACAGTCAGTAGTGTTACTACTTTACAACAGAAATGCTGACATGTGAGCCAATGTTTCCTATTGTTTTTCTGACGTGAAATTAACACAGTGCGAATAGGATGTAAGACTGGACACATTTTACATAAATTTTGAGTTGAACTGGTGGAACTTTTGAGATACCCGGTAACACGACTGACAATTGGTAACACGCCTGATATTATAGGCAGCAATATTTTCCTTTGCTTATGGCATTTATACACAACACCTTCTGTGATAATTTCCTATCCTAGAACCTCAAACTGAAAGCAGTTTCCAACATGGCAAAGAGAATAAAAGCAAATGATGGTATGTCTGAGTGACTCTGACCTGACATGTAAGACGAATGAAATTGGGTGCTTCCAGTGGCTCACAGTTTGGTTGAAATCAACACGCTCAGTGATGACTTAACCTTGTGAATACTGAAGCGCAGGTGGTCCATGCGACCAACACCACAGGGACTTCCAGGACTTTATGGATTAAACAAGTTGTACTGATAACCTTTAACTATCACGGTTACGCTCTTGGCGATAACGGGTTAAAATTTTATCATTTTACAAGGAGGTACCTTTTCAGACACATGATTTCCTGTACGAAATCGTGTTCCAAAAATTGTATCCTGTCATAAAAGCATGCAAATGTCCTTCTTTGCAAATACACAAATTAAGTTCTAGCTCTCTGCAACTAGTATTGAAACAAAAGACTGCAAAAAACATTCTGGAGGATAACCACTATTCAAACAAAAAACATGAATCATTTCAAAACTTTGGAAACAAAGCCACAAACTGAACAAGCTTATCAAAATGATGATCCGTTTAAGGACCACTTTTGCACTGACTATATTTGTGCATTACTTCCTCAGGTAAGAAGACTGACAAATGCTTGAACTCTCTACAACCATATTCCAGATAGCAGGGTCCACTGTGTAATGCTGTGAAGTATCAACCTTGACTGGCTGAGGAATCAAAGACATGATTTTACTATGTTCATACCAGCAGATGTCTTTGAACTGCTTTGGCCAAAAAAAGCAATTATTTAAGCCCTTCCCAACTGAGTGCATGCAGTTGACATACAGGTCCCCAGCATCAAATCCTCAACAAACCCAGGATACGGTTTTTTGTCATATTCGACAATCACCCATTGTCCCAAGCACTCCTCTGGTGGAGGCACATCAGCGGGGACTTGCTGGGGAATGGCAGAAGGGGGGATTGAATGAAGAATTTTGTCTGGGACGGCTTGTTCAGGGGTGGCACCATCAGGAGGGATTTGCTTGGGAATAGCGTTGAGGGGAACCTGATCAGAAGTGGCACCAGGGGGAACTTGCTCGGGAGTAGAGTCCAGGGGGACTTGCTCAGGAGTGGCTCCAGAGTGCATCTGTTCAAGAATGGAGTGGGGTGGTGTCTTTGGAACTGCAGGCATAAAGTGATTTGGGACCCAGTGTTCATGCATCATATCATGTCGTGTGGACGACCACATGACCACCAGTGGATTTTCATCTGACACACTGTTGGTCATGTGACTTCCCAGCCTAGGCAGCACGAGTCTATGTAGATCGGTACGAACTACGGGGTTTCCACGCAAAGGATAGGCCGAGAAAAGTGGCATTTGCAGCACACTAGACAGTGCCGCTACTTGCCACATACCCATGTAAGTGCCCGCTTTGCAGACCTTCATGGACTCCCTTTCATATATTGACCTGATGATTTCTTGGTTTAGGCATATCCCTGGCACAAACTCCTCTGAATACATTGCAAATGATTTAAGGACTGATCTCCTTTTACCATTTTCACCAAGACCTTTTCTCATGCTGTCTTCATCTAGATAGTAATCAGGATTTAGAGCAAGTTCATGAACAATGCGAGCTCTTAATTCTGCTGGTCGCTGATCGTCCCCAAAGGCAAAGACACTGCCACACCCTGGCAAGCAGTTTCCATCTGCCCGAACAGTGACAGGGTATGTTTTCTGGCCAGGTATGTCTGTTGGGAACAGCACCAGTCCCTGATAATCAACCAATAATCTGTCTTTCTCAATGTACCTATGACTACCGGTGATACTGCAACCAAGATCAAGTCCCTACAAATCTTCTGTAATTCACAGAACGTCTGTGCAGTTTGCAGCATTTTTCAGGTGGTTTCCAAACTGTTTTTTCTCTTGCAACGTGCACTGCAGAACAAGCAGAGCTATTTGCAGTCTTTGTTCTTTTAGTATCAGCGTCAGTTTTTTTACCTGCAGCATCTGCCCTTTTTCTTTTGGCACCATCATGTTTCTGATCTGATCCCCAAGGAGTAACACAAAATGCACGGAAATCATGATCAGGACATGTGTCCTCATCACACGTGCAACTGACATCCCTGACATTTATATTTTCTAGTGAAATCACAAGTACCTGGTGAATTTTCATAGTGCCAGGAACTGTTTCAGGGTTTTTGAATGTAGGCAATCTTCGACAGCTCTAATATCAGTATCTGACACAGTGTACAGTTTTATGGATGTGTTCTTTGACACCACATTCACAAAATCGTCACTGTTCATGATGTCTGCGCCCTCGACAACTTTTCGATCTGCTGTTCGTTTCAGGGTACCACCCACCCCATCAGGAACCCCCTTTCCATGCCCTGCTTCAAAAAAATTCCAAGTTGCCCTTTTAAACCCTCTCTGAAAAATTTCAGTTGAAAGCAGATAAAAGTTTGTTTTTTGTCTGTATTGGGTAGTTGGCCCATCACTGAAAAAGTGAAGTGTTTCAACTGCAGGATGGTGAAATTTTTATTTCATCAAGGACAGGGCGAAGAAAGGCCCAAACAGAAGCAGGATCATGCTGCAAAGAATTGGATACACCACAAAAGAGCTTTCTCTTCCCTGCAGTATAATAACAGCCTGTGTGTAAAGTAATCTGCACCTGAGAGGCGCCAAAATGGACAGCTTGAATTTCCCTATGCATCTTTCCTACATAATTTTCAGAAAAATCAATATGCACAACACACTCACTGGGCTGCAAACTGTTTTTCAGATGCTGAAGTGCTTGTACTGAGTAGTCTTGTTGAAAAGGTGACGAGTGTATACAGACAATTGCTCATGAAATTTGTCCAAAGATTTCCAAGAGACCCTTGTTCTGTTTGTTTGACCGTGGTAGTCAACACTTTCTTCTCTCCATTTTTGAAAGTTCTCTCTTCTTTGACTGTCCTCCCACTGTGTCCAGGTCCACTTCTTGTGTTGATTCAAAAACAGAACTAGATTGCACCGTTCGGGAGAGACAGATTTTCACAGTTTCTATACATGCATTGCTTTTCCTCGCTTGAACAAACAGTCTGATGGGCAAGGACATGAAGCGATGCCGTTTCTATGACACCATGACGTTTCAGCGCCTCTGCCAACCAATGCGTATTTTCGCATGTCTTACAGAGACACGTTTCTCTCTCTGAGGGTGAAGGGAAAGTAACCCAGAAAGGTTTAAGTCGCCAGAATGTTGTGAAACTTACTTCTTTTTCTTGTGATTCTTTGAGGTACTTTTGATGCAGGTTTTTGAGTGTGTCACACAAAATCCGCTTTTGTTTTTGTCTTTTTTTCTTGTAATTGTTGCTTTTTTACCTGCCAGTACCCTAGA
>CM031600.1:79314452-79326952 GCA_018398815.1 Conus ventricosus
ACTGAAACACGACAAAAAAGCAGAAGAGCACACAAAACAAAGTGTGAAGTAACGACGATTTATTGCACGACACAAAACAGGACAAGAAATTTTCGGCAAAAATGCCTTCCTCAGCGACAAAAAAAAAAAAGTACAGACATAAACATGCACAATACTCCCCTTGTGAAGTCAAAGTGGTGAGTTTAATGATAGTTATTTTGAACGTATCATCATCATCATCATTATCACTATTATTATTGTTAACAGAATTATTATTATTGTTATTATCATTATGATAATGCTCATCATCATCCGTATCGTTATCATAGAGGTGAAAGTTTTCTGCCTGAGTGTGGATATTATCCATTTCAGATTTGCAAAATGCTAAATGAGGAATTCAGTATTTATTTTGTTGATGAGGCTGGTTGGTGATGTAAGGTGGGAGGAAGTTCCGATGTTTCTGAAAAGCCTTGAAAATGATAAATGCTGTGTGTGTGTGTGTGTGTGTGTGTGTGTGGTGTGTGTGTGCGCGTGTGTGTGTGTATTTAGATGCTTTGTGTGTGGGTGTGTTGATTTTATTTTGTTGTCGTTGTTTTTAGGTGTTTTGTTTCTTGAAGAGGTGTATTTGACATATTGAAATTGGAGAGTGAGGATTCAAGGGGAAACAAACAAACCAAAACAAAAAAAACAAAAACAAAACAATAGAGAGAGGGAAATGTTTATGGCTTTACTTTTGCTGTTCTATTTAAGGACTGTTTTAATGATTTACTACAATGTTTACGCATATATATAGGGAAAAAATTGATTGCTGCCAAGGCTAAGCCACTGCACTAAACAGGAGAATTGCTGAGAGGCTACCAGACTACTTGGCACATTTTCCTTCAGCTTTTGGGGGTGAAACTCCCCAGCCCTGCTGAGTACCCATGTACCCTCCAGGGCAGGGTGTTCCATGGTTCCCCCCCCCCCCCCCCCTTTCCCAACCTCCTGTCCATTTCTTATTTTTTGTTTTGAAAACATTCACCCCATGTTATTCCTGTTGTGATAGGTAAATGGGATGTAGAATAGCATGACATTCCCCTGCCTAATACTTCTCTTCCTGTCGCCTCCTCCGCATCCTCCATTCCCCGACTCCAAGTTAGGTTCTTTTGTTTGCTCTGTTGATTTATATGTTGATTTTTATGTTTTGATTTAGCCCATCTGTAAACTCTCCCCACTTTTTTTTTTTTTTTTCGTTTTTTTTTCCAGGTAGTATTTGACTTGATTTAAGCCTCAAACTGTGTATCTTCAAGTGCGTGCATGACTGTGCATGCATACATATGTATGCTTGAATTGTATGTGTGCTGCATTTTGTGTGTGTGTGTGTGTGTGTGTGTGTGTGTGTGTGTGTGTGTGTGTGTGTGTGGTGGTGTAGTTCTGTAAGAATTCCTTTAAGATGAACAGTTTCTGTCATAATTATAGCACCATTGGATGCACAAGCGGGTTTAAAAAAAAGAAAAAGAAAAAGATACCCCCATTCCTCTAGCTGTGCTCCTCCTCCCCCACCCTCATCCTACCCCCACTATCACCCTCGTGTTTCTCTTTCCTCTCATCCTGTCTCTAACATTTGTTTGATCCCTGTCCAAGCAGCTTATTTCCTCACATTAGATGGGCTTAGCCGGGGTCTGTCCCCCACTGAACGTTAAGTGCTTCCGATATAACGTGTGTGGTTCTAGCCTATCACGCTTGAGTGCTTGTGGAAACATGGTCTGGACGGTTCCATTCTGTCTGATTTGCATAATGGTGAATGTCCGTGGCATGGCTCTGTGCAGAGAAACGCTAGCTGGCTGAGGACGTAGGGTGGTGTTTGGTATCGAGCGGGGCCGGAGACAGCGTGGATCAGCCCAGACATTACCCCCACATCCCCTCCAGACATCCCATCCGTCTCTCTGCCGGAGTGGGAAAAAAGAGCAGCCCTTGCAAACATCTCAAGAGTCAAGACTCTGGGTTTGACCGAGTCGTCTCCCTTGCCCCGAGGAACATTACACTAAGGTAAGTGCCAGCACCAGCTTACAGTAACTGTTGCAGTGAGGGTTCATTAGTAGTGGTGGTAGTGGTGCAGGTGGTTTGGTGGTGGTGGTTGTGTGGTGGTGGTGGTGCAAGTCTAACAGTGCATTGTGGGGCGTGGTATGCATTTCACGGGTTCTGTGCTGATCTATTTTTTTTTAAAAAATCCTCTTCATTGTTTTTTTCCTTTTCCTTTTTTTTTGTCTCTTGGTGGATGAGTTTATTTTGAGTGTCTACGCACAGGGGGAGTGCCGTTAACTCCTGGGTCTTCCATCACAGCATTTTGCCGTCTGCTTACTTGTTCCGCACAGTGCCGTGCAGTGCCTGCTTCTGCCTACTGTCGTCCCTTGGCTCCCTCCCTCCTTCCTTCCTCCCCTCCTTCTCTTCATCACTTCGGGTTGGTCGAGGGGATAAGCCATGCGGCAGGACGGACTTGTGCAGGTACCGCTGATAACTTCCAGTTCTGGTGGCGTTCCTGCACCTCAGTTGCTTTTTGTTTGGTTTGGTTCACACCTTTTTTTTCTTCTCTCCCTTTGATCATCTACATCCTAACCCCTCCCTTCTTCCCCCCCCCCCCCCCCCCCCCCCCCCCCATTTTCTTTTATATTGTTGTTGTTGTGGTTGTCCTTTTATGGTTATGCTGATCAGCATGTGGGTGTTTTCAGCGCTTTTTTTTTTGTTTGTTGCGTGTTTGGATTTTCTTGCACTTTCAATCTTTCTTTGTTACCACAGTTACTGTTTCTTTTGATGATTGAGAAAATGGTTGGTTGATTGGAGGTGAGTGTGTGTGAGCGTGCATGCGTGAGAGTGTGATATTTGTTGCTAATCTGACAGTTTTGGTTAACAAACGAGATCCAATGTTAAGTCTATACTGTATGTGTCATAACTGGTCCAAATTTAAACAAAATGTTTTTAAAATTATCGGTCCTTTTGAATCTTTGATTCTTCACTGTCTGTCTGTTATGTGTCTCTGTCTGTTGCTTCTCTCTCTTGTTGTCTCTGTGTCTGTGTCTCTTGCTATATCTCACAGGCACCTTAAATTTAATCAGAAATATGAACAAAGCTTTTTTAGCTTTGTTTTTATTATCCAGTTTTGTCTAGATAGAGTCTGGCCGTTTCTTTGTTTTTCTTCTTTATTTTGACATTTAGTTGTGATGGTAGTTACAGTAAGAAAATTATGATAACTCCCACTTTATCCATTCTGTGCCGTCTGGCGCTTGCGGTGATAGGAAAGGATCTCCATCTGCCTCTTCTGGTGCTTTGGGGCCTTTTAGCCCCCCCTCGACTTTTCTGCATCAGGTTTTTTTGTTGTTGTTGTTGTCAACTTAAGTTCAGGGATAGGGAAAAAACCCCATTGCATTAAATGTACCTAATTGGCATGCTATAAAATATGGCTTTGGGACATAAAGGTCTGTATAGATTTTGATGATGTTTCCTTGAAGAAAAGAAAAATATAAAAAAAAAAAGAAAAGGGATTTTGCGCAGTGTGCAAATAAACTTAGTTTCCGCTTGGATTCAGTGACTTCTGGAACATTTTGCTTATTTGGTGGTACTCAGGACCCCACCAATAGTAACACTATGATGAGTGAATTATGCATTTATTGATCAGAGCAGATAGGCTTAATTTGAAATAATGGTATGGTTTTATACACAGGTGTCTATTTGAGTCTTAGAGGTTTGCAATGTAAACAATTTGTGAATTTGTACCCTTTATAACAAGGAATTGTGTTATACATTCTTGTGTGTATGTTGAATAGTCTCCCCCCCCCCCCCCCCCCCCCCCCCCCTCCCTCCTCTCTTCTCTGTTACGTGACAGGAATGACTTCTTGTTTTTTATTTTTCCCCTGTTTTGATTTTCGGTGGGGAGAAAGGGAGGGGGTTGAGCAGGTGGGGAGTGTTTGGAGGGAGGGTATGGTAGTGGCGGGGTCACTCCCATTCAATAGTCAGTGTGACTCATGTCAGTGTAAGGGCTTTCAGAATAACTTGATATTAGATTCATCCCATACTCTGCTGCACTCTTGTATGAAATTAAAGGAGAATACAAGAATGTGAAGTATAAAGAGACAAGACTTTTAGAAAACTATTTTTTCCCTTCTTTTTATAGAACAAGGCTGCCACTTAATCTGCCAGTGAAGTTTCAGCACTTTAATTTTGGCTGAGAGCCTTGAAAAATGAAGCAAAACCAAACCAAGAAAAGACCACCCTCAGGCTGAAGTGAATGTTGCTTCTAAGCACAAGAGTTGATGCTCTCTACCTGTTGTGTGTTTAAAAGAAAAGAAAGAAAAAAAAGAAAGGTGACCTTTATTTCCATCCCCTCCCCACCCCTCTATCACCAATGGAAATTACTGGATTATGTCCAACCTGGCCTGGAAACCTGTCAGGGATGGTGTGGTGGTCATATGTACATGTATTTGAAAAGCAATCAGGCAAGAAAACAAACAAATGAAAGAGAAAAAAACCCCTTAAATTCATACTTACAGAAGAAAAAGGACAAACGGATGACAAACTAAATTTGCAATACACCGGAATGATTTCTACAGACAAACTAAATCTGGAATACACTCGTATGATTTCTACCCTAACAAGCTTGACATGATGATATGGAGATCATTCCATCCTGAAACATACGTTGCCCACAGTTCTGCTCAGGGCTTGATAATGGTGTTGGAGCATGCACAAAAGCCATCACAGTCCCTCACTGATGATGCCTTTTTATGGCGTGCGGCTCCTGACAGGATGATGGCTGTGTGCCTGGGTGAGGATGACGGTGATGTGTACGCCAAGATGCTGGCCTAAGGCACTGTTTCCTATGAAGGTTTCTCTGGGTGTGTCCAGAGTCTCAGAGAGAGAGAGAGGGAGGGAGAGAGAGAGAGAGAGAGAGAGAGAATGGTGATGAACAGTAAGTTGTCACACCGCCCACGGAGTTCAATTTTTTATTTTTCAAGCTTTCGCCTGTCAAAAGGCTCCATGTACAATCAAATAGCTCTGTTTTATATAGGCACACACACACACACACACACACACACACACACACACACACACACACACACATATATATATATATATATATATATATATATATATATATATATATATATATATATATATATATATATATAAAGACGACTTCACGCCTGCTTACTACAGGGGTTAGACTTAGTAAGTGGAGTGTTGGATGGGGATGAAAATATTTTTTAAAGTTTCACCCGTGAAGTAGAGGTAAGAAAAAGTCTTGAAAATGTGAGGATGCAGTCTTCAGTCTTTGCAGTTTGTTTTAGGACACCAGTTATCTCTGATTCATTCATGTATTGTTTGGTGTGTTAGACCTTTCCAGTCTTCTAACTTTAATGCCAGGGCAGCTTCTCCGGCCTGGCCAGTTTGGGCCGATGTATATGAACAGAAGGTTGTTTTTTTTTTCATTTAAATTCTGATATCGCAAAATTTATTTCACTGAGAGGCTAATGATTTCATATCAGCATTACAAATTGATTGTGTGTTAACATATTAACATTTCACAGTATATAATGCACTCTGGGTCTTCTGATGCTTGGACAAAGTCACTCATTTCATTCTTTGCGTAACTGTGTTTTAGATGTAAGCAACAGCAGCAATGAAAGGTTTTGAGCTTTATTGTTGTACAGGCATTCTTAACAGCATTTCTGAGCTGTGATATGGCCCAGATATGGTCCCAGTAGTTGGCTTGGCCTTGAACAACATAACCCGAGCCTTTAGAAGTATATGCAATATAGCAGATATTTTCACCGACAATAGAATTCTGTTTTATAAGAGTAAAATAAAAGTCAGCTTAGTTGCCTTTCATGTCCTGCTCTCATGGTGATCACAGTGATGAGATATAGGCAGCTAGGCCAAGGAGCCAACTGGGCTATAACTTAGGAAGCAGAGGAAGCTGTACTTTTTTTTTTCAGGTAGCCTGACCTGTTACTCAGTGGAATATATCGCTTTTAAAAAAATCGCTATACCCAAAGCAAATTTAAAACAGGTCTCGTACAATTCATCATCCAAAGTCCATGTTAGATGATGAAAGATAGCACCTTAGGCTGAGCGGTGCTGTTTCATGTATCAGATTCACTTTACAGGTGTGCATTTGCTGTGTTGCATACATGTGTCAGAGCCTGTGCACAATGTATGGAACCTCTGCTGCTCATGGAAACATTCACATCACCACCCAGGTGACTGCAGCCATAAAATGAACTTATCTGACACAGAATTGAATGCTGGGCTACCTCATGTCGACCTGGGATGGACAGCTCACAGAGGATTGCTGCTTCTTGGATCATGACAGGACAGCCCAGGGTGTGGCTGTGCATGGGGAGACAGGAAACAAGAGCATGGGAGTAATGCCACCGAGTCAGGGGCATGGAAGACAAGACGAAAAACGAAAACAAGAAAAAAGCTACTGATGGTGGTGTTGGCTGTGATCTGACACTGATGCTTAGAGCTAACACAGGTCTGCCAGGTTTGGGTGGAAATGAAAATTGATCTGGAGAGAAAAGACCACCTGCGGCCGCTCCTCCTCCTGATCAAAGAGACTGGTGAGTTGATTTTAACGTGGTGACAGCCCTGATGTGGCCCTCTGCGGTCGGCTGGGCTATAAGCAACATTATCTTATCTTATCCTGATCAAAGAGGACAGGTTGAAGTTGTTTCCTTCTCTGTGGGGTGAATTGAAGGGCGGGCAGTTGTTCACTTGTGAAGCGTGTTGCTGACGCAGCCAGGCGAAGGCGGTCTGTGATCTTCAGTTATAAATCTTGCAGCAAGTCTCTGTGCTCAGTCGATTCTGTTGGCTTTTTTTTTGGGGGGGGGGGGGGGGTTGCCTTTTTTTTGTAAGGATCTTATATTGTTGTTCAATATTCTGAAGAAAGGAGGAAGAGGGAGGGAGACAGATGGTAAGGGGAAGCAGGAAGGTGGGGGAAGAGGAGGCGAGGGGAGAGCTGTGGAAGGAGGAGAGGGGAGGAGGTAGACAAGGGCAAAGTGTGTGTGTGTGTGTGTGTGTGTGTGTTGTGTGTGTGTGTGTGTGTGTGTGTGTGTGTGTGTGTGTGTGTGTGTGTGTGTGTGTGTGTGAGAGAGAGAGAGAGAGAGAGAGAGAGAGAGAGAGAGAGAGAGAGAGAGAGAGAGAGAAAGGGTAATGTCTGAGGTTTCTTTGCAGTAAACCAACAAGTCAGTCCGTAAACTCCATTACAAATTTTTTTGCAAGTCTGCACTGTAGATCTGGCTGTTTCTTGCTTGTGGTAAGGATGCAAAGCTGTTCTCTGAATTCACAGAAGAGCCAAGTGTACATATTGTTAATGGGAGAGAATGCAGGGTTTGAGGCTTCTCCACTCAAAATCAAGCACAAAGGGAACCACTTAATAATGCATAGGATCCCAGCAGCAAGTATAAGTTCTCTGCTGTCACAAATCAAATTTCCTGGTGTGGATCACAAATTGAAGTAATTACAAGGATTGGACAGAAGTTCAGTACCAGATCAGCTAGTGGCGACCAGCTTACGAATGCTGTTGTCAAGAACTTCACATGGAAGCATCATATCTGACTGGCTTCCCTCTGTATTGCTGACATTGTGATAACAGAATTACTATGTCCATTTTGAAATTTTATTGTCCATATGTTGAAATGCAAGCTTAAGCTGGTATAGATGAACAGACACAATTCTTTTGGCTTCTGCCAATAAATTGTGCCATGCCGGTATAGATGAACAGACACTGAGACAGAATTTTTTGGCCTCTGCCAATGAACTGTGCCATGCTGGTATAGATGAACAGACAGAATTTTTTGGCCTCTGCCAATGAACTGTGCCATGCTGGTATAGATGAACAGACAGACTTTTTGGCTTTTGCCAGTGAACTGTGCCATGCTGGTATAGATGAACAGACAGAATTTTTTGGCCTCAGCCAATGAATTGTGCTATGCTGGTATTGATGAACAGACAGAATTTTTTGGCTTCTGCCAGTGAATTGCGCCATGTTGGTATAGATGAACAGAGAGTGGAGGTTTAGCTTCTGCCAATAAATGGCGCTGTGGATGACTTTTGATGCAGCTTCCAACCACAAGTGTATATGGAGAGGAGGACATTGCACGCAGTATTGACTTAGCTTGCCATTAACCTGTTTTAAAATGGCCATTTTCAGGGCTGAAGATTCTCAACATGTGTCCCGCTAACCAGTTGACTGCACTTTTGTGATCATGTATTTCTTTCTTATTTTTCTCAATTTTTTAAATTCTTCAGGAATTGAAAAAATCACAATGCTTGACTTTGAATTAAACACATTGCCACTTGTTTTTTTTTGGTTTGGTTTTTCATCTGCTTGACCTTTTTTGTCTTTCTGGGTTTTTTTTAACCAGTTTTTACCAGCATGTGCCTGTGACATCAAAAACATGACTATTGATCTGTTGAAACAGGCTATTAAGCCGCTGTCATGGCTGACTTGTTTCCATTAGTAGTGATCAAGTTTGTAATTATTTAAAACCGTTTTGCCATACCTGGCAAAGGCAGGTGGGTCAAACAAAACTGGTAAGCTGATCATAGCAAATGGCAAAAGTTAAGGTCCACAAGTAGAACGGTCCACTTTCCCGCTGCCAGCGTGCGGTCAAGCAAACATTAAGTTGATCCGCAGCACACTGGTGACCAGTATTTTTGTTCATGTTTCATTGACTGAGTAATTACCTGTAAAGGTGAGCTCTGCTTTAGTTTTACTATCTAGCAACTAACATCATGCTCAAGCCCCGCTGATTATGGGGGCGTACCACTACCGCCTAGTCCTTTGATCTTTACCTGATGTTGATTAATTGGTCTGATCGACATGTCACAGCTGGAGGGACTGCACAGAGGCATCAGTGTCAGTAACGAGACAGGATGCTGATAACGATTTATGATCACATGATTGACGAAGTACAGGGGGCAGATGGTGATAGTGACTGTTTAAAGAATAGCGTGAAACAAATATGGCCTGGACAGATTGATTGTAGAGTAGCTGATGATGAATGAATAGAGCCCTAAATGGGTTTTGGAGATGGAGGATGGTATATTGTGAAGAAATGAATGTGGGTGACAACATTAGTAGGTAGAAGACAGTGATTTAAAGAAAAACTGCAATGAGGAATCTTTTATGGTAAAGCAGGAGTAAACTACAGAACTCTGATCTTCCCATTTCTGTGTAGGTACCTTGTTCGGTCCTTTCCACTGCATTTCAGCATTTTCCCTCAGTTCCTTCTTTCTCATTTTTTACAGTCACCTCTCATTCCTTCATTTATATGATGTCTGCTTTCCTCTACTTATGCAAGATCACAGCGTCTGTATTCCATGGTTATTTTTGTTGTGTTTACTATCATTCTCATCTGCGTAGTTTTATCGACCTTATTAGTGAGCTAATGACCTCAACCTCTCCGTCCTTTCATCTCTTCCTGCCCCCAGCACCTCACCTTCTCCCATCGCCCATCCCCACCCCAACCCCTGCCTCCCACTCTGTCTGCTGCTTGTCCCTTGAGTTTTTCTCTCTCCCTCACTTGTTCTTGTTCTGATGCTAATGAAACAAACCTGCACTTTGTTTTCTACCGTGCTCGGTGAAATAATCAATGACGGACATTTGTCCTAAAAAGTTCCGAAAGCAGTCTGTGCTGCCTGGGTCGGTTTGGGCTGATCTGCGTGACTTGAAGAGATATATGACTTAAACTATGTCTCAGATGCCATTTTGCCATGAGGCAAGTTCACATGGGCTATTGCCCATTGACTGTTTAGTGTGTAGCAAGATACTGCAATTTCATGGGACATGATGTGCAAACTATTTAAAATCCGTCCAAACCTTAAAGAGTTTTTACCATGTTCTTGAGGTGGCTGCAAAGAAGAAACAGTCATGTGCCGTTTGCATACAGGCCATGCCTTTTGCACCCATTCTTTTCTTTTCAATGGTGAAGATGCTCTGTGGTGCATTTTATGTCACGTACCGCTCACAGTAAAACATATTCTTTTAGAGTGTTAGGACTTGCATGATGTGCGACATAAATATTTTACAGCAGACTCCATGAAAACCTTGTTCAGAGATGTCCCACCTGATGTGATGTGATCAACATTTTTCATCTGATCTAAGATTTTACAGAGGACAGACTTTTCACAAAATTTTCAGTGTGTTTTTAGAAGGTGTATCTTAAGGGTTGTGTGAAAGAGTTTTTAAAATAAAAAAAAAAAAAAGACTTTTGAGCTGACTTCAGTGCGGTGACAGCCCTGATATAGCCCTTTGCGGTTGGCTGGCCTATAAGCAACATCACCATACCGATATGCTTTCTGACTTTGAATGCTTTGACAAACTGTGAAATTATTCCATTTTTTTACATGAACAAACTGTGTACCTTTTTTCATCAGTAATGTCTGGAAAACTGTTCTAACCGAAATGTGAAAACCTTCCTGTGGTAATGACCAAATTAATTCTGCTGCAACATATTCAGATTCCATGTATTCTCCTTTTTTGGACTTATGATGCTTATTTTAAAAAGGAAAGTAATAAGTTTCGCTAGAAAATCCAGATAAACAGATTAAAGGACACAACACAATGTTATTTCTACCTTTTAGGTCTTCTTAAGGCAAAACAAACAAAAAAAAGAAACTTTTAGGACGATGAAAACGAACAAGCAACCACTTATCTTCTCATATTCAGTGCAAAATGGGTGTTGAATGAAAATGAGAAGGGGATCATGGGAGTTAGAATAATGTCAGTGATAATTACGATGCATAGATAAACTCACAGATGTAAACTGCAGACTCAGACTCAGGTCTAAAGATTTCAACACTTAATCAGACCAATCATATTTGCCACTTGTATGGTTTTAGAGTCCAGGAGATTGAGCTCATCTGTTCTGTGCATTGCTGGGCTGCAGGTCCGTAGCTCTGTTCAGTGGCGCACACACAGTGGGGGGTATGAGTTAAACATCATGTCTGACCTTTACATGGATGGAAACTCGCCTCTGTCAGGTTCATGCCGCTTGTTGCAAACTACTGTTTGTAAAATATGACCCGATAACTGACTTTATTTAGTGGCAACGTGCACAATTGCAGCAGGTCACTTGACCTGTGTGAATCTCTTTTGACAAACGCTTTTGAGTTCAAGTTCTCACGGTTTGTCTGTCCATCTTCTTTCCTCTTTTGTCTTCCTTCTTGGTCTGTCTACCGCCCAGCTGATATGACATCACAATGGTTACATTGTTTCACAGTGTTTGGGGTCTTCGAAAGTTCCACATCAAAAGCCACAAAAAGGTCGGTTGGAACAGAGCGTGGTTTGTTCCTTTGTTGACATGAAAGGATCAGCTTGCTACCATGGTTTTAGACGACTGATTGTATTCACTGAGTGATTCGTTATTATGTGCCCATGTGTATCTGAACATCACCTGGTATTGTTCCTTTTGAGTAATTTGTAGTAGTTTGTATAATTTATGCAGTTGTATGACAAGCATATGAATTCTTGTGTTTCCTCATTCACTTTGAGAACATGTTGTGTGTGTGTGTGTGTGTGTGTGTGTGTGTGTGTGTGTGTGTGTGTGTGTGTGTGTGTGTGTGCTTATGCGTATGTCTGTGTTTGTGTTGTGTGTGTGTATGTGCATGTTTGAGTGTGTGTATGCATGAGTGTGTTTGTGTGTGCTTTTGTGACTCTGTGTGTGTGTGTGTGTGTGTGTGTATGTGTATGTGTGTGTGTGTGTGTGTGTGTGTGTGTGTGTATGTATGTGTGTGTGTGTGTGTGTGTGTGTGTGTGTGTGTGAGAGAGAGAGAGAGAGAGAGAGAGAGAGAGAGAGAGAGAGAGAGGGAGGAGGCTTTATTTAGCTACATTTTTCCACTATTGACTGCAAAAATTACTACAGGTGTTGATAGGGAGGAGTATGAAGTGGGCACATTTATATATAAATTGGCACTACTAAACATGTACACATATGGACACTTGCAAAAGATGTACACAAACATACACCACAAACATACACATATGCACACAGTGACACTCACACAAACACACAGAGAAACATATACACTTACACACACACACACACACACACACACACACACACACACACACACACACACACACACACACGCATGCATGCATGTATACCCACACACATACAAACTCTCTGTCTCTCTCTCAACCCCCTCCCCCCAACACACAAACATCCCCTCCCTCCCCCCTCCTCGCCCCACCCTCCCCACACATACACACTCACAGACAGACGAGACGGACAGATATATGGACAGACAGACAGACAGATGGATATGGATTCACACACACACACACAGACACACATACACACACGCACATGTGTGCACACACATGCAAGCATGCACGCACGCACGCACGCACACACACACAGAAATGTTGCACCTCCTCCCTTCCCTTTCCCCCATGTCCCACCCACACAAACATAGTCTCTGTACTGAGGATGTAGCCTGTTTCTATGTTCTGTAGCTGGGCTGTTCTTTAAATGTGA
>CM031600.1:79331952-79334452 GCA_018398815.1 Conus ventricosus
TAATCACACTGGGTGGAAAGATAGACTGTGGCCCAAGAATGAAGCCTTTAAGATTCTGACGTGGATCTGTAGAGTAGATCCAGATTCAATGACCAGTCCAGGATCCATTCAGCGAAATTATTACACATTTTCCACTGAATGTGAACATTATAAAGTTACAATAAACCAATAACTGTCAAGAAAGCAATTGTTTTTTAATGGAATAGTGAAACTTTCTTGTGATTTAAATTTTAACATTTCCTATTCTTTGTGAGAAGAAATTGCGAGGGAAGTAACTTTCAGTCTGTGCTTACAATTACTTCCCTTGGCAGGAACATGATTTGCCTGGATCTGTTTGACTGTGGCGGAGGTCTGAGCTCTCATGCGCACCCTGCGGCTGTTTCCACATAGATCTCTGTAAGAGGAGATCATCTACAGACAGAAGGTAGCCCAAAGAATGATTCAGAGAGCCTCTTTCTGTCAGTAGATCATCATCTTCCTCAGGGGTAAATGTGGATATGAGGTGTCCTCCTTGTTCTGTATGAACACAGAGTGTTGGGGATTGCTGGATCCATGGGAGACAAACAGAACTGCCCTGGAAGTGGAGGAAAGGAGGAATGAGAAGAGCATTCTCATCCTTTAGGAGACGTTGAACACTAAATGTGTTAAGCTTGGGTCTTGCTAAGTACTGTCGATGGCCGATGGGTGGGATGGAGAATGAGGAAGGCTGTTGTTTATGATGAGAGCTCACTCTGGCAGCTAAATATGTTGGAACTGGAAAGATAGATGGGAGGGAAGGGCAGGGGAAGGAGGGAGGGGAAGCGAGGGAGGGAGAATGAAGAAAACAAAGCATGCGTGTAAACATGCACAAATGCATGCTAGCAAACATACACTTGCGCATGCGCACACTCACGCACTCACACAGACACACTCACAACTCAACACAACACAACACACTTTGGGTGTTAACATGTAGAAATCCATTGCTCTGGAAAAGACCAGTTTGGATGGAAAGAATGAGATGAATGTTGCTTATACTCCAACTGTAACCTTATTGTTTCTTTCATCAGATGGCCGTGCAGAATCGTTCTTTGCATGCTGCCAAGTCTATGAATTATTTCAGAGTCCCTCCGATTCTGTACAAACTGTGTGACCCAGGTCACCGTCTTTGGCACAGCATGTGGGTTGGTGCCCGCCAGCTCTTCATCCTCTTGTCCCCCCCCCCCCCCCCCCCCCCCCCACTTCCCATTTCCCCCACTGTCTCTATGGTCAACCACTCGCCCTGTCTCCATCACTTCTCCCCCCTCCCCACCCCCTCTTTCCCACCCTCCAGTGTCTATGGCCCAGGTTTATGGGCCTTGGCCCAGAGCAGTGGGTAATTGGACAGGGGAAGGAAGGGAGGAAAATCAATGGAACTGGGAGCTCCTCATCCATCAGGTCTCTGCTTCACTGGGGTAACAGCGGTGGCAGGGGCGGGCAGTGTGGGCCCTCTCCCTGTCCGCTGGCCCCAGCTCCACCATGTACTCTTCATACCTCTCTTCCCCTCCCCTTCGCCTGTGTACCGTTTCTTGTTCCGTCTGGTTTCCTTCTTGCCTTACATCTGTTTCCTGCCCCCCCCCCCCCCCCCTTACCCACCCCTCCTCCTCCTCCTCCTCCTCCTCCTCTTTCTATCCTCCTTTTCTTTTCCACCCCCTCTGTTCTTTCCAGTCTCTGTCCGCTTGTCGTTCTCCCTCCTCTTTCAGCTCTTCCTTGTCATTCTCCCTCCTCTTTCAGCTCTTCCTTGTCATTCTCCTCCTCGTTCAGCTCTTCCTTGTCATTCTCCCTCCTCTTTCAGCTCTTCCTTGTCATTCTCCCTCCTCTTTCAGCTCTTCCTTGTCATTCTCCCTCCTCTTTCAGCTCTTCCTTGTCATTCTCCCTCCTCGTTCAGCTCTTCCTTGTCATTCTCCCTCCTCTTTCAGCTCTTCCTTGTCATTCTCCCCTCCTCTTCAGCTCTTCCTTGTCATTCTCCCTCCTCTTTCAGCTCTTCCTTGTCATTCTCCCTCCTCTTTCAGCTCTTCCTTGTCGTTCACGGTACCTCCTTACCTCGTTTTTTTTATTTTTTATTTATTTTTACTCTGTGCCTCCCTTTCTGCTTCCCTCCTCTTTCCGCACTTCTGTAGCTAGCCTAGTTTGTCTTCTTCTTTCTATATGCATCCCCTTTCTGCCCTCCTTCGTCTCTCCACTCTTCCTCCCCATTTCTACTGTTCCTTGACCTTATTCCACCCTGCCCTTTTTGTTATCCCTTGCCTGTCCTCCCCCTGCCCCTTTTCCACCCTTCCTCCACCGTTCTGCCTGTCTTTCCTGTTTCTGCCTTCCCTCCCTGTTTCGCTGCTTGTCTCTCCCCTTTCCACCTCCTCCCCCCCACCTCCTCCCCTCCATCTCTTTTCTGCTTTTGCCCTTGCTGTTTTCCCTCTCCCATTTCTTCCCTGCCTCCCCCTTTTTTCACCCTTCCTTGCCTTTCTGCCTCCCTGTCCTTTACCCG
>CM031600.1:79336952-79339170 GCA_018398815.1 Conus ventricosus
TTCATACAGTAGATGCAGAGAAACTGATTGTAGAATTAGTTGGTATCAGTTATTTTTTGACGTGGCAGTTGTGTGTATGAACAAGTGATGTTCTCTCAAACCCTTGAGAAAACTACAGTCTGTACAAAGCCCAGACAGGACAAGCCAGTATCCCTCATTGTGAGCAAGTCGGGCATGGGGAAGGTCATTGGGAGAGATGGATGAGGAAAGGGAGGTGAAGGAGTGGGTGGGCGATGTGGTCACTCCTGTGGGGATGGTGATTGGATGCTGCTAGAGGACAGTGCTGTCCAAGACACACTGATGGTGCAAACATCTAGTACAGTCTGAACATTTCATGACCAGATGATGGTGACGATCTCTGGTAGCAAAATTCAGTGCCAGTGTAGCATTTTCTATTGCCCTGGAAGGAACATCTTACGGATGTGGAGGTAGTATTTTCTGTTGCCCCAAGAACGAACCATGTGATATGGAGGCAACACATTCTATTGCCCCAGCAATGAACCTTATTGCCCTGGGAATAATCTGGAAATTAACCATGGTCTATGGACATAGCATTTTCCATCAGTTTTCTCCAGGACTGAACTATGCTTTATGGAAGCGTTACATTTTGTTTCCAGGAATGGACCAATCCATGTGGAGACAGCATTTTCTGTTTTCTCCAGGAATGGACCGAGGTAAAATTGTTGATTTCCTCAGGAATGAATCATGCCATAAAGAGGCAGCATTGTCCTTCCCATGAATAAACTTTGCCATGTGGGGGGGGGGGGGGGGGGGGGGGGGGGGGGGGGGGGGGGGGGGGGAGGCAGCATTTTTTTTTTCACCAGGAATGGACCAAGTCGTTTTTGAATCAGCGCTTTCTGTTTCCTGTGAAGGAACCATGCCAATATAAGGCAGCACTTTCTGTGTCCTGTGAAGGAACCATGCCAGTTGGAAGCAGACTTTCTGTTTCCTGAGCATGAACCATGCCAATAAAAGGCTGTGCTTTCTGTTTCTTGTGAAGGAACCATGCCAACATAAGGCAGCACTTTCTGTTTCTGTGAATGAACCATGCCAATATAAGGCAACACTTTCTGTTTCTGTTTCTTGTGAATGAACCATGCCAATTTGGGCAGCACTTTCTGTTTTCTGTGAATGAACCTTCAAGTAAATGGAGGCAGCACTTTCTGTTTCCTGTGAATGAACCATGCCTTTTTGAGGCAGCACTTTCTGTTTCTGTGAATAAACCATGCTAGTTGGAGGCAGTACTTTCTGTTTTCTGTGAATGAACCTTCAAGTTAGAGGCAGCACTTTCTGTTTCCTGTGAATGGAACCATGCAATTTGAGGCAGCACCTGTTTCCTGTGAATGAACCATGCCAATTGGAGGCGGGCAGTATCTGCTTCTCCATGAACTACTCATACCATGTGAAGGCAACATTTCTGTTTTCCATGAATGAACCATGCTGTTTGGAGGCAGCATTTTCTGTTTTTACAGGAATAAACGTGCATACAGAGTGTCACTGTATAAGACAGTAGACAGGGATATATGTATTAATATATCCCCGTTATAACCACCCCTTTCCCCTTTTACTGAGTATGAACGCCACACAACAAACACACACACAAAAGAAAATACGGTGCACAAACAAAGGCTTTATTTGCATTCACACACGCACTCACCACAGAATGGCAGATGAAACACCAGACCTTATATATATCCAACCCACACAGGCAAAAAAAAACAAACCCCAAAAACAATCCAACTATGTTACCAATACCGACCATCAACGCGTGGCCCCTTCTGCATACCAGTGCACGCATGTACTGCACATATACATTTAACAACCCTTCCCTCAGGAGGCACAAATACACACCTCAGCCCACAAAGACTAATACCCGAAGGAACAAGGGCGACTCATCACATCCCCTGGTAACCCAGGCTGAATACCAAACAAGGTTGATACCTCATAAACTGAGATGCCCACGCGATGTCTCTTTTCTTTCAAATGCATTCTTATACTAATTTTTATGTGTCGGTGTCAAACCATCGGACACCAAAGTCAACCCCAAATGTTCAACACCAATTGTTCAAGTAACCGCACCCACTGTTGTACTTTAATACTTCTCCGAAGTCCTGGGGGTACTTGACACAGGCAAAACAACTTCTTCAAAAAAAACAAAACCACAACAACAAAAAAAAAACAACAACGGCACACGTTTCCGAATGGTTAAAGCCCGCAA
>CM031600.1:79339270-79359270 GCA_018398815.1 Conus ventricosus
GAATTCTTTAATGCTCAACGAATACACAGAAAGTGATGCACATCGTGAATGACTTTATTTGTCAATGTTCGGTATTCTACATAGATGTGATTACTTTAATGCACATTCAGTACGAACTACTAGCAGAGGAAAGATGTGATACTGTCCGAAGATGACAAGAACTAGAACATGAGTGCAGCCCTTTCTAACTCATATTCTCTTCTTGCCCTCTCTCTCCTGTAACTTCACAGTGATACATCAAACGTGTCACACATTCAGGAACAATACTGGAAATACCTGACCACACCAGTCTCTATCTACCATTAAAATCACCAGAGAATGCTTTCATTCTAATCAGTCAACATATGTAGAATTCCACCTCTACGGAAGGTATGAATATGACACCAATAATAAGGTAATCGACTACAAACTTCCATTGCAGTCAAAAAGAAAAACGAAAGAAGTAGACCCAAGCACTCCTTTAACCTCTATGAACAGCTTAAAACCACTGTAACAGTTAAAACCATTTGAGGACGTTTTCTTGTTTGCTCTGTGTGCCTTGCATCTGCATTTGCGCCACACAAGCTGGCGCCATACTCAGCATTCATTTGGAGTCCGGGGTGGTAGCGCTTGTCATGGCAGCAAAAGTTACCTACCTTAGCATTCTTTTGGAGTCAGAAGCTTCCATGATTTTTTTTTTTTTTTTTTTTAAAGCCATATTGGTTTCATGTTTATCTCTTCTTTCACATGTCCATGTGGAGCAAAATCTTGCTGTCGCAGTTTTTGTTTGTTTTAATTTTGGGGGTTTTCTTTACGGGGTTAATGGCACTTTCAACAGACATGATCCAACACACTAATCAAAAGTGTGACCACTCCTGCACATAACTCTACTGTTGGCATGTTGGTAGGACACACATAACTCTACTGTTGGCATGTTGGTAGGACTATCTGAAGACAAGCGTCAGGCACACTCACATGCATCCATGGCCGTCACCCTTGCCACCAACCAGAGCACACAACCAATCACTGAACACTGTATACAGATGTGTACTTGTATCAAGATCCTGATCTGATCTCTACAATGAAACAGATGTTTGTGCAACAGACAAGATGGAGCCCCAATGTACCTATGAACTTCTAGGCTGAACAGAGAGATGTAGGGGTAATGCCACTCTGTAGATGGCACGAAAAATATGACGACAAAACAAATTTGTACAAGAGCAGGATTCATGTCTTTTGAGTGTGTCTCATTCTAACACATTAGGAAGTTTAAGCTGAACAATTTACTGTCTTTAAGTGATTGCAGAGGAATTAAGAAAGGGAGAACATAAATACAAATTGTAATGAAACATCTGAATTATTTACTGCAGCGATTAGTTTACAAAAAAAAAAAAGACATTCCACTCACATAAGCATGTTACCAGGCTTAAAAGTATTTAGATCTCCAACTCTTTTCTTTCCTTCGACTGACAAAGATACAGTAATATGTGTGATAAACTGCAGACAAAAAAATTAATAATAAAAATGAATAAATAAATAAATATGTGAAACAAAACAAAATTCACCATTCTCTGAACTGACATATTTTTGGCATTAGCATTCAAGCATTTTGCATCCTTTTTTCTAACATTTTTATTTTCCAATAACTTTATCTACCTGACGCTTTTCGTTCCTCTGACCGATGAAGATACATTAGCATGTGTGTTGAACATGTAACCCCCCTCCCCCCCCAAGAAAAACAATAATGATAATAACAATAAAACAAATTAATTAAATAAATAAGTAACTAAATGAAAAGTGAAACAAAACAAAGTTCACCATTCTTGAACTGACAGATCATTAGCATTAGCATTCAAGCTTTTTGCATCCTTCGGTAACATTTTCCTTTTTCAACAACTTCATATTTACACAGAACTAGAATATTGTTAATAACCCTCTCAAGAAGGAAATCCTTGATAACTGTTGCATCTCACCTGTTTGAAAAATCCATGTTCACACCGACTTTGAGACTGGTGTGTGCAAAGGTAGGAACTCCTTCAACTCAAAGCCAGCCCTACAATGGATATCCATCCAGAGTTTCCCTTAGGATTACAATTCACAATGAAATGTAATGGGGCCTGAGGTAATTTCTTTAGATGTTTCGTTTGAAAACCAAACCTCCGTTCTGCTGGAAATTAAGAGATTGATTCATTTAAAAACTTGCAAATTTTCTCCTTGGAATATTAGAAAAATGACAATTTAAAAACAAAATACTTATGGAAAAAACAAAGTCTACTTTGATACCCCACCCTACCGACATGGACTCACGTAATTTGGGCTCTCAGTCATGAAAAGATCTCGAGCAACAAGAAGACGCAAGATCTCCAATCTACAAGTTCAGATATACAGATGGACTGGCTTATAGCACCATGTCTAAAACTGGCACAGACCATGCACTGTGTCAGAGATCGAAGCAAGAAAGAGGAGAGTAAGGATATTAGCAACAATGCAATAGCATGCATATGTCCATACGCATACTTCCTACACAATAACTTAACCTCTATCTCTCCCTTTTCCTCCCTTAGCACATGCTCTGTTTCACAACAACAAAAAAAGCCCTTTGAACGAGATTTGGACCAGTCAGAGTCAGAACTATTTCAGACAATCACACAGCCCTTGTACAACCACCTGGATTGGAGGGCTCCTTAAAACTGTCAAACCTCTAGCAAACTACCACTGGCTTCTTTTTACTTCTTAACACACTCTCAAACCTCTAGCAAAACTACCACTGGCTTCTTTTTTCTTCTTAACACTCTCAAACCTCTAGCAAAACTACCACTGGCTTCTTTTTTCTTCTTAACAGTCTCTTTTCTTCTTAACAGTCTCAAACCTCTAGCAAAACTACCACTGGCTTCTTTTTACTTAAGTTTGCCAAAAATAAACAGCCCTGCTCTTTTCACTCAAAACACTGTAAAAAGGTTAGAGCAAAGCTACAGATTTTACTAATCATCAACACAGTAATGTGTGAAATTTCAAGAAACAATATCAAATTGCTGGTACAAGACAGACTTTTCACAAATGTTCCTCAAACAACACACACTTAAACAGGCAAAATAAATAATACGTCAACATTCAGATAATATAAATCACACACAAAAAAAAAAACCAAAAAAACACCAGTAATTCTCTGGAACATCACAGTCTAAGCGAAGAAATAGACTTCAAGGGAAATCATTCTGACAAGTTCCTTCAGTGTCTTCCCATGTATCAGGAAAATGACTAAAAAAAATAATAAAAGCAAAAAGCTGGAAATCGAACCATCACACCAATAAATTTCACGAATAACACATTCCAATGCAACAGTAACGTATCGCTAACAATTCATCTCCCATTTCTCATAATCACAGAAAACAGACCTGTCTACCCCAGTTTTCTGTTTTGTATTACTTGCGTCCACAGCACAAAGCACACATTACAACGATACACACTGGTCCACAGGTCAGAGAAAAGCAAGAACTGTTTTGCACATCTTTCAAACCTGGGACACATCAGGAGGGTGGGAGAAGGTGGGGGGAAAGGAAGAGGTTACACACATTCTGGACACTACCTTCTCTCTAAAGAAAAAAAACAAAAAAAAAACCATTGTGGTGTTCTTAGCTCCTTTTGTTAAGAAGGCCCCTAGCCCCTCTTTCCTCCCATTTGAACTGATCCCCCTTACTTTATGTATTTATTCTACCATCTTCCACACATTTTCCGAGATACATCAAGGGTTTGTCGATATGAATGTACAAAAGATATCACCCGAAAAATATATGCACATGCCCCAAGCTAACAGGACTGTTTAAAACAGCAAGGCAGGCAAGACGGCATAGGAACTGTAACATACACCATTGTCCCAGGTCCCATAACTCTAACCCATCATGTAGAGTGAATGTATGAATAAGTTTCAACACATTTGAGCCTTATGTGGCTCGTTTCATCTTACATGTTTGAAATGTGCAAATCAGCCGATGGAGGAAAAAAAAGCTCTACAGTCAGAGCTTATTTACTAGGCAAGGAAAATTTCTACAGCACTGCTATGGTCACTGGACCTGAAAATGATTTTGCACAACAGCAGAAAATGCAACTGGCTTTTTACAGAAATCTGTTCAAAGCCTGCCACGGACTTCTGACTTCAAACAGACTGACAGACCGCTAAATCAAGGTACTTTGAACAAGTGGATGATAGACAGAAAGCAATGTTTTTGTGTTGGGTTTTTCCCTTATGCGGGAGGGATAGGTAGAAAGCATCCGTGGAGGAAGAATAGATTATAATACTTTAACACACTGGAAGTATAAACAAAAAGAACTGGGTATGCTATTGGAATGTGGAAAGATTACAATACTCTGAGACGACTGAGTAATACAGATGATGGAATATTTGCTTGGAATATGAGGAGATTACGAGTGCTTTAACATGCTTTGGCAATAAACATGAAGCACAGAATATTTACGAAAGAGTACATCATGCACTTACGCTGCACTTAGCCTTTGCCCAAATTTCTTACTGATGAATATTTTGACATGTGATCTAAAGCTATGACAGTTAAATGTATCTAAGGACCTCAAACTTAATTAAAAGACAAGAATAAACACGTAGTTTTGTAGAAACGAAAGTATATATTCTTAAAATGGAAACTTTTCATTTCATACTTCACCTGTATATGCAGATACTTCATTGTGCTAACAAAAACTCTTTTCAATGGTAATTCAATAACATTAATGCGCGAAAGCTAGAGAAGTATTGACAATGAGTTGGGCTTTCCGCAGGCACTAACATCATTCTCAACCTGAGCATTCAGCCTCACCTGTCCTTCCTGTTCACAAAACTACTTCTAGAAAAAGAGTTATGTTTCTTTTCTTTCAGCATTTTCTTATTCTCAAATTTCAGAATGCTTTTCAGACATGTGTTGCTGCTTTGTTTTTGTTTGTTTCTAATTCACACCAAGTATGAGCTTGTTCTTAACTCTGACAGCAAGTTTGTGCTTTAGGGAAGTCTGAAGTTGAACCTAAATGCTGGCCATTGTGAAAATCATGATTAGTTTTGCAGCTCAAACTGTTTGAAAAATGCAGGCATATGGTTAACTTTGCAGCTCAAACCGTTTGAAACATGCAGGCATATGGTTAACTTTGCAGCTCAAACCGTTTGAAACATGCAGGCATATGGTTAACTTTGCAGCTCCAACTGTTTGATGAATGCAGGCATTTTATAATTTACGGCTGAAAATGACCAATAATTGTTGAATGCTAACAAAGCTTACACAGCTTGTAAATTTACAGTCAGACTTCAGCACAGCTGGAGAGAGTGTCATGAACAAAATTAACAGTTACAGAAGAAAAAGTGGATATAGCCTGGGTGGAAAATTACAACAGACCGACGTTTCAGAGGAATGTTATTTTACAAGGTAAATGCAAAAGGTATCGAGATCACAGTTTGGCCGACAGCTTCACAAAAATAAAAACGATGACAACAAACATTCACACATCTCCAGAAGAAAAAAAAAAGCCATGAAGGGGAATTCATTTCCAGTTGGATCATGACTCTACTGCATTTCACATCTTACCCATCAAAAATATTTAAAAACTCGGACAAGATCTGTTGGAGTGTCTGTTCAAACTGATAATTTCATCAAAATAACCTTCAAAATGCACACACAGATAACAGACATATAAACATCACTTTTCAAAGCATACACAGAAAACAGACATTTATTGATACACACTACAAACCATCAGTCACTGCATACACAGATAAAGACACGCATACAACGACCAACATATATACGCTTGTGAGGTAAATCAAATGAAAAGAAGCCAAACAGAAAAAGGGTCTTCCAATACAAAACTCGACCAAAAATTATTTACTGTATCTATGCACCTACAGAAAAAGGGTCTTAAAATACAAAACTGAACCAAAAATTATTCAATACATCAACGCACATCCACACCAACAGAAGCTTAAAGAAAACATACTGGAAGCAAGATTGCACTATCAGACAATGCTTCATCCGCTGTGACATATACAACCCCACTTGTTTATTCATCAAATGAAACTGAACACTTAATACAGCTGGATTATACAAGGCATAATGATTCACACTATATCCAAGGACAAAAAAAAAGTATAGTCATAATGATTCACACTATATCCAAGGACAAAAAAAAGCATAGTACCCTATCACAAAACCTTTCACACACACACACACACACTTGCATATGCACACACACACACACACACACACACACACAAAAGTGCACATATAGTCTCACACATTCACAAATCTCTCCCAGTCATGGCTTTTTAATGCATTATCAGAGAGAGAGAAGAAAAAGATAGAGACTGACAGAAAGAAAAAACAATACAGCTTTGTTCTTTATTCTCAACCATTCACATCAAAAGCAAGCAGAGAATTATTTATTCAAATGACAAACAAACCGATAATCATTTTGCTGGAAATATCCACATCCATATCAAAAAAGAAAAAAAACCTGAAGGAAGCCCCTGAAAACAAACAAAACAAACAAAAAAAAACCCCAGACTCTGATCATGCATACAGTTTGAACTGTTTTTATAAACCTTTTTGGTTTCTTTCTTAATTCATCACTGTCGAAGTTTAATACGAGCTGTAATACCTTTTTATGACAGAATTTAACCAAAACGTTAATCAAGTATACATTGTTCACGATCTATGAAAAAATGTGTCCTTGCGAAGCTTCCTGTGGGAGGTTTATTGAAAATATTTACCTTTCCAACCCGCTTCTCTGAAATTTTACATTTTTGTTGATGCAAACCTTCCTGACTGGTGCTTTTGTCCATAACATTTACCCATGTATAACATCAAGGAGTCCTGCTACATTGCAACGAACCTCACAGATGGAATCGGAAACATTGACCATGTTGTTCCAAGTCTCACTTTTGTTACAGACCTTTGTAATAGAGACCTACAGGAAACACTGAACCACTGATTGTTCCATGTCTAGTTAGCAAATCTCTACAGAAATGAAGATTTCAAACCTCTACAGAAATGAAGATTTCAAACCTCTACAGAAATGAAGATGTCAATTAACGGGTTCCACCACGTGGCTGGAATGCGCTGAAGAGGAATGTCATGATCTGTGTGCTGTAACACTTCCATGCTCATCAGTTCCTTCTCTCCCACTTCTCTGCACATGTTCACTGGAATGACAGTCGGATCAGGCTTGGCCCCAAGCCATCAGGGGAAAATAAAGACAGGGAACGATAAGACAACACAGCAAGCAGGCGTGGCACTCGCCGGCCACTTTGTGGAAAGATTCCCTGGGCAGGGGGAGACAATTCCATTGCTGAGATTCCAGTGAGGGACAAGAGGAGGAACAAAAAAAAAAACCCAACCAAATATTTGATATACCCTTCCTTCCCTAAACGCTACCCTCACCCCCCTTCCCAGTCTCTGAACAGATCTCCATCACTAAGCTGAGGTCGAATTTCGCTACAGGTGGATTTTTCCTCTCGGAGTTTAACATTGGTTCTGACTCCATTCCCCATATAGTCCTTCGAATGAGACTATAAACCGAGGTTCCGTGTGTGAACGCACGCATAACATCTTGCACACACGTAAAATCCCATCACCAACTTTCGGAAGAGAAGGCCAGTTTGGCCGTTGGTATGGATGACACGTGACACATAGCATGCACCTTCCCCGAAGATGGAGTATGGCTGCCTTCATGGCGGGATAAAAAAAGGGTCATACACACAAAACTCCACTGCCTGGCTATACAGGGAGTGTCCGCAGGAGTATCAGCCTGCGTACGCAGAAAGAAAGAAAGAACTAAGCTGAGGCAGCTGGTTTTCTTCCAACAGGATCCCATAAAAATTTAAAAGATCAGCCATCGGAGTTTTTATGGTCCTCAACATTACAGGCCAGGTGACCACATATGGCCTTTCAGGGCAGTCAAACTCACATATGAACTAACTCCCATCCTGAACAAGTTAATCATAAAAAAAAAGATTACATCCTGGAAAAAAAAACACAAAAACCAATTCATGACTTGGTAGCTGAACTACTGACGTCATCACTGCCGACAGAACAAGGCCGTGCTTACGGTCCAGGCATTCCCCTCCATTTCTCGTTGCCAGATTTTCAAAACAAAAAAAAAAACACAGCAAAGCATCTCAAAAGAGAAATCAGTGGCTTGCTGTGAACTGAAACCTGTTGCTCCCCTCAAGATGAAATTTACTATGAACTATATTTGCTTGATTCTGAACACAGGTAAATGCACTACACACACACACACACACACACACACACACACACACACACACACACACACACACACACACACGCGTGCGCGCGCATGCGCACACACACACACACACACACACACACACACACACACACACACTCTTTAAGGTGGACATTATGCTGATGCAGAAATACCTGTGGGAACCCATGTTCTTAATTTTACAGCTTCAGTGAGCAAGAAATACCACAAAACCAAACACAGAAAAAAGTCTTTTTGTCACCCATATCATCAATGACATCCATGTACAGCCCAAGAAAGGAGAGAGAGACAGCTTATCAAACAAAACAAAATTCATAAAGACAGAAAAAAATCAAGAATCCCTATTCCCCCACACACTTCGAAGACACACGTTTCCGCTATTCTGAACCACCAGTCAACATGAGATTCCAAATCAGAGTGAGTAATAGTGGGGTCATCTTTACAACATGTCTGCATTAGTGTATTCAACTTAATCTGACAATAATTCTTCATTCTTCGGCTGATTCTCTTAGTTCCACCATTGGTAGGATATTTGCAGATGTGACCGTTTCTCAACCGCTCATTAAATAACTACATTATGTCTTCTCCACGGCAATAATTCGATAAGGACTGAACTGGAATGACTCCGCAGTGAAATAAGTCTGGCCAATCTGAAATCTTCTTCAAGGACAAAATTGAGCATACAGTACAATCGGTTCAAGAATAGCTTAAGCCGTTATCTCTGTTGCTTGATTCAGAAAGGAAAAATTCATTTCCAGCGAAGGCATGTAAATCTACAAAGCTTGCTGGACATGCAAGCATGTACACTCCCTGTTTTGTTCAGTTTCACACGTTCTTTAACCAGTAAGATAAGATAATGTTGCTTATAGCCCAGCCGACCGCAAAGGGCCATATCAGGGCTGTCACCACGTTAAAATCAACTCACCAGTCCTTTAACCAGTAAGCTATGAAGATAAAGAATTGCTGTTAAGATGAATTAATGAATGAAATGTCTACAAAAGACATGCAAGTGATCGGTGACTTGGGCCAAGGGTTCTTTATCTCGGACCTGATGCCACAGAACCTGCTCCACCTTCAGCAGTCGTCAATAGTTTCAGACAGCCTTCCCTATGGCAACGACATCAGGCATCTCAGCCGACCCTCCCCCATCCCCCCTTTACCCCCACCACCTCAACCATAATTTCCTATCCTCCTCACCCACTCTCTCAACCCACACACACACCTCCCTGCCCCGACGAAGCAAACCTCCGCCTGTTCACGCAACAAAAATCATGCACCCGTCACTTTTTTTTTCGGCCTACCTGTTCAGTTTTTCGCATTATTCCAACAGCAACCCTCCACCCCCCAACCTATCATCCTCCATCTTCCCTCGAGAGTGCGCATACTAAATCTTTTTACACCATCCACTCTCACCAGAATCCTCACCCCCACCCCTTTCCCTTTTCCTTGTTGCAGGATTCAATGCCTCACTCTTACCTCCTTTCCTCCGCAAAAAAAAAAAAAAGATCTTTAAGCAGCTTTGCCATCTTCCTTGATCTCTACCAGTCACGATACAAAACCCCAACACAGCCCCTCTGCCTTCTCTATCCCTGCCATTGCTACACTGGCCATTCCCGCCATCCTCCCCACCTCCCCTATGACCAGAGATTAGATCAAAGTCATCAGATTTCATATTGCTTCTCACACGCATTCCAGGCACCCAACACTCTTTCCAGAGGTGTCCACACCACATCCAACCATGGCTTTTCTTTCCTCCCCAACTCCCATGTCAACCCAACCCCTCTCCTCACCCCAGCCTCCCTTTCAAATCCCCCCCCCCCCCCCCCCCCCATCACTGGTGTTATCATGGAATTTCCACAGCATGATCCGTCCCTGACATACATCACTAGACTCCAAAGAAATCTTATGTGCTGCTTTCAGGCGCCCCTCTCCTCCTCCCCACTCTCAAGAAGCTTGTCACAAGTGTCAACACTGAAAACTCAGATTTCATTTTACTCTCACTACTTTCATATCCTCCTCATTCACTCCATCTTTTCACCAGGGCTCTGACAGAATACTCGCAGATTTTCGACCGTCTCTAACTTCAGATGAAATACCTCCTCCCCTACCCCCTACCACCCTGTACCTAACCCCTTTCGACCCCAAGTAAAATCACCAAATTTCATCACATGGAACACCCCCAGCGCAGATGGCAGAAGAAAACGGTGACAATCCTGACAAGGTTCCCATCTTTCTGCACTCAGTGACTTCACATCCACTCCTCACAGACTTCATCCTTTCTTCCATCACCAGGGCTCCGATAGCATGTTCACACTTTCAACCCCCTTCCCTTCCCTTCAACCCCCCCCCCCCCCCCCCCCCCCCCACCCTTCCATTCCCATTCTGAGCTTTCAAATCCCATCCCTCTAATAACAAATGGTAGCTTTGCACATCCCGCCCCCAAAGTTACAAACGGCAGATGACACAGTTTTTAATCAAGTGATAAATAACCCCCATCTTTCCGCACAAGTTGTAGAAGAAGCACAGAGACACGGATCTCAACCTCCCCCCCCCCCCCCCCCCCCTTCCCCCAAAAGCGCTGTAGCATCATAACGCTGAACAGGGCGGGGCGACGACGACGGCGGCGGCCACGAGATCCTCCAATCAACACGCGCAGCTGTTGCTCTGCATGTTGGGGTTCTCCGTCAGCCGCGTGGCCTTGGCCGTGTTGGAGACCAAGGTGGGGTCAGAGTCCAGGGACTCGGACATCTTGTCGCAGATGATGTCCACCAAGCGCTCGAACACCGCCTTCACGTTGATGTTCTCTTTGGCTGATGTCTCAAAGAACTCCAGACCTGCGGGGCAAAAAGGATATGGGTATCCCTTAGGGTGAGACTATCTTCACTGCTGCAAGTTCCCCTTATCCCTATTTCCTATGCCATTTTAACAGTGTTACTCCCCCCCAATTCTGAATCTCCAGTGCATAAAATTATTTAAATGTTAAACACTCATGCACACGCACATGCACACACACACATAAAACACACACTCACAGATACACACACACACTGATGCACACACACACAAGGGTTTTTTATCAGAAAAGTTCTGCCATTCCCTCATTGCACACCTATTGTTTGCATCCCGCACACCTCTCTCAACACCAAATGAGGTTAAAATACTTACAATGTCATCCAATGCTGTGAATACTCACACACGCACATAAACAAACAAACACGTACGCACACACGCACACACACACACACACACACACACCTGTCACAGAAATGCAATATCAAAAACAACTAGTCTTCACTTGTCTGTACCATATCCCACTTAACTAAGAAGCATCTTTTATGCGAAATACGAAAATCAATGTACATTTTAATGCATGAAGAGAAATGCAATATCAAAAACAACTAGTCTTAACCTGTCTGTACCATATCCCACTTAACTAAGTAGCATCTTTTATGCAAAATATGAAAATCAATGTACGTTTTAATGCATGACTGGATGACTGGAAAAGAAGACACATTTTCATTATTATACACCAAACAAGCAATTAGTATTAAGTCAATACATGCACACGACATACCACTAGTGTGCAATAAGTAAGCACACAAAAATACAGTGTTACTAGTGTTTACTGGCCAGAGCTCACAATTACAGACTGCCAAAACTGCTCCAAGAATTAGACCACACAATTACAAATACAGAAACAATGACAACACAGAAAGCAATACTGACAATATTTAAAAACTTCATGTCACAGACACAGTCGTTCAACACATGCACACCCACAACACACTGGGAGTGAATCGCATCTGAAACAACCAATCAACCATCAACAATGAGAGAATGAAATGTGCCATGTGTCACAACAACCAACAACAACAAAACAGAAAGGCAAATCACAGATTAGTGGAAACAACCAAAGAACACACGTTTGTTAAGACGACAATCTTTACAACAATATCGCTAAAAACTGTAAATGAAGATGTGAATTCTGCAAACTTCTTGTCACTACCTACAATACAGACAAAGAATGGGAACATTCTTGCACGGAAAATGTCAACAGATAAAATTCGTGGCTTGAATGGCTGTTCTATACTCAAACCGTCCAGAGTGGCATCAACACAGCATGGAGCTCTGGTTACATGTGACCTGAATTCATTGACACAGAGTCCAGTGTTCTCCAGTGCTGACCTACAAGTCCATCTTGTTATGTCTTGGATTGCATGCATCAAAAAACTATACTGGCACCACGTCACTGGCAATATTAATGAATGGAACAAAAAAAACCTGTGGTATGAAAATGACGAAGTCATGTCTATAAACTCTTGGGGTTCTTGTGACAATTAAAACATCTGCAGTTTGATGTCTCTCTCTCTCTCTCACACACACACACACACACACACACACACACACACACACACACACACACACACACACACACACACACACACCCTGTGCTCAAGTGCTTGTAAATGCACGCCCAATGTATGAAACTCACATTTCATGTTTTACTGATCTGAAACACTTGATGAAACAGGAAAAAAATTAGATGAAAATAGTATCAAGTTTTAACACCAAGAAAAACGAAGTAAAAACAATCGAAACAAAAAGAGAAAATCAAAACACAATAATGATGATCCAAAAGAAACATAAATCATACTAGAGTGACAAGGATCATAACAAAATGACAACGTAACAACAATCAAAACAAAATATGTACGATCAAAATATAGAGTGACAACAATCAAAATACAGTGATGACTCTCACAATTACTATCGAAATCTTCCTCATAAGTTCGGAACAATTATAAGTGACATTTTCCTCCAACAACATTCTTTGCCAAAATAACACACATATGACAGCATGCAAACATTCATGCATATTCATATTCAAGCGTGTGTTATGAAAGGAACAAAAAATAGCTTATTAATACATGTTACAAGCGAATACATGTCGCAAGCAAGCTACTATTTCAGCGCTCACAGGGACAACACATACCATCAAAAGTCTGAATCATGAAATCTTTAAGATCACGCTAAAATATCACAGTTTTTAACCTTTGAAAAACCCAAGCTGCCGCAGTTGAAGGCTGAAGCTTTGCACACAACACTCATTATCAAAGAGGCAGCTAAAAAGTTAATATAAAGAAAATTTAACACATCAACACAAAAAAGCACATGCGAGATCAACAAAAAAGCAACAATAATTATCATTCAACAACAAATAATTCAACATTAAGTAGCCACCTCAACCACAATAGAAGAAAACAAAACAAACTAAAAACAGACCCTGCTCTATACACAACTGAAAGCAGTGGTATCAAAGCCGCTTGTATTAAAAACCTGTCCTACAACTTTCAGATTTTCACCAGACCAATCAATCTGATTTTCCTTTTCTTCTCATTTTTTTTCTGATTCTCATTAGAACAGTTACACTGAACTGATCTTCTGACTCCCTTCATTTTGACATCATCAGCATGGACCATGTCCTTTCACTGCTGCGGCACGCATCTGGGTTAGTCTCACTGAACAGACTGAGCGACAAGTCTCAAAAGCGTGGGCTGGACAAACCAATAAGGACTGGTCTGCATAGCACATTACATTTCCTCACTATGGAGCCAGGCCTCATCTCAAGTTCCTACCAGACATCATCTAGACCTGACCAACACTAAACTGTGCTGAACTGACAGATACAAGACTGTCAAGCATTCACCGCTATAAAACTATCAGGAAGGTTCCCTTCACTGTCAATGCTTCCGTGGACCACAGGGAGGGTGTGTGTGTGTGTGTGTGTGTGTGTGTGTGTGTGTGTGTGTGTGTGTGTGTGGGTGGGTGGGTGGGGGGGGGGGGGAGGTAGGGAAGTGGTTCCAGCAGTTCAAGAATTCACCCAGCCCACCAACCCCTCCTTCCTCAAAATGCCTCCACTCAAACTTCGAAAACACCACCTCCAAAATTTCTAAAGAACGTATTCCAAAGAATAAAAACCTTGTATAAGACACATAATCAGCAGAAATTCTCCAATTTCTGTACATAATACACAGACTAAGCACCCCCCCCCCCCCCCCCCCCAAACTTTTGGGTGATTACGTTTCATTCCATTAACAAAAATCTCCTTGCCACCCTACCCCCTCCCAAAAATGTTTAGGCCACAGTAGATCCCTGAAAATAAACTAGAACACCCCCAATCCCCCTCCCTCACCCCCCCCCCCCCCCCCCCCAATCCCCCGTTCCCTTCATCGTCACTCCCTCTTGCATGAAGTGATCCACCCCTATGTGTCTTGTAACGCTCTCAGTGGAAGGAGAGAGAGAGAGAGAGAGATCTGCCCAGCTCTCTGGCTACATCTATGCTCTTTGCAACACCTCCATTGCCAGACATTCCAATTTTCAAGGATTTTGGGGAGCTGTTGAAATATACTGTGTGTCTCTTGTAAGTAATCAATTGCAGACAAATAACTACTGTTACCAATGCCTTTAAAAAAATTTAAAGGAAGAAGAAAAAAAATCTAATACACAGAGCAGCAAAAGTCCCTCCCTCTGTGCAAGATCTTAATTTTTCATCTTCTTTTTTCTTCTTCATGTGTTTGCTTTCAGCTCTTTTCAACTTCAACCAGTCAGACAATGACCAAATGTAAGTACACTCCTGTGCCATACACAATAACATGCCAACCCATTTACACAACCCCATCCATCCATGCACAGTATGACACAGCATGCACTGCAGTCTCACAGCAACAGCCAGCAGCGTGCCAAGACACAACGCCCGTATACACACATCTGAAAAGTGAGGCATGCGGTCGGCTACGGACAGGAAGGGGAGGGTGAAGGCATGAGGGTGGGAGAAGGGAGGAGGGACGGAGGTACCTAGCTGGTCGGCCAGTTGCTTGCCCCTGTCGGCTGACACCACCCGCTCGTCCTCCAGGTCGCACTTGTTGCCCACCAGGACCACCTGGGCATTGTCCCAGGAGTAGGTCTTGATCTGCGTGCACCTGAAAGCATCCAATGCCCCTAGCGCCCATGAAAGCACCACCCAAATGCCAGGAAATGTCGTGAAAGCACCGACATCAGCGCCACCTGCGCTTTATGCCACAAGAAGGTCTTGATCTGATCTGCCTGCGCTTGAAAGCAGTCAACACTCATGCCTCTAGCGCCTGTTAAAAACATCACCAACAAAAGACGATAAAAGACATCAGCTTTAGAAGACCTGTATTTTGAAGAGTTCGAGTCAAATAAAACACTCCACCTCCACTCCTTTATACCCATACTGAACCTGTTACACGAGGCAAACGGATAACAGGGAATACACAACTGAAAATATCACACCAGCACTGTATTTTTTTTATAGAAGCAAGAAAGAAAAAGGGAGTAAAGAAAAGAAAAAAAAATCATCTGCAAGCATCAAACCTGAACAGTCACATCTGCCATCAGCAGGAATGTGCAATGTAGCAAGGGGAACTAAGCTGTACCTCAGGCCTGAGCTACAAAACCTGGGCAAAGTGTTATCAACAAAGCTAAAAATGAAGTATGAGAGCAACACAGCATTCCAGGCGGTGACCACTTCACTTCACGAAAGATGTGACAAACGTGCACACTTTTACTGTGGAATGGTAAGCACATGGAAGAAGTCAGCATGCATCATCATCATCATCTTGCTCTGGGCTCAGGCTGCAGATTAGTGTTAGTATGAAGACAAAAAGCAAGGTAACCCCGGCACCAGGTGAGTTGGTCCGTCCAGACTGACAGGGCCACTGGCTGCACAGCCCTGGGGCAGCAGAAGGGGTTGGAAACAACTAGCAGAACTACAGATTTCCATTCTTCGGCTGTTCTCTTGCCATGGATCAATACTCCCCATTCTTACTTCCAACAAACTGCAAAAGTTTAACTCAGCTTTAAACAAAAATGAGTTGGGTGTTTAACAGTTTTCAGAAAATGTCTAGATGGTTCACACAGTGAATTCATCTTTCAATTATAAATATAAGTGGGTTGGGTGTTTGTTTGTTTTCAGAAAGGTGTCTAGCTGGTTCACACACTGAATTCATCTTTCAAAATATTTCCTATTTAATGTTCAGTGATAGCAAAAACCTTCATCATCAGATTTTGATTGAAAAAAATAAAAACGATCTGAGGTATACTGCAACAGAGAAGCTCAAAAATGACAGTCCACATCTTTTCATTCCAACACAGGAGATTAATGTCACAGATGACTCTCTTCATTCATGCTGGCTCTGCACATAAATATAAGATTACTGTTAAGTACAGGGGGTTGTAGCTGGTATCCTGTATGTATTGGATCAGAACAAGACACCACTGCACACCACCCAAGTGACTCGGCATCAGTGCAGAGCCTTTTCTGGTGGACTGCCATATCATGACCTGCTACTAACTGCTCCCTAAAAACTGTTTGGTGCGGAGCACTGGCTAGGTGTAGCTGAAAACCGGGAAGCAGGCGAGTGGTGCAAGAATTATACCCCTGGAAGGGCAAGGATGATGAAGCACAAACGGAAAAACAAAGTCACAGCTTACTGCCAACGAAACAAAACCTGCCAGAGAAGGGACATTGCCTGCCCAGTCTGAGGTCAGGAGGTAAAAAACCTGACCTCCCTCAAGTGCTGACCCCCCCCCCCCCCCCCCCCCCCCCATGGCAAGAGCACAGCCGCCTTGTTCAGGAAAAACAACACCCCCTGCATCACAAACCCTCACCCACCACCACTGATCTAGCCAGCCACTACAGAAAGGAAAACCTGGGAGCCCAGCACTAGGGGAACCCCAGGGAGCCTCCCTCCTGGCCTGCCCTACCTAGCACCTCGGCCAGGTCCTGGCCCCGGGAGGAGCTAATCAGCCTGGCGTCCTCCAGGTCACACTTGTTGCCCACCAGCAGCACTGAGGCATTGCTCCAGGCGTGGGTCTTGACCTGAGTGCACCTGCCAACACACCACCTGGTCACTGGGATGCCGCATGCACCGGCACGCTAACTTCCCAGGAAGATGGGATGAAGCAAAATATGCGTACCTGTCACCTTCCTGAAACCTACGTTTGGGAGCGTGGGAAGGTAGGGGGGAGAGGGGGGGGGGGGGGGGGGGGGGGGGGGGGGGGGGGGGGGGGGGGGGGGGGGGGGGGGGGGGGGGGGGGAAGAAGGGGGGGGGGGCTTAAGCATTTAATTGAAAACAATGTTACCCCCTGACTGCTATACATGACCCACACAAATTTCATACAAAATACATTATTCAGTCCATGGAGTTCCTTGCAAGTCCAGACCGCTGACTCCCCTGGACTCTCACAATCCTTTCCAATAACTGTCTTCAAATCCTTCATTCCAGACCTCTCTGACCAAATTCCGGACTTCATGAATTAATATTTCAACAAATAAGAACTTGCAGAAAAGTGTTGTTACGCTCAACAACTTAGAAAACCTCAGGCTCCTTTCCAATCATGTCTGCAGTCACAACACAAGTTTGTAGGTAACAAAGAATCCTAGCAGCCAACTTAAGGCATCCCAGAAATTTTTTTCAAAACATTTCATGGCAGACGTTATGAATTCTACATCTTCCATAACTTTCTAGTCGGGTTCTCCATTCCTTATTAATCAGAAACCTGGAGTGGCCTCCCTTCTCTTGCTACAGACATTTTATTAAGGAGCTTTCATTAAAATGTTATAAAGGGATTTAATTTACAAATAAAAGCCATAAACTGGGCTCTCTCTCGTAAACATCATTAACTGCCAAATTCCAAAAATTAAGTGAAAAACGGCAAGGGGTCAAGCTCTTTGTTCGCCCCTGACTTCCCAAGTACAACTGCTGTGGGTGGCAACATCAAAGGTGCTAATGGGCGCAGCACCTGTCAGGTCAAACACCCCAGTTTATCACTCAGTGGGCCACCGCCATGACTAAGTCAGTGCCAGAGCACACTGCATTTCATAGGGGGAAGAAGCTTGTATGTGTGTCTGTTGTGAATCCACCTCGCCACGCAAAGAACCACACCCCATCTTCAAAGGCCTGAACTCTCTTTTCTGAAGAATGAAAAATCGCGACAAGATTTGGTCAGAGTGAGGTGGGTGAAAGTGAGGGTAGCAATTCTTACACACTTTCTAAAGGTATTGTTACATGCAGGTACTACAGGTAAGACTCCTAACCTTAGGCATTTGTAATTAAAAGCTTTAAAATAATTAACTACCGTCAAAAGCTCGTGGCCTTTTAGTCTATCAAGAAGGTGAACCATAGAAATGCACAGACGTACACAGTGGTAATTGCATATTATGCTCGCATAAAAAACAAATTTCAGACCAAAGACTCTTACATTTCACTTTTGATACGCCTATACTGTCTTTTTCTTTTTAAATTTCATACGCACACACACGCACGCATGCACACACGCACGCACGCACGCGCGCGCACGCACATACACATGCAGATACACATACACTCATAGAGGAAACAGTTGCATCATCCCTTCTTACACACGGTATCCCTGAGCTCAACCCCTTCAGCTCCTCGCCAACCACAGAGAAACAATCTGCTCCCTTCCCTCTACCATTCTTGGCTACAAGTCTGAGGTTCATCACTGATGTCACTTTTATGTATGTGACCATTTTTAGCCCCATCATTAAGGTGGCCACATTCCAGCTCCAGAGATGAGAAATATGACAATGTTGCTTACAGTCCAGCCAACAGCAAAGGGCCATATCAGGGCCGTCTTCAGAGATGGACGCACTGCTCTAAAAGGCCACAATATTACAGGCAATCAGTATTCTCCAAGCTGAAAAAACAGCAAATGACGTGAACTGTCTCAACCAAACATCTGCCAACTTCATGAGTTTTAAGTCAGATTCAGAGACGAAGAAGAAAAAGGCTGATACTTTCCCAAGCGTCAAGTAAACACTCAGCATCCAAACAATTGCAGATGTGGAACCAGTCACCATTTCCATCACCACCAGCTCAGTGTTCTACTCTCTGGTGAGAATTAAGACTCTCTACTTCTATTGGGGTTTAGGTGACTATCTCTGAGGAGAGTTAGGTCGCTATTTCTATGAAGGGTCAGGCTGCTATATCTCTGGAGGGTCAGGCTGCTATATCTCTGGTAGGTCAGATCTCCATTTCTAAGGACTGTCAGGTCAGCAGTTCTATGAATGGTCAGACTGCTATTTCCATGGAGGGGTATTTTTCTGTATCTTTAGCGGATCAGGTCATTATTTTCATATAGGGTCTTCTAGCAACTTTTTTTTTTTTTGAGAGTTACACTAACAAGGGCGACACTTTGAAAATCTGAAAAAAACTGAAAATGAGGCTGGGGTCCAGGGGCCGCCCAGGACCCGGCGGGGAAAACGTTTTCTACCACCACAATGGCATGACGTAGGCTAACAAAGATCGCGGGACCTGTGTTGTCTTCAACGATAGAGAGCGCTTCCTCATTTTGGAATTTTTTTTGGGGGAATAACTAACTAAACTTGAAAAACAGACTTTCCGTCTGGGGCCTTGTGGAGAAAAGGGATTTCAATCACCCAGACGGAAAAGTGGCACCCATGAGACAGAGAGCATGTGTGAGAGAGAATGAAAGAGCAGAGAGGGGATTTCAGTCACCCAGACGGAAGAGTGGCACCCATGCACTAATGTTTCTGTGGAAAGTCACATCATTATTTCTCTGGAGTGTCAGACTGCTGCTTCCATGGTGGTCAGGCTATCATTTCAGTGGAGGATCAGACCATCACCTCTATCGAAGGTCATGTCACTATTTCTATGGAAGGTCGTGTCACTAGT
>CM031600.1:79364270-79371770 GCA_018398815.1 Conus ventricosus
ATGATGATGAAGATAGAAAATTTATTAAAAACTAAGCAAGAATAGTCAGACATAATCGTGGAACGGGAAAGGACAGTCTAGCATGGTGACGTCACAAATGTCATCACGCCTCCCTGGCCCTTTTCCACATGTCTCGTACGCTACAAGGTTGGGACCAATTCATTTGAACTTGAAGCTCCACGTGCTACACCCGTGAACAGATGTGTAGCCTACCTGCATTTAAATCATTTCTTCCATTTATCCTAAGGACGCAGAACATCCTGCACCAGGACACTCGCGTGCATCAGCAGACCCTCCTTGTCAGTCCCTGCGGGATCACTTTGAAGGAGAAGCTCAAACGTTTTCACTCTCATCCTCCTTGTCCCTTCACCTCTCAGTAAGCAGAGAGTATTGCTCGCTGAATGGAGGTCCGTTACAAGTAACCATGAAGAAGATCTTGTTTGGTTAAGTTTCAGTGCCATCCATTCTTCAAGTCATCACCATGCATGCTGACAACGTTATTTTGAACTTGAACATTACATTACACTGATGGCGTACAAATTGAACACTATTCTCTATTCTTGTGAAAGTGTGTTGTTTTCACCAAAACACAAACACACACACACACACACACACACACACACACATACATATATATATATATATATATATATATATATATATATATATAATATATATCAGAATCATCTACCACTGCAGATATGAATGCGTATCTCCCCCTATTTCTTCAATCTAAGACATAAGAGCAAGCTTTGTTTATAATTCAATATTTCTTGCAGTCATTGCAACACCAAGCTGCTCTGTAAGTTGCTGGAACGGTGCTCGGTACTTATCCTTGGAATTTATTAGTTTGTTGTATATATATATATATATATATATATATATATATATATAATGTGTAGGCCAACAATTCTTCCGTCATTGTAATGACTTAGCAAAGATTTAAAATTAAAAAAAAAAAAAAAGAAAAAAGAAAAAGGGGGCGGAAGATGAAGAAAATGGGAACATGAAATTAAGAAAATGCATAATAAATATGAAAACCCTTCACTATTTTACATATATATAATATATATATATATATATATAAAACATATATATATCTGTCAATGATGTTAAAAAGGAAGGTTAAAACTCAAGGTTAAACCTTTAACCTTCCTTTTTAACATCATTGACAAATGTTGCTCCCCAAGGGGTCGAGCACTTTTAAAATCATTTTAGGCTCTTTGGTTATATTCATCTATACATATATATATATATATATCAAAATGGATACACCTTTGGCACATTCCATGCACATTTTTTAAGTTTGCAGGGGCGGATCAGTACATCCAAAGGTGGGGAAGAAGGTAGAAAAAAAGGGGAGGGGGGGAGGGGGAGGAAGACGAGGAAAGGGGAAAGGGATGCAGCTGAGAGAGGGTGTGGTCAAATTTTTTTTTTTTCTGTCTTCCCCCGCCACTCTCCCACTCCCCCCCCCCCCCCCCCCCCCCCCCTTTTTTTTTTTTTTTTGGCTGGTGTTGCGTGCACGACTAGTCGTGCAATAATACGACTCGCAACCCAGTCCGGATATTGGCACGACTCTCATTGTATAAATTTATCCTCTTTTGCTTGGAGAGAGAGAGAGAGAAATTAGTAGTCGTGCACGCAACCATTTTTTAGTTGGTCGCACGACTAGTCGTGCCAATAGCCAAACTCGGTTGGGAGTTGTATTATCGCACGACTAGTCGTGCACGCAACCACTTCGAACAAAATATATGTTTTCTGCACGCGGTATTTGTCTTTCTTTTCTTATTTTCTTGCACACTGATTTTCTGTTTGGTTTTGTCTAATAACAAAAAAATAATAATATAACATACATATATTTGAACAAATTGATCTAAAAAGTACACAATTCACAACAGAGAAGCTTACCACTGATACCTATCAGGCAAAATAACGCGATGCCATCCTCAGTGTGCCAGCCCTTTTCCTTTTATTTATCACACCAAGTTTTCTTTTTTTTTTACTAAATTTTTGTAGCCTGAGCCTGCTTTCTGGAAACTTCAAGAAAACCAATAGTTGTAAGCAAACCTGTCTAGCAGCCCTAAATATAGTGCAATCAGCACCAGATGTGTACTCCATGAAAAACGGATGCTGACTTTAGCACTGGTGTGTTTATAATTTGACTGCCCCATCTTGAGTTGGAGATGAGCATCTAGCATCCCAGGCCCTACCACCGTCAATCTGTCTACTTGTACTGACTGCCGAAGTAAAATCCGACACTGACGCAGCTTCTACATGACCTTACTCATCACTTTCACTACTACTATCACTTTTTCATCACAATCTTTATCAGCAGGCTCGTCAAGATCTAGCAGACGAAGAATTTCTTCTCTTGACATCAGGCATTTTCAATCCATGTTCATTCTGCATTTTCAAACTTCACAGTCCCATACAGTACCAACCATAGTGAAGGAAAGAACTCAACTGCCACCCAAAGTACCTATGGTTCAAGCAAACATGAGTTTTGTAACTTATACGACTGCCATGAGTATACTCTTAGTTCGTCCGTCTGCCTTGCTGGCTGACTAGGAGTGTACACGCACCACGTCAAGGATGTGTTAACTTCCATCTGTCCTACAGCACCAGTCTGCCATTGGCAGGTACCTACCACTACACCCTACACTGCCCATCAAGGGTGACCCTCTCCTTTTGTTCCCATATGGGTCCTTTGTGAAGCCCTGAGACTTAAGATGTGCCCTTCTGAGGACAACGGCTGTCAGTCATGGTTGCCACCTGCGTAGCAGTTTTAACTCAGTTCCACAAAATTTTGAATCATTGTTTTTTTAGTTTGTTATATGTGGCTATGAATAACAGCAATAAGCGACGGTTCACTGAGAAAGCTTGGGCGGTATTCTTTTTTATAACCAAACCTGGTGGCAAGCAAAACAGATTTCACAAGGACAGTTGTATGTCATCAACTTTGATTTAAACAAAACAAAACCAAAAAGCTAAAAAGTTGTGATTACCCTATTCCCATTATTGCCACCAAATGAACAAGCAAGATCCCACATCATAACCATCAGCTGGCTACCGGCCACATCATAATAATCACCGTACTGACCTGCTAATTTGACAAAATGACTAATAATGTTTTTTTTTTTTTTTGTTGTTGTTGTTTTTTATCAAAGAGTTCAAAATGATCCTTAGATTAAATGTTGTGAGGACCTCTTGTTCAGTCCAGGACCCTGGCACCCTCCACACTTCATGCAGTCAACCCCCTTCGTCAGCTCAATATTGTGCCTCTATTCAAGTCGCTGTACTGTCAACTCCCTTCATGAAGTAAATTAGCTACCCTTGCTCAAAACATTGTGCTGTCAACAGCCTTCATAACATCAATTAGATACCCTTACACAGGATCTTCAAAACCCCCCAAAATATTCTCGTCTAATATCACGATTAGTGGAAAGACGTTAAATAAATGATACACACACACAGGATCTTCAGACAGACCTGTATGTTGTAGTCAGAGCACTTGCCTGCAGATCTGATCATACTTGAGTTCAAAACACTTGTGGGGTTGCATTGCATTTCTCTCTCTCTGTTCACCCAGCAGTCAAATTCATGCTTGCTGCTGGTAAGGAAAGGTTGGGGCAACGGAAGGCGAGGGATGGGCATGCCCATCCATAGTACCGTGTCCCAGACATTGGCAGCCTCTAAAAGTCACTGTCCCTGTGACCATTACACCATGAGACAGGAACCTTAGCTGTACACTCAAGACTCTGTGCTGTCAACATTCCTAATGAACTAAGCCTAGTCTTCCAGAAGTTCTGCTCTTTGCGCATGCATGCACGCACGCATGCACGCACACATGCATACGCACGCATGCGCACACACAAACACACACACACACATGCGCACACACATACACACACTTACACACATGCATGCGTATACACGCATGCACATACACACACAAACACACTCACTCTTTCCCTCTCCCCTCGTTTGCAGACCTGATGTAGTCTCCATAGCTGACTGGGCTATAAACAGTCATGACTGGACTCTCTTTTGCATGCATGTGCTTGACACACACACACACACACACACACACACATTCTCCCTCTTAACAACAGCATCCACATACCCAGATCTGCAGCTTGACCCGTTTGTCCTGCCTGAAGACCGTTTTGACCTTGAAATCAATGCCGACGGTGCTGACGAAGGCGGAAGTGAAGGAATCATCGGCATACCTGAAGAGGAAGGAGGTCTTGCCCACACTGCTGTTGCCGATGATCAGCAGCTTGAACATGTAGTCGAAGTTCTGGTCGGCAGCATCTTTCTGCCATTTGGCATCGTTGGCTGAGGCCATCTGAAACCCCCAACGGTTGGCAGGTGAAAAGAAGCGGGAGCATGACTGTTGGTGAGGTGACCTGTGAGGTCTGTATTCTATCTATAGTTTTGTGTGTGAGTATGAGTGTCTGTCTGTATATATGTGTGTGTGTGTGTGTGTAAGTGTGTGTGCGTATGCATGTGTGTGCATGTGTGTGAACTATTGTTAGAACCATTAGGCAGCTCTTCAGCTGGCTACATTCAAGAATGAGAGCATGTAAAGCGCCTAGTGCTTGGTCTGTAACGGAGGACAGATGATACATAAATATTCTCAATAATTATTTTATATATAATGTGTAAGTGTGTGTGTGTGTGTGTGCGCGCGCATGTGTTAACTGTTTGTGTGTGTGTGTGTCTGTGTGTGTGTGTGTGTGCACACGCATGTGTGTGTATGCACACACATGCGTGCATGCATGCCTGGACATTTGTGTGTGCAGCTATTCATATCTTATCTCTCTCTTTCTCTGTCCTTCTCTCACACACACACACCCTGGAAGCTTGTATGACCACACTAGTGTTCTCTCTCTCTCTCTCTGTCTCTCTTTCTCTCCTCATTTGCAGACCTGATAAGGTCTACATAGTAGACTGGGCTATAAACAATCACCACCGGACTCTCTTTCGCATGCCCTCTCCCTCCCTCTTGCTCTCTTCCCGTCCCTTGCATAGTCACAAGAAGTCAACAGACAAATTCTTCCAAACTACAATTCCAAGCACACATTCTCCCAAAATACAATCTACGAAAGGTATGGCAAATTATTGACACTTGCTCTCATTTCTGATGCTTCAGAAACAGCAGTTTAAAATTTTCCTTCAACAGTTCAATACTTAAGTATGCTGGATCATAATTTCCTGAAACACATTTTGATAATTCAGATTTCTTTGGTGGATTAAACTATGTGGAAAAAAGTGAAAACTGTCGTCTGTTTGTTTCTGCATTTTGTTGAAAATAAAAACTCTTTTTCTAGGGAAGAAAGAAAAGAATGAGGAAAATACAACCACAAGGATTTAATGTCAACAAGTTATTGAATTAAACAATTTCAACCATTACTACATCCACATGTTCATCACATCTTCTGTTCCCTGTCTACCTCCCCTTGCAACTTATTCATGAAAACACACCATAAAACACAGTGTTCATGTGTCAATTAGGCAAATCATTCAATGTCAATTCCATGAACTAACTAAAACTACAAAAGGCACTCTTTCGTCTCTCTTCCTTCCTCCTGAACAAAAACTCCAATACAAAAATCTACTGCATACTTCAGTTATCTCTTTTCCAATTTTAAACCAATACATTTCAAACAATAATGCAAAGTAAATAACACAAAACAGGCAAACAAACTACAAAGCATAACCTCTCAACAACACTGATGCACTCACAAATAGGTGCACATTGTGCAAATGGTGGGTGCAAAGAGTGGACAGGAAAGGGGGGGGGGGAGGTGGTGGATTTGGAGAGGCGGAGAAGGATGGTATTTTACATAAAAGCGTGTAAACATCAGCACCGAAGGTTGAGGAAGCTTATACTGGTCACATTCAATATTTTCTGATTGGTCGAAAACAGGCCATTCGCCACAAAAATAGCACTTCCCTGCCCCTGCCTTCCAAATAGAAACAGGAGAACGCGTGGTACCCATGCCACTTGGCACCACTCAAAATAGACACAGTTGCATTAAATATTCAATGTTTCCTGTCTAGAACACACAATTCTGAGGCCCACACGAATCAATTTTCTTGCTGACTTGCCTTTTGTCACCGACAACTGAGGAAATATGACACTGGCTCTCAAGGATGGAGAGGCTTGGGTGGTCGGACTTGCGCAAGACGATAACGCTAATTTAGCCAACACAGCCATGTTTACCTTTCTGTGATGCCAAAAGAAAGACTGAATATTCATCAAGTATATGGGTCTTTGTTTATAGCTCTGTGTCAGCCCATGTGAATGCGTGCGTGTGGGTGTGTGATAGGAGGAATCATTTGCTATTCAGACCTCAAACTGAAGTCACAAAACACATTCAAAAAAAAAAAAAGACCTCTTACAACAGGAAAGGAAGCTGATACCTAATAGCATTAGAAACTTTTCAAATCCATCCTGACTAAATGCACTTCCCTCTATCAGTCTGTGACAACCAAACTGAAGACTAGGCTGTGCAGAGTATATACTCACACCTTAAAATGTTGTTTAAGTAATGCATCCGCCAAACATGAACAACAAGACAATTGGTGACCTACTCGTTTTTGAGTGAACCAGTATTTTAGGAAGAAGAAGATTCATTTGTTCATGTTTGACCGATGTATTACTTAAAGTTTTTGATTAAGATTTGTTTAGATTTCCGTCTGCAGTCGCCTCCCTTTGCAACTATATTCTCATACTTTCTTTTTATGCTCTTATTTCTTAATGAATGAACTCCATCGTGTGTGCCCTATGCTGATCCATGTTATATCTATAGGCCGTCTGTCTCAGCAGTGTTTATGTAATGGGAGTTTTGTAACAAGCTGGTGTCAAAACAGCAATGTGCACTGAACTGTGTTCAAGTACGTGTGATTTTAGGTGCCTGCTTTACGTCAAAAGCAAGCTTTCTGAGCATGGACACCCTCCAAATTAAAGTAATTCAACTTCATGAATTAAGAGTCGATCACTATGCCACTGAGAACAGCACTAGTTGTCAGACCAGAAAGTGACAGTGAGAGAGAGCATGTTCTCATGCTGCACTCTTTAGCAACAGGCCAGTTGCCATAGTGAACATCAAAGCAAACTGAACTGGATTCCTCTAACGGAGCCATCTTTGACAGAACAAACATACAATGCTGTGCCCAGTTCATGCTTTACATGAATGAATGGCATCAATATCATGAGGTATTATCGAGTCAAACACAATTTCTACACACAATTTAACATATATGTGATACATTAAGCTAACCTGCAAAGATGATTTATGTTAACTTGAAGGGTGAAGTGAATTATCTTCCATGAAACTATAAAAAAAAAATTCCCCCTCACTCTCCGAAAGAAATAAATTACTTTCAAAATTACAGGACCAAAAAGATGCTGACTCCTGATCCTTCTGATCAATAAAACATGTCCATGAAGCTTTCAGGAGCCGAGTTACAACATTTTCAAAACATCCATCA
>CM031600.1:79385918-79390436 GCA_018398815.1 Conus ventricosus
CCATGCGTCTAGTCCGAGTGTGTTGAGTTGTGTTGCCTGTTCAATCTTTTTCTTTTCAAAAACACTGAATTAGCAAATGGCTATTCAGATCCATCTAACAATAAACTTAACTGTACACAAGCATCCATATGGATGTAAATGAGAGGAACAAATTGGCACGATTCTGTAATAGCCCAAAGCAATCAGCTAGATGTGTAATTGCTTAATAGGGTGAACTACAAACTGTTTGCTGTACGTCACGATATGAACATAGATATTCTGTACAATGTGTGTGTGTGTGTGTGTGTGTGTGTGTGTGTGTGTGTGTGTGTGTGTGTGTGTGTCTGTGAGGGTGCGTGTGTGTGTATGTATGTGTGTGTGTGTGCGTGTACATGTGTGTGCATGCATGTGTGCGAGCGCGCGAGTGCATGCATGTGTGCGAGCGCGCGAGTGCATGCACACACATGCATTTTTGTATGTGTATGTGTAAATGAATGTGGGTTTTTATGTGTATAAGACTTTTCATGAAAAAGTACTTATAATTATTTAGCAGTAAGCAGAAAACGAGACATTAAAAAAAAACATGTGGGAGACTGAAACGTCACTTTCAATCTGAATATAGAATGAATTAGTTTGAATGTACCAGCACCACCATATCCTGCTTGAAGCCGAAACCCGGATCACTTCATATAGAAAAGATTCTCTCTCACACACACACACACACACACACACACACACACACACACACACACACAAACTTCATTCAATGATCATCGAGGCTTCATAAAAGCAATATATGACCTATCCATCAGAGTTCTAGTGTATAAGTTCCAGATGGCAAAACACACAGAACACACACATAAATCCCTACACACACACACACACACACACACACACACACATACACACACAATAAATCCCTACACACACACACACACACACACACACACACACACACACACACACACACACACACACACACAGAGACACACACATAAATCCCCAAACAACTTATTCATATGATCATCGAGGCTTCACAAAGGCCGTCTACGATATATCCATCTGAGTTCTAGTGTGTAAGGCTTCAGAAGATAGGCGAGTCTTCTCACAATGGTGTGTAGTACAGATCATTTGAAATCACACACACACACAACACACACACACACACACACACACACACACACATACACATACACACACACACATACACACACAGCCATTCACTCAAATCCTCATCCCCCCTTCCTTCCACCCCTGTAACAGACATCCCACAAACATTTACAACCATACATGCACATAGTCATCAGAATGCACTGAAAAACAACAACAGAATCCATCTCACACATTCCTGTCAGCAACCAAGGCAACCAACATTGCTACACTTCAAGTTCAAGACCAGACAGAGCAATCACCACCACAAAATGTGTCCCCACCCCCCCACCCCCAACCTACCTCCCCCCCAACCTACCTCCCCCCCCCCACCCCACCCCACCCCAAAGGTGTCCTGGCCCCAGACGGCTTGTCAGGAGTATCCCACAAGGCCAATGACCCAATTCCCTTCAGGCCAACAACACCTGTGCTCTTCTAGCCTCCCTGTTGTTTGTCACTGTATATTGTTGTTTACCGCCGCCACTACCAACTTGGGAACATCAAAATGGGCATGCTCTGTTCAATTAAACCTGGGGGGTGACATGGCCAGCCCATGCTTACCATGCTATATATATATATATATATATATACACACACCTACACGCAAACACTGAAACATGCTGTCTGTCTCAGTTAATATTTGTGTGTCCCTTAACGTTACCACGCTTCGCAGTTCTATTTTGTTTGATGATGATTAGCTGGCAAGCTGTAACCGTAATGAAGTATGTGAATAAACTGAGTCTATATTTTAGAGAGAGAGAGAGAGAGAGAGAGAGAGAGAGAGAGAGAGAGAGAGAGAGAGAGAGAGAGAGAAAGAGAGAGAGAGAGACATACACACAGGCACTTTTACAGAGACAGAAACAGACACAGAGGGACAGAGACACACAGACAGACAGACAAACAAACAGAAACAGAGACCAAGACAGACAGAGACAGAGAGAAACATAGACACAGAGACAGACAGACAGGGACAGACATACACACAGACACACTTAGAAACAGAAACAGAAGCAGACAGTGAGGGAAAGAGACAGAGACAGAGAGACCCAGACAGACAGGCAGACAGATTGGCAGAGGCACAGAGAGAGACTGCAATATTCTGGCTATGGTTATCCCAAAAGAGGAAAATTTGATTTCACGACGGGCAGTTGGCGGAGGCTCACAGAGATATGGTCTACATGAGGACTGAAGTAAGGACTTAACACGGAATGGAACACAAAGATGTGCATGCACAGTTCACCTATGCAAGCACCTCAGCCAAATGGTTAGCACATAGGTCAGTTGGTACACGAACTATCACTAGTTGCTCTCTCTCTCTCTCTCTCTCTCTCTCTCTCTCTCACTCTCTCTCTCTCTCTGTCTCTCTCTCTCTCTCTTTGCCTTCCTTTGAATTGTTGCATGGAACTGACTCTCCCTTTTTCCTTTTTTCTTCTTTTTGTTTGTGCTTTGTTTCGCTTTTCTTCCTTTTTGGTTGTCGTTATAATACATTTCAATGTTCATAAAAAAAGTTTTTTTTTAAACATTTAAACGTTTAAATATTCTGGGAAAGAAAATACAACTCCTTCAAGCCATACCTATCATTACTTCCCCTTGCAGGGAAAAAAGTGTTTTCACTCATGAACGGACTTGCTCACTAACATAAAAAAAAAGGATTAAAAACTTACTTATCAAACCTGTTTAATTTCTTCCACATTATAATAAACACACTATTATCAGTTTTTGGCCTTATCAAACAGCATCACAATGTAATCTGTTCATTTCTTTTGCGGAAAATCTTTTAAGTTTCAGGTTTTAATCATCATAGCCAGGCAGTCGACTACACACAATCTTGTCACAGCTTTTAAACTCACATTTGGAATAAAACGGCAAACCACAAACAGGTCTGATCATCAACAAACATATCATGAAATAGAAACAAAACAAAAACAGCACGACACAGTAACTAAACAACTGACATCCAACGATACAAAAAAAACAACAGGTTGTGCTGACAGCCAGTCACTCCCCTTGCTTCTTCTCTCCCCGATTTGTTTTTAACTGTAAAGATTCATGAAAAATACATAAATGCCATTGGAAAAAAAAAGTATTCAAACAGATATGCCGGATAAAAAGAACCTGAAAAAATGGACATCTAGCATCAACTTTGGGCAGCGTCAATGCTAGAAAATGTGTACAATTTTCACTACCTCATCACCTGACTATGACATATAAACCGGTTTGTCATACATTACTATCAATCAAAACAAACAAAAGTACAACAGTTCCACAACAAAGACAGAAGAATGGTCCACAAAGCACAAAAACAAAACAAAAAAATCAGAAAGACAAAAGTAAATTTTAAAAAAGACAAAGAGCAAAGATGGTGATAATAAAGAGGAAGCTGTTTGCACAAAACTTCCAGAAGGTTTGTGTGGGGGGGGGGGGGGGGGGGGGGGGGGGGGGGGGGGGGGGGGGGGGGGGGTGGAATGGGGAACTAGCTGTACTGAAAGAGTCTCACCCACCCACCCACCAACCCCCAGTCCCTGACTCCCCCTCAGGGGCGTCATTAGCAGAGGTCCCCTCTCCATACAAAAAAAAGCTTTTCTAGCTTTCTGTTGCTTATAGCCAGGTCTTGATGGCACAGGACCAAACAAGGGCAGAAACTCACTCCTCAGATCACATGCTGAGCCAAACAGTGAAGCAACACACACACACACACACACACACACACACACACACACACACACACACACACACACACACACATGCGCACACACACACACACACACACACACACACACACACACAACCATGCATACACACACACACACACACACACCACACACACACACACACACACACACACACACACACATACAAACAACTGCATATTATGATGTTGCAGAAGTATATTTTACCCAATACCCACACAAGACTAATAAAACCACAGAACTGAAACCGAACACTCACAGACACACTGAACACACACACACACTAACAAAACACTTAGATAGGATGGGGGGGGGGGGGGGGGGGGGGGGGGGGGGAGGGGGAGAAAGGGGGCAAGAGCAGAGCGGAGGCCGGGATGGAGAGGGGCAGATGGGGGGGGGGGGGGAGGAAGGGGATAGGGGTAGTGCATTATCAGCCAGCCAGACAACTGCCTACAGAGTTCCTCCCCTAGACAAGCCCCTCAGACAAAGGCCAAAGCGGAGGAGGAGGAGGACAGCAGATAACCCTGGCTATCTCCGGCCGGCTGGCTGCTGTCTTCTGGCCACTGTTGCAAACTTGAGCTGGTCGGCCAAACCCTGTCCTCCCTCCCCCTCCCTCTCCCACTTCTCCCTCTCCTCCCACTCACACACCCCCACCCCCCACCTCCCCCTAATCTCCGCCCACTTCCACTTCCATTTCAGC
>CM031600.1:79390536-79405825 GCA_018398815.1 Conus ventricosus
TTTTCACAGCTACCCCTTTACTTTACTTTCGGTGGTATTAAACAGTGGGATGGACGTACCATTATTCAGCTCCATCCAGTTATCCCCATCCTGATCCCGCCGTCATTGCTCCCTTTCTTGTGTTTCTTCTCCCATCCCATCATCATGTGCTTCTGAAAACTCTGCTTGAACTCCTTTCTCTCCGGAAGCATCATTAATCAGTTTTTCACTGTTGTTTTATTCTCCCTTCGCCTCCTATTGATCCTGCGTTCGCGTTCTCTTTTCCTCACACGTTCCATCATTCGTCCCTAAACGTTCCACGGTTTACCAACGTTCCGTCTCTCAGTTACCATTTCTCATGTTTTCTTCATTTCATTTATCTTATTTTCATGTTCTGCCCACCCCCCCGTCATCCACTCAGCAGCACAATTTTTAATATTCCTCTTCGAACTATGGAATCATTCATTATTAACGCTTCTGTTCCCAGTCTTCTCATTCCGCCTGATCCTAAGTGTGATTGTGGCCCACTGTTACTCTTGTCGCTGTCCTTTTCATGACGGCCATCACTTCGCGCTCTTTTCTTGCCTTTGCTTTCCTCATCCTTCTGTCGTTTCATCAAGCGTCGTCGCACCACCCTTCGCATCCTGCACCACCCTTCGATCTACTTATTCATCGTTCCTCGTTCTTCTCTCCTTCTTTTTACCTCATGACCAAATCTGTTGTTCCTTCGTTTTATTTGTCACAAGTTTTGTTCCATCATGGACATTCTCACGCTTTTGTGGGTTCGGTTTTTCATAGTCGTCTACGGGGCTTCCGTCTCTGCTCTCGCACTTTTCCCTCTCTGAACCCTTTTGACAAGTCTCCTGGCTACCTGTCCGGTCCACCGTGCATATTTCCACATTCTCTCTTTGCCTCTCCTCCCATGATTTATTAGTGCCTTATTTCAAAATCCCCCCACCTCTCATTTGTCCTTGTGTTATTATTCTCATTCACTCCTTTCTTCTTTCGCTACTTGCATCGATGTCCCGTAACGGTTTTCCCCCCCCCGCTTTTCTTCCGTCCTCTTCCAACTGGACATTCTTCTTACGTTCTTGTTATCTCGTCCGATGTATTTTTCATTATTCTATGTTTCTTCTTCCCGTTCCCACTATCATTCTTGCTCTCATTCTTCCCGTCGTTTATTCTCATTTTCCCTTTTCTTGGCCTTCTCACATTGTCTTCACGTTCTTCGTGCACTTCATCGTTCTCACGCTCTAGTCCGTCATCGTTCAGTGTGTTCAAATTCTCAGTTCAGTCGAAGTCATTTTGGTCACGTTCCTCTGTCGTCATGTTCTTTTTTTTCTTCAAAATTTTTTCGTCAAATTTTTTTTTTTTTCATAAGGTGATCAAGTGTTTTCAACAATTGTTTTTCTTCATTTTTTTTTTTGTTTTATTTTCAAATTCATATAAATTAATTTTTTTTTCAATTATTTTCTTCAAAATTTTTCAACATTTTGTTTTTTCAATTTTTTTTGTTTTTTTTTTTTAAAATTCTTTTTCTTTTCTCATTTTTTTTTTGTCTAAATTTCAATTATAAATTTCATTTTCAATTCATAATATTGATTATTATATTTTCAAATATGTTTCATTCAATAACAAAAAATCACGTTCACGATAATCCCCAGTCACACAGTTCATCGTTGTTTCAAGTTCTCCTCAGTCAGTCATGTGTGTTTTTCTGGTTCTTCTCCATCATCATTTCCACGTTGTTCTTCAGTTACCACACTAACGCTCTTCTCCGGTACTTCCAGTTATCCGCTTTTCACGTTTTTCTCCAATCATTTTCCATGTTTGTTCTTCAGTTAACGCTCTTCTCCGGCTACTTCAGTTATCGCTTTCACGTTCTTCTCCAGTGTCAGTTTTTTTTTTCATTCTTCACCGGCAGTCAGTCTCGTTTACGTTCTATCGTCCAATCATTCTTAAAGTGTAAATCACCTCCCGTCATTATTTATCATTTTCACGTCCTCCCCTTTTGTCATTCATTTTATTTTCAGGGTTGTAGCCTAAAAAAACCAAAGTTGTGTTCCTTTGTTATTTTTCGTCATCCTGAAATATCTGACCCAGACACGGACGCAACGTTGTCGAAAAAATTAAAAATAAATTTAGGTAGTATGACTCCATATATCCTTTGAATTAGGAAGCATTGCCATCACAAAAAACTTTTTGGACGCAAGCACGGCGTTAGTAAGGCATTCTCGGAGAACAATAGTCAAGCTTTCACTTCTGATATCAAAATTGTACAGAAGAGGGAGAACATTGACCAACAGGAAACAAACAATTCGTTGTTTAAAGAAACCAACACACACACACACAACACACACACACACACACACACACATCACACAGAGATAGAGCGAGCGAGAGAGAGAAAGGGGGGAGAGACAGAAAGAGAAAGAAAGGGGAGGAGCGAGGGAGACAGTGAGAGAGAGGAGAGAGCGAGAGAGATGAGAGAGAGAGATGAGAGGAGAGAGAGAGTTGCGTAACAAAACTTTCTTGGAGGGGTTGGTGTTTTGTAAGACGGTATATTCACACAATTATTCACCCCGTATCGCACAATGAGAACACACAGCCGCAAAGATTCATCGGGGGTACAAGTCAGTTTCACAGTTTTTTTTTAAAAATGTCGCCACAATCGGAATTAGATTTTTTTCAAAGAAAAATAAACGGGGGGGGGGGAGGGGGCGCGGGGGAAGCACAGGCGATGGAAGTATCTCTCTCAGATGCCGTTTCTGTTTCATTGAGTTTGGTTTGTTACACTTCCTCAGTGTTCTGGTATGTCCAACTTTACCTCTTTTCCATTTTTTACTCTTCACAATATTTTGCCGTTCGGGGACCACGCAGCGAGAGTTGCAAGAAATGCTGACTAGCTTTACGCAGCAGCTGATGTTCAGCTGCGGTAAAATCCTCCCACACCGGCACACCTGTCTGCTCGAGTTTCGTCGGTCACCAGAACCAGGCTCCGCTTTCTCCGCGAGTGGAACCGCACAATAATCAGTCGTGGTTGATTGGCCTGGTTTGCCAGTACGATGCGCGATTTCGAGTCTTACTTAGACACCGGTACCTAGGATCTTCTCTGTGAAGACGTCTTTTGCAGAGACCCACGCAGTTCGTCCTCCGTTCTCCGCGCTCCGAAATCCCGTTACACCCTCAGGTTGAACTGGCGACCGTGTTTGCTCTTGGTTGTTGAGGCCTCTTTGATGTTACATGGGTTTTGTTTTCACCACAGCTCGAGTCTCCCAAGTTTCTTTATTATCATCAGTCAGTGTGTACATTTTTGTCTCTGCCTTCTTTTTCGGTTCTAAGTTCAACTACTGTTACCTTTCCAAGCTGTTCAATAAGGCACATCGAGGCCTTGCCGTGATTTGATTCTATCTCCTCCAGTTCTCTGATGTCTTACGTTGCTTAAGTCAGGAGTTGCTCTTTACTATCTGCCGAGCCTGCTGGATTTCCATTTTCGTCCCCTCTATCAACACTTTTTGTTCCATTTGTTCTTTTTGTCCTGGGACGTCGATTCACGTTGGAGTCAGGGCTGGACGTATTCACTGGCCGATGATGTGATGGACTTGATCGTTTTTGCTCTGCCTGGAAAATACTTAGTGTGCTCGACATGTCATTATCTGCAGGGCAAGTGTCCCTCAGATATCCACGACACGACACGATTCATACCTTTCATGTGATTTTTTTGAACAATGAACCAAGTTGCTAAACTAAGGCCAAGCAACATAAGTTCCGACAGGAAAATTCACCACATAAGCACTGCATTCCGCTCGCATTTGAGGAACGTTTCGCTCACATGTACCGCGGACATCCACACACTAGGCCGGCTAAGACCACCGATGTCGTTTGAACCGCTCACAATAAAGTCCGTTTTTCCCGTGAATTCCAGGTTATCGCCGAAAGAAACAATTAATTTCTTACAAAACGAAAAAACAGAGCGGTCTTTTTAAACTAAGATTTCAAACACAGAAATGAAGAGGAGAAAAAAACACCACTCTAAAAAATCCAGAAATCTTTCGAGCTCCCTCAAAACACGTCTGCCTCGAGTTGAGTGATCGTCACGCTTCAATTCTGATATCAAGTTGAAGAGAGAAAGCTGAAACTTACAAAAAACCTGTATCTTCTGTAACATACAAGGAATTCCAAGAACAGGTTGACGTTTTCTTTTCAACATAAAGTATCGTTGGTGCTTTATTTCTTGTTAAAAAGGTTGCCAGATGGAGCCTTCTGGGGAAAAAAAAAAGTATATAAAAAAATATTATAGTCCCAGTACATCACGTGGGATGGTTAAAGAAAAGTGATTGCACCAAGAATATCGAAAAGTATACTTGTAACTTTTTGAAAATAAAATGTCATGAAGTCCAATCATGTTCAAAAAATCTGCAGAATGACTCGATCAAAGAACAAACAATTGACAGGCAAGTGAGTGTTTTACACACTCTGTGGTGTGTGTGTGTGTGGTGTGTGTGTGTGTGTGTGTGTGTGTGTGTGCGTGCGTGCGTCTTGCGTGCACGCATGCACGCATAAGTGAATATGTATCTGTGTTCAGCTTGTTCCGCCACCCATGGTTGTGTATGTGTGTGTGCGCGTGTGTATCTGCGTTTGTGGGCTTGTGTTGTAGTGTAGGTGCGCGGGTGTGCTGCGTTTGTGTGCTTGTGTGTGTGTGTGGTGTTTGTGTGTGTTTGTGTGTGTGTGTGTGAGTGAGTGACAGAGAGAGAGAGAGAGAAAGAGTGATTGCGTTTGCGTGAACCCCGCATGGTCTCATATGTGATGTGTGGGTAAGTGTGTGTGTGTATGGCTATCAGTGTGTGTGTGTGAGTGTGTGTTGGGGTGGGGGGGGGGGGGGGTGTTTGTTGCAAGGTTTTTTCCCTCAGTCTCTCTCTGTCTCTCTCTCTTCTCTGTCTCTCTCTCTCTCTCTCTCTCTCTCTCTCTCTCTCTCTCTCTCTCTCTCTCTCGTGTTACTATTCTTCTTCATTGCTTTAATGTTTTCATGGCATTGACTGTGAAGGAAATAAAACTTGCGTTATTGTTTTTAGTTTTGTATACAATTGTAAGCTTGCAGTAACAAATGACTTGCAAAAATGCTGTAAATATGAACCTGGTAGAATCAACGAAGTTTTGTGTAAGCATTTTTTTGTGAATTCTGGAGAACCTGTTGGCGTAATAGTCGGGAAATAATCTAATCGTTTTGGTTGTTGTTGAGAATACCCATTTCCCTTCAAATGCGTAGTTTTTGCTTTTGTGTGTGCTACTCTCTTTTTTGACTTGCTAAAGTACCGTCAGAAGACATGCATACGGTCTGTATTAAGACGATATTTCTGGGCAAAGAGATGCAGATCTAAGACGTGAGAGTAATAATTCATGCACAAAATATTTTGTCAATGGAGATGGATAAATAAATGTACATGGATGAAATGGGCTTGCGCATTCAGAGAGAAAACAACTAATACTGGGTTTTCTGTCGGTGGTTGACGGCGGTAATTGACATTATGCTGCAACATCAAGCATTAGATGACAACTTTACAACGCAAGTGGATGTGTTTAGTACTCACTTGGACTAGTGATTAAAATATGCAACAATTTCATACTGAAAAATTTATATAATGACAGCAAAGATCGTCCGGTCAAACCTGATTTATTGATAGGATAAAGTTTATTCTTTCACCCCTGCAAAGCTTGTTAAATAAAATACATTCTACAGACTTTGTTGAGATATTGACTTTAGCACTAGGCTATCCAGTCCATACAAATATGTTGAACCCATACCGTGAGGCTGCCTCACAGTCTTTTTCATTACGAACAGGGTATAAGTTGTCAACAGCTATTCGTTTTTATTTGTTTTTTTTTTTGCCCTGAATCGAAGGCAAGCAAAAGTGACATAGACTCTGGCAAAGAGTTGTCTGAAAAGAGCGAGACACCACGCTGTCTCTGTCCAGCCAGTTAGGGACATTATGAGAATGATTATTACGACAACTGCCGTTTTGTTCTTTCATTGTTTCATCAGTGTCCAACAGTGCCTGTCCTGCCTCGTTGAAGACCCGGGGGGGGGGGGGAACCCAGGGTCAAAGTGATAAGATTGTATAGTACTGGCAACATGTGCAAAAAAAACAAACAGTTCATCATCCGAGAAAGATGATAAAACACATAGTTTTTTTTTCTGAGTCAAGAACGTATTAAAGCCATATATCCAAAATACTGGGGGGGAAATGTTAAAGGTGGCTCACCTAGAAATCACGCACAATTTTAGATTTGTGCGAAAAAAATCTTTAAACTTCCATTGATCCTATTGAATAGGAAGCAAAAAAATTTCGGGTCAACTTCAGCTCCTGGTATCGAAGTTGAAGAGAGAAAGTTGAAACTGTTTATAAAAAACCTGTTTCTTCTGTAACATACAAGAAATTCAAGGGAACAGGTGACGTTTGAATTTTCACATTAAAGTATTATTGGTGTATTATTTATTGTTAAAGGGTTGCCAGATGAAGTTTCTGGGGAAAAAGTCCCCTCTCTCTCTCTCTCTCTCCTCTTCTCTCTCTCTCTCTATATATATATACTCACTCTCTGTATAATATTAGTCCCAGTACATCACGTGGGTTAAAGAAAAGTTGATGCACTTAGAAATATCGAAAAAAATACGTTTGTAACATTTTAAAAAATTAAATTTCATGAAGTCCAATCAATTCAAAATCGGCAACATGACTCAAACAATGAACCAGCGTGAAGTGCAAGTGAGCTGTTTTACACTCTTGTGTGTGTGTGTGTGTGTGTGTGTGTGTGTGTGGTGTGTGTGTGTGGGGTGTGCGTGCGTGCGGGGCGTGCGTCTTGCGTGCACGCACGCATAGCTGAATATATGTGTGCGTGTTCGCACCCATGGTTGTATGTGTGCATGTGTGTGTGCGCGCGCGTGAGCGCTTGTGTGTGTGCAATGTGTGTTCTGCGTTTGTGTGCTTATGTGTGTGCGCGGTGTGTGTGTGTGAGAGAGAGAGAGAGAGAGAGAAGAGAGAGAGAAGAGAGAGAGAGAGATGCGTTTTGTGTGCACGCCTGCATGGTCTCATATGCCTGTGTGTGTGCGAGTGTGCGTATCTATCTCTGTGTGCGCGCGCTCGCGAAAGTCGTGCATGTGTGCGTGCGTGAGCTCGCGCTTTCGCTTATGGGTGTACCTGTGTGCGTGCGTGTTCGTGTTTGCGCGCAATCTGTGATTGTGTTTGTGCACGCGCTCCCTTATGTGTGCGCGTTAGTGTGCGTGCGCGCGTTCGTGTGTGTTGTGTGTTTTGCGCGCGCGGGCGGAGGGTGTGGGCGGAGGGGGGGGGGGGGGGTGCAGGAGTCGGGCATTTTTCCTACAACCATGTAAATTGATTGTGTTCGTTGAGCAGTGACGGACAGGGGAAATGATGAGGCTAGAGTTGTGTCGACAAAGGGGGCTGGGAGAGCACGTATATGTAACTTTTAAAATGAAATATAATTTGCGTTGTTTTGACCAAATGTACTGTTTTTGAATGACCTTTGCAGAATGCCTTTTCAGCATATATTCTTGCAGTTTTTTTTGCACAATACTGGGGACACCGGATTAATTTGGTGTTAGTTGCAATTTTTTTCCCTCCGTCCCTCTCTGTCTGTCTGTCTCTCCCTCCCTCTCCCCTCTCTCTCTCTCTCTCTCTTCTCTCTCTTCTCTCCACTCTCTCTCTCTCTCTCTCTCTCTCCGTGTTTAATTTTCTTCTTCATTGCTTTAATCTCTCTCTCCTCTCTCTCTCCCCTCTCTCCTCTCTCTTCTCTCCTTTTCTCTCTCTCTCTCTCTCTCTCTCTCTCTCTGTACTGATTCAGTTACCTGAAGAAATGATTGTTGAAAGTGTGGTCTGCTAACACTTTCAACAATCATTTCCTTCAGGTAACTGAATCAGTACAAACGGCTGCCATGTCACATTTTTTAATCGGTATGAAACTCCAGCTGTTCTTCAATCGTTTTGTCAAAAACGATTAAATACTAGATTCATTAATCATCCCCTTACTTGCTATTAATGAAGTTGGTTCCTTAATTTCAAAACTTAAAAATAAAAAGCAATGGGTCCCAGATAACTTAAATGCTTCTATACTCAAGCTTGCTCTACCTTACATTGTTGATACCCTTACGTATTATATAAATTTGTGTATTGATCAGAATGTCTTCCCATGTGTCTAAAGGCAGCAAAAGTGGTTCCCATACCCAAATCAAGAGATCTCACTGATTTAAAACAATTTAGACCAATATCTCTTTTATCCGTTGTATCGAAACCTCTAGAGATGCATGTTCACAAACACCTAACTAAACATATGGAACATCACAAACTGTTTCACCCATTTCAGTCAGGCTTTCGTCAAAATCACTCATGCCACACGGCCTTAACACGCCTCTGTGATACATGGCTATCAGCCATCAACGAAAGAAAACTCACTGGAACTGTTTTCCTCCTCGATTTAAGAAAGCGTTTGATCTTGTAGACAACATATTATTAAAAAAAATGACTGCATATGTTCAAATCCGGCAGTAGTCACCTTCTTTCAGTCATATCTTGAAAGCAGGACCCCAGCGTGTTTACTTAAACGGTACTTTTTCCTCTGAAGAAATAGTGAGCTGTGGCGTTCCACAAGGCTCTGTCCTTGGGCCTCTTCTCTTCTGTATTTTTATAAAATGACCTACCGATGCACATATCTCACAATGAATGTCAGCTGTGATCTGTTCGCTGACGATAGTTCTCTTCACTGTAGTGATAAAAACATCATGTCTGTACAAATATCGTTACAAAACAAAGTATCACTGATGTCTTAGAATGGTGCAACCAAAACCGAATGGTCCTTAATCCGCACAAAACAAAATGTAAAGGTCCTAGCATCGAGACAGAAACATCAACGACAGCATCTTATGTGAGCCTAAAAATGAGTGAAACCTTGATCGAGCGGATTACCGAACTTAGGCGTGATCATTGATGAGAACTTTAAATGGCAATCACATATAAATCATGTTGCAAACAGTTGGCTCGCAATTTGTTTTTACTCAAACTCAGTTATTATGTTGAACCACATATCCGGAAATTATTTTTTGAAGCCCATTGCCATTCTCACATCAACTATGCGTCCACTGTCTGGAGTGGTGCCGGTGAAAATCACATAAAAAAGATCAACTCTATGCATAGACGGGAATTAAGCTGATTCTTCCCGACAAGTCTCTATCAACCACGGGCAAATTCGCAAAACTAATGATGTTACCACTGCAGAGCCAACTGACCTATAATAAGGCAGTACTAATGTTTAAAGTCCATGCAAACATGGCGCCAACATATCTTCTGATTTACCAAATGGCAACAACGCGATATGATTCAAATAATTACATTCTACCACGTGTCCGCATTTATTTGTTCAAATCTAGTTTTGCATTTTTTGGTCCATCTGTGTGGAACTCTCTTCCTCCCCTCTGCCAAAACATGTCAATCACTGCCGTCCTCAAAACAGCAGTACTTAAACATTTACTTAAACAATAAATCTAACCTTTTGATCATAGTCTCAACGCCCTACTTTTATGCTTGCCTCATATTATCTAATGAAAATGTGTGTGTGTGTGTGTGTTGTGTGTGTTTTGTTGTGTGTGTGTGTGTGTGTGTGTGGTGGATGTGGGTATGCGCATGCGTGCGTGTATGTGTGGGCGTGTGCATGCATGTGAGCGCGCGAGCGTAATGTGTCTGACTGTGTTTGTGTAATTTTGTAATGGATTTAAAAAAAAAAATTATTATTCTTATTACTATTGTTATTGTTAATATTATAATGTTTTCTATATTTTTCATTGTTTCTGTCATTAATATGTGCAGTCTGTTTAGTTGAATGTTGTAGAATAGCAAGGACAGATTGGAAGAATCTCTATCCTTGAGTAATAAAGGTTTTTTTTTTAGTCTTGAGTCTCTCTCTCCTCGTTTTACTATTCTTCTTCATTGCTTTAATGTTTCATGGCATTGACTGTGAAGGTCACTAAAGCTTGCATTTACTGTTTTTAATTGTGTAAAACAATTAGTTTGTCGTAAGCTTGCAGTAACAAATAACTGCAAAAATATGTGAAATGTGAAACCTGTAGAATAAGCGAAGTTTTGTGTAAGCATTTTTTTTTCTATATCTGAGAATCTGGGTTGCGTAATAGTCGGCAAAATCTAATCGTTTTTTTTCTTCAGAATACACATACCCTTCAATGCGTAGTTTTTGCTTTTGTGTGTGCTACTCCTACTTTTATGACTTGCCTAAAGCACCGTCAGGAGACATGCATACGGTTGTGTATTGAGACGATATTTCCGTTAAGAGAGATGCAGATCTAAGAAGATGAGGGTAATAAATCATGCACAAAATATTTTGTCAGCTGGAGATGGATACATTAAAATGTACATGGAATGAAATGGGCTTGCACATTCAGGAGAGAAAACACTAATACTGGTTTTCCTTTTGGTGGTGACGGCGGTAATCCGACATTATTGCTGCAACATCAAGCATCAGATGACACAACTTTACAACTTTCGCAAGCAGATGTTTTAGTTCTCACTTGACTAGTAATTAAATCTGCAATTTCATACTGAAAATTTGATGACAGCAAAGATCGCCCGGTCAAAACTGATGTATTAATAAAAAGTCCCCCCCCCCCCCCCCTGCAAAGCTTGTTAAATACATTCTACAGACTGTTGAGATATTGAATTACACTTGGCAATCCAGTCCATACAAATATATTGAACCCATACCACGAGGCTGGCTCACTGTCTTTTTCATTAAGAACAGGTAAGTTGTCAACAGCTAATCGTTTATATTTGATGTTTTTTTTGCCCAGAATCAGAAGCAAGCAAAGTTTTCTTAGACTCTGGTAACGAGTGTCTGAAAAGAGCGAGACACACGCTGTCTCTGTCCAGCCAGTTAGACATTATGAGAATGAATTATACGACAACTGCAATTTTGTTTTTTCATCTGTTTCATCAAGTCCAACAGTGCCTGTCCTGCCTCGTTGAGAGAACCGACAGGTCAAACTTGATAATGATTGTATTGTACTGGCAACGTGTGAAAAAAAAAACATTTCATCATCTGAGAAAGATGATAACAATTTTTTTTCTGAGGCTCAAGAACATATTAAAGCCATATATCCAAATTACTGGGGAAAATGTTAACAGGTGGCCCAATACTAGAATCACGCACACATTTTAGATTTTAAAAGAATAATTTTGTCTTGGTATGACTAATCGACTTCTTTTTCCTAGGTCCAAGGGAAGTCATTGGGGCATCGCACTGAAGAGCTGTTCACCGGATTCCTCCAATTCTGTCGGTTGCGTTCCGAGGCCTTGGGCTCTACAGATGGCTTCCTTGTCCATTCCGCAGTGTTGTCAGTCCTTTTTTCTGTCATCTCCTTGGTCTGGTTCCTTCAACAGTTTTCTGGATGATTGTTTTAGCACGGCTGTTGAATCTCCCTGACAGTGCCAAACTAGTTTTGGTTTTGCTTTGCTGGTGTCAGCAAATCTTCGTATGGCCCGAAGTACTGTATGATGGTCTGGCACACTTGTTCAATGGTGACATGATCAGTATATTTGATGCATAGTCTCTTGCAATGACACATCATTTCTGTGGTTGGGTTCTTTCTTCCAGGTCCATGTCGCGTATGCATATAATTATATGCGTACACCCATGCATGCAGGAGCTGTGGGTACAGTCTGGACAGAAGTAAGGTCTTTGCTGCTGTTGAGAGGATATCCGATTTAAATCCCCCATCGCTGAAAATGAATTCCAGACATGTGAACTGTTAACATTTCCTAGCTTCTATCCATGGTTATATCAGTACCGGAGGTGGTAGTGTGGCTGGCCATTACCTTGGTCTTCTCGGTATTGATATCCATACTGTCTTGTAGATGTTGCACCCATGTTTTAATTAGTTTGGTGAGTTCTTGTTCAGTGCCCGCCGGGCCATCCAAGTTAGCTGCAAAGTGAAGTATAGTTTTTATAGTGCTGACATTGTTAACATGATCAAGTGTATCATTCATGATGCATTTTAGGACTATGGTAAAACGTACTGGAGAGAAAAGGGGCCCTGACGAATCCCAATTGATATGTGGACCATTTTCCAGTCGTACCCTTTGTGAATGCTGCACTGGTCACTTTGAAGTATGCTTGCTGGATGTTGCTGATTAACTTTGTCCTGATATCAGATTTCGTCATAATGGCCTTTATCATCCAGGGACTGACTCTGTCAAACGCCTTTTTGAGGTATGTGAAGACATCATAGAACTCCTTCTGGTGTAGCAAGTGTTTTTGGCGAAGGATTAAAGATTTGTTTGATGCTGCTTCAACCTTTCAGACACAACGGTGTCTGTTTATAGTTGTAATCTATTCAGAATGATGTTGAACATTACATTGCTTACATAGCTGTTCTGATTGATCTTACGTTGTTTAGGAAGTGTTGAGGATTTCCTCTCGCTAGAAGTGTGACGATTATTGGTCGAGTCTCTTTGGCTTTAGCCGCTCAGTAGTGTACCTACCAGCTTTTGTTGCAGTCAGCAGTCAATATATCATCTACTGCCTTTCCGCCAGTTTCAAATCTTCTGCAGGGATGTTATCAATGCTCGCACCCTTGCCATGTTTCAGCGACTTCACTGCTACTACAACGTCTTCGACAGAATGTCAAAGTCATCTCGGATTGATCAATCCCGAGCTGTTAGCACATGTGGATCTTTTTTGCTCTGTTTGTTGTAGAACTCGACACAAAGTTCCTGTACCCTCTTACATTTTCTTCCTGTATGAGACAGACGACGTCTTTGTCCTGAGTGGTACCGACTTTCGCTCGTGTTGGTTCAGTTTTCACCGATTTAAAGGCTATTTGTATCGATGTTATCCAGGTCTTTCGCAAAGTTTTCGCACTCTTGTTTTCATCCCGTCTGACATTCACCCTTAGTACGGTCATCTCTCCTCATTCCTTGCAGCATTCATTGTCATCAGATTTTCCTCTCCGCATTCCTTCTCCTGCGTTCTCCTGTTCCACCCCATCTGCCATTCACAATCACCGCGTTCTCCTGTCCTGTCCCCATCTGCCATTCACAATGACCGCGTTCTCCTGTCCAGCCCCATCTGCCATTCACAATCACCGCGTTCTCCTGTCCAGCCCCATCTGCCATTCACAATCATTGCGTTCTCCTGTCCTCTCCATCTGACATTCACAATCATTGCGTTCTCCTGTCCTCCCCCATCTGACATTCACAATCATTGCGTTCTCCTGTCCCACCCCATCAGCCATTCACAATCACCGCGTTCTCCTGTTCTGTCCCATCTGCCATTCACAATCACCGCGTTCTCCTGTTCTCATTCCGTCCATCATTTGTGCTTTTTTTTCTTCTGCCATTTATCATTCATTATCGAGTTCTCTCCGCAGTCATCCGTCTCACGATCTTTTCTTTTCTGCCAGGCCATCATTCACTTATCGTCCTGGCGTTCTGTTCTTCCCCTACGACCCATTGCTGATCCACCTCAAGTCGTTGTCTCCTGTCGACCGTCATAGTTCATTACCACGTTCTCTCTCATTTTCTTCAGTCTACCGTTCATCGGTTTACGTTTTGCACATTCGTTCCTGTCAATCATTCATCCTACTCACGTTCTGCTCATGCGTTCTCGTCTATCATTCATCATTCTCACGGTGTCTTCATAATCACCATCATAATCATAATCATCATCATCATCATCAATCTCTTGAAAGAGAGAGAGAGAGGGAGACAGAGAGGGTGAACCGAAGGACAGAGATACGCATGGCTAAAAGAGATAATACCTGAGAGAGAGAGAGAGGGAGAAAGGGGGGGGTGGGGGGGGGTCAAAAATAAAATGTGATGGAAAAATATTTACCCGTCACATTTTATCACGTTTAAACATCAGTTTCATGCTTATTTCACGTATTGTTTTACTTTTTTTTTTCAATTATCCTTTTCTATTTTATCGTTTGTACGCCGTTCTTGGTTTATTTCATTACAGATTTCTGTTGTAACCAGTTTATGACCGATATCATCTAATCAACCATTTAATTCATATAACAACATGGAAGCGCGCGCGCGCAACGCACGCACGCACGCACGCACGCACGCACACGCACACACACACACACATATATATACACAGCTACGTTCACACGCACACTACACACACACATGCACACACACACACACATCACCCACATATATACACAGCTACGTTCACACGCACACTACACACAGGGGCACACACACAAACACACACGCACGCGCGCGCCAAAGCACCCTCAAGTGCGCACAAAAACGCCTAGATACACATGGACACACTCGTGTGCGAAAACAACGCGGACGCATACACACGCACGCACGCACGCACGCACGCACGCGTGCATGCACGAAGGCGAACACAAAACGCGCGCACGCGTGCATGCACGAAGGCGAACACAAAACGCGCGCACAAGCGCGCGCGCGCACACACACACACACACACACACACACACCACACACACACACACACACACACACACACACACACACGAAGGCGAACACAAAACGCACACATGTGTGCGCGCACACACAGATGCACACACACACACACACACACACACACACACACACACACTAACTAACTATTGGTCTATCATGAAAATGAACACTTCCATACATTTCACTTTGTGATACAACTAGACAGTTCAAATTCATATCGAATAGGTCTTCTTTGTCATGAAAATGAATTAACCAAGTAACATTTTGTGTGTATGCGCGCGCGTGTGTGTGCGTGCGTGCGTGCGTGTGTGTGTGTGTTAGATGGGGTAGGGTGGGTGGGTGTATTATTCATAAGTAGAACATTGTTTTTCTCAAAACACGCACATTACAGGAAAAGTAATGACAGGAATGTTATGTAACTAAATGAAAATGCTAAGTAAATAAATAAGAATAGATGGCTTCAATTATGTAATGAAAGACAAGCTTGGATTCACACACACACGCACACACACACACACACACACACACACACACTCTGACACATTGGATTGATTGGATGGATAAATAGACATCGTTCGTTCCTTGATTTATTTATTTTTAATCTATCCAGTTTAGTATTTACTTAGTGAATAAATGATTGATCTCATTTGATTACCGCATTGATTTCTTGATCTGCTAAAGTATTTGTTTAATTACTGTACCTCTAAGCTATGTTTTGTAGTGTGTACGCCTTGTAATGTAGTAATCACGGTATTGCCGATTGAAAGTTTTAGGTTTGTTGCGTTGACGCAACATTT
>CM031600.1:79407726-79428592 GCA_018398815.1 Conus ventricosus
CACCCCCGGGGGGGGGACAAAAAAAAAAGAAAACAAACCCAATTTGGGGGATCGCCACCAATTTGTTGGGACATAAGTCCAAACTCAAAATTCGGGCCCCACGTAGGGGGGCCCGGGTTTTCGGAGGGCCAATTAAGCTTATTTTTGGAGAGGCTTCGCGGACGTGCGTCCCCCAGATGCAAGCCGTTTTGACCGACCCTCGATGTCTACGAAAAGAGTCTAGCCCCGGGCTGGGGGCCATCTGCACTTGGGGAAACCACGTCATTTTTTAATAACGCGGGGGCCCCCCCCAGCTCAGCTGGCCAATTTACACTGACCAGTGTCCACGACTTAAGCCACATGGCGCCAGTGAAGTAGGAAAGGGGGGAAGGTAGTGTGTGTGGGGTGAAATCTAGCTAATCAATTAAATGACCAATTGACCACCACAGAGAGTAAGGTGTGTAGGCGTGACTGTCATGATTTGAACATCCAATGGAATTAGAGGGGATAACTTCGGGTGTCAGGGCGGTAAAAATACTGACCAATGGTACTCGCCCTTTTCGGACAGATCGGAACGAATAAGAAAGATGTAGAGAGGAGAGAACGGCAGAACGAGAGAGAGAGAGAGAGAGGGGAAGTTCGGGGAAGTAGGCTCTCGCCTACAGGAAGGCAGGGAGATGAAACGAACAGAGAGAACGAGGCGAGAACGAACAGAGAGACAGAGAGAGAGAGGTCTGAGTGTAATCTCTGAGGAGAGAGAGACAGAGAGATGAGGGGAGGAGAGAAGGAACCAAGTTGAGAGATTAGCATGAGATAGTCTGCAGAGGAAGGACTGAGGAGAGATGTGGAGAGAGAGAGAGTTGCTAATTAATGAAGGAGAAAAGAAAGAAAAGAAAAAAAAAAAAAAGAAAAGCAACCATGTCCATTTGATAAGAGCAGACTAGAAGAGAGAGAGAGAGGTGCAATGCGTTAATGCAGGAAGAAAGAAAGGAGAACAATCGATGTTGATAGTCACTGTTCTATCCTAAACGGGGGTTCGACCTCATACCTGGCAGCGTCACTTCGTCAAGCAGAACCACAGACCAACGCCAACAGTCTCACCTGACCAGGCGCCATCAGACCAAAACCAGTGCCAGCAGTTGTGTCGTGTTGTGAAGTGACAGTGAAAAGAAAAAGGAAAGAAAAGAAAAGACAGTGATTCGTGAATAGTTAGATCACCTGGCCAGTAAAGTAGAATCAATATATACCCGGGTTAGTTAATGATGTTTTAGATAAATGATTTTGTGAAGTTCAGGAAAGAGAGAATGTTTTATTTTCATTTGATTCCATATGCATTGATGTTTCGTTCTATGAACATGTGTAGTAAAGTTATAGACTTATCTAGTGGTTTGATGTGACGATGCATGATATATGAATGAGATTGTAAGCAAGCTGTGAGTGTGTTTGGGCTGTGCGCTAGTCCTTCCTCCACTGACATTACACCGAGGTTGACAATTTATTGGCGAGCTTGCCAGGATATTCTGGCCCATTTATTATAATTGTTCAACTTCTCAGAGAGGAAGCTGGGTGGGATTCAAGTATTGTAATCCTAAGACAAAGGGGTTGTCTTACTGTATGTTCCCAAGATAGTTAAATACTAGGCTTGGCATTGCTTCCAAGATAGTTAATACTAGGCTTGGCATTTCAGCCCCAGAGTACTCATTTCGCACAGATTGCCTATAATTCGCTCTCATAGTTGGGTCAGCGCTGGGCGTCTTATAAAAACTAACTACGTTGTCCCAAGCAATATTATCATTCATAGGATTGTGCTATTACGCCCACTCGTGTCGGTAACCACCAGTTTGGCTGTCGTAGTAATAAAATCTTGTTCAAAAAAAAAAAAAAAAAAAAGAGAGATACAATGGCGGAAGAAAAGAACACCCCAAATCGAACAACTTGTGAGTGTTGCTCGTGATTTAGGCTATTCGGGAGAAGAGTTGCGTGCATTCGTTGAAAACCAACAAAAGATGGAAAGGGATGAACGCGCGGAAAGACGCCGTATCGCAGTCGAAATAAGCAGAACGGGAAAAGGTTAGGGAAACGCAGGAAACAGAAAGAATAAGGGAAGCGCAGGAAACAGAAAGAATGAAGCAGGAAACAGAAAGAATAAGGGAAGCGCAGGAAACAGAAAGAATGAAGCAGGAAACAGAAAGAATAAGGGTTCAATTAGAATTAGAGAAAGTGAGAATACAAAGAGAGACCACCGAGGATGGTAGTTCAGTTTCCAGTGACTCTGTGCGCAGCTATGCTCCCCGACCCAAGTTGCCAAAATTCTCTGAAGGAACCGATTCGATTGATGCATACATCAGTCGTTTCGAAACGTTTGCGACCAGTCAGGGTTGGCCTCCAGAAGAGTGGGCAGTAATTTTGTCTGCGTTATTGACGGGTAAGGCATTACAGATTTTCACTGCATTGCCAGCAGACACCCAATCTGATTTTGGTGCTGTGAAGAATCGTTAATGAAGGGATTTTGACCTCACGAGGAAGGATTCAGGAAGAAATTTCGTTCAGCTAAATTGCAAGCAGGGGAAACGTACACTCAGTTTGGTGCACGTCTAGATCACTATTTTGAGAAATGGTTAGAGTTTGAGTGGTACGAAGAAGGAGTTCGCTGAATTGAAAGAGCTAGTTATGAAGGAACAGATTTTGTCAGGTTGCGGCCCTGAGTTAACCATACGTTTGAAAGAGAGACAGCCAGAGACAGCAGGAGAGTTGTTGAAGTTCGCAGAGGTGTATAGAGAGGCACGTTTGGGCACGAAGGTGCAGGAGAAACAGGTGCTAGGCACAGGTGAGAAGAGTGCAAGGAGACTAGAGAGTTTTCTGCAAAGTCTGCAAACCCCGTGGGGGGGGCAGAAGGGGGGAAAAGGGGACTTAGGTTTTTTCATTTGTCACAAAAAGGGACATGGGGCGGGGGATTGTGCAGAGTTTCCAAAAGGCAGCACCCTTGCAAGAGGTGGATAAGGGTCGTCAAGGGAAACGCCCCTGCGGGGGAAAAAAAGGGGGTTTCAGTCTAAGGGGGTGGAGTGGGGCCTATGGCTACACTGGCCCGATTCAGTGTCGGGGATGGAGGGCACTGGCTGAGGGTTCGTTCCCTGGAAAAAAGGGGGGAAATTCCCCAGCAGAGGGTAAAAAAGTGTTACGAGAAAAGGTTGTTCTGCGGTGTAGTACAAAACAACGCTGGTCGAAAAAGGGGTTTTGGGAACAGGCAAACCCAAAGCCCTGTACTCTAATCGATGGCACGTGAGGGGTTTCCATTGTTTAAATAAAGTACTTTTACCCCTTACTTCCACGATTTGGTCCGTTGGTGAGGGAAAAACCCCCTTCATAAATTTGTTTCTTTGGGAATTTTCCCAGGGGCAAGGGTCCAGGGGATCCTGAGTTGTTGACTGCTAAAAGGGGCAGCAGTTCAAAAACGGAGAAATAAGGGGGAAAAAGGTTAAAAAACCTTTAGTCTTTCCCGGCAAGGAATCGGCATAGTTGTGTCGCCTGATATTTTTGGGGCAGGGGCAGGAAACAAAAACCCTTCGCTCATGAAGTTTTGGGGAGTTGGGCAAAGGGGGAAAAGAGAAAAGGGGGTTAAGGAGGGAGACAGTTTTTTCTTGTGAAGGGGGGCTTTTTGTACCGAGTTTCCCCAAGGGGAAGACGGGAAAGGGTTTAAACCCTCAGTTAGGGGTACCGGCAGGTTATCTTGACACTGTTTTGTAAAAGTGGCACAGTCGTCATGGGGGGGGTAAACCGGCCCCCAGCAAAACCCAGCTGCCCGAATCTTTGGGGATTTTTTCATTGGCCGGGGGCAATGGCAGACACAATTTTTTTGCATTCATGTGACGTGTGTCAATATCACCCCCAAGAGGGGGGGAAGGGGGGGAAGGGAACCATTTTTAAACCCCCCCCTTTTTTTTGCCACACCCTTCAGGAAGTGGCTTTTAAATTTGATTGGCCCTATTTTCGCCCTTTTCCCAAAAGGGGGGGCCCGGGGAAGAGACAGGGAAAGGGTTTGGGAAAGGGGAAGGGTTTCCGGGGGCTAGGGCCCGGTCAAAAGAACAAAAATGGGGGGAAAGGTGAGGAAGCAATCCCCAAGGTGGAGTCAAGCCCTGTTATTTTGTTTCCCACGGGTCCAACAAGTTTGCTGATGCTTTGGGAAAAGGGGACCATTCACCATCACTAAAAAAGGTCGGTGGGGAAATTACCGAATTAAATGTAAATGGGAAACAAAAATTTTTCATCCCGGAATTTTTTTCCGAAAATATATTCAGCGTAAACCCTAAAGCCATGGTGCAGCAGAAATCATTGATGAGGTAAAAGAGACCCAGCAGAAAAAAGGGGAGTTTTTGTTGCCTAAGTTTCCAGAAGATTTCTTACGGGATGTGTCACTGTATGAAGGTAGAAGTAGGAGTTCCAGGTTTTTTTTGGGTTTTCTATGGGGATTTTCCCCAAAATTTTTGTTTTGAAAACACGGGCCCCTCTCATGTTTTGGGGCCCCCAAGGCGGGGAAACCCGGCAGGGTCGGTGGTCAAAACGTGCAAGAAAGCATTTGCAGACGGTTTTGGGAAAAGACTGGGTTCCCCGGCCCCATTTTGGGAAGTCCCCAATATGTCCAACCATTTTTTTTGGGCGGACAGATCATGGGGTTGGTGGGATGGGTGCAGTATTGTTAAAAGGAAAGGCATAAAGGGGGTCGATTTCCCCCTTAGATACGCTAGAAAGGAATTTGCCCAAAGTGTAAATAAGGGTACGCAACTGTAGAAAAGGGAAATTGTTTAGCGCTTTGTGGGCCGGGGCAGAAGTTCCACAAATACTTGTAGGGAAAGAGTTCGTGATAGAAAACAAAATCCCCAAAAAACCACTAAAATTCCGCAGGAGCACACTAAAAAACCCGGGGTTCTGCTTTGGGGCAATGGCACTGCACCCCTACAGGTCCGAGTGCATTACTTTCCCGGTCACAGAATGTCGGAGCTGACTTTTTGAGCCGTGTAGCTAGAAAGGCTGCAACTCAGAGGAATTTCAGTCATTTTCCCGGGGTGCATTGTTGATAATATGTGTTGATTCCAGAAAATGTTTTTTTGGTTTGGGGTTTCATTCCCATTTTCAAAGGTTTTCATATTTTTTTTTTGGGGTGTGAAAACTTGTTCATTTTTTAAAATTTTGTGGACTTGTTCATGGGGATGTAGTTATGCTTGGGGGCATACAGTCGTTTGGTAGTGATCCCATTATTTCCCAATAAGTGGGAGGGAGTTTTCCTCAGGAATGTCATGGATCGGGGTATTTTAAAATTTTTGTGTTTTTTCTTTAAGGGAATTTGTGAAGGGGAAGGGATATGCAAACCCCGCGGTGGGGGAATTGCATAAGTGCGCACAGAGGTCGTTTTTAAATTTGAGTTGAAATAAGCAAAAGGCGCACGCACTGATAACTAAATTGGGGGGGGTTTCCCCTTTAATGATGTATTTTAAAATTAAAAAAGGGGGGTTGGTGGTAAAGTATTTTAAAAAACTTTGCACGTTTTGCTGGTGTCAGCAAATTCGGTTTTTGTTTTTTTGAAAACCTTGTTTTGGGACAATGCGGAGCAGGTCTTTTGAAAGGGGGGAAATTTTCCCCGGACAAAAAAAAGAAACAACCCAATTTGGGGGATCCCCCAGCCAATTTGTTCGGACTTTAATTCCAAACCAAACATTTTTAGGCCCCCAAACTTTTAGCCCGGGGGGCCCCCTGGTTCGGATCCGGCCAATTAAGCTTAGTGGAGAGGCTTCGCGGGGACGGTGGATCCACCCAGATGACCCCTTTTTAACCCCCCGGTTTTGACCGGGGGCCGGCCCCGATTGTCCAGCGAGAACGATTGGGTGGGCCCCCGGGCTCGGGCCCCCAAATTTACCATTTTGGAACCAGGTAAAGGTTAACCAATCCGCCGTGGGAAAAAAAGGGGGTATTTGGGGGGGGAAAAATTTTAAATGAATTAAATTTTTTTAACCTCCCATAATAAAGGGGGAATTTTTTTTTACTTAAATTTTCTAGCAAATTTTATTAAATGCCCAAATTTGGGGGGGGGAAACCCCACAGAGAGAAAGGTGTGTAGGCGTGACTGTCATGTTTTAAAAACATCCAAGGGAAATTTTTAAAGGGGGATAACTTGGGGTGTCAGGGCGGAAAAAATTTCCCCCGGGGACCAATGGTACTCGCCCTTTTCGGACAATCGGAAGGAATAAGAAAGTTTGTGAGGGGAGAAAAACGGCAAAACGAGAGAGGGGGGAGAGGGGGGGAATTTGGGGGAAAGTAGGCCCCTCGCCTACGGGAAGGGGGGAGATGAAAAAGAACAGAGAGAACGAGGGCGAGAACGACAGAGAACGGGAAGAGAGGGGTCTGATTGTAATTCTGGGGAGAGAGAGACAGAGAGATGAGGGGGGGAGAAAAAGAAAAACCAAGTTGAAGATTGTTTGAGATAGCCCCCCTGGAGGAAGGACGAGGGGGAGAAGTGGAGAGAGAGAGATTTGCTAATTAATAAAGGGAGAAAAGAAAAAAAAAGAAAAAAAAAAAGAAAAAAAAGAAACCCTTTGCCCCTTTGGGATAAGAGCAGACTAGAAGAAAGAGAGAAAAGTGCAAGGGCTTTTAATTTGCAGGAAGAAAGAAAGGAGAACAATCGATTTTGATAGCCCACTGTTCTTTTCCAAACCCGGGGGGTTTCGACCATACCTGGCAGGTCACTTCGCCAAGCAAACCCAAACAGACCAACCCCAAACAGTCTAAACCTGACCGGGGCGCCATCAGCCCAAAAAACCCAGTGCCAGCGTTGTGTGTTTTTGTGAAAGTGACAGGAAAAAAAAAAGGGAAAAGAAAAAAAAAGACAGTATTCGTAAATATTTAAAATCACCGGGCCGGGGTAAAGTAGAATCTAATATCCCCGGGTTAGTTAAAATGATGTTTTAGATAAATGTTTTTTGGTAAAAGTTCGGGAAAAGAGGGGAATGTTTTTTTCATTTAAATTCCATAGGAATTAAAGTTTTCGTTCTATGAACATGGTAGAAAGTTTTTGATTTTTCAAGGGGGTTTGATGTACGAATAAATGATATATGAATAGATTGAAGCAAGCTGTGGTGTTTTTTGGCGGGTGCGCTAGCCCTTTCCCTCCACTGACATTACCCCGAGGTTGACCCCATGTACTGTAGCGAAAAACCTGGCAAATTGCCCAAGACAAGTCGCAGACGGGGTTTAATCGAAACAAGGCGGTAAGAAACCCGGGTATAACGGTGAAACGCCCAAAATTTTTTTCGCCAGCGGGAAACGTTTCAATTTTGGGCCCCCAAACGCCCTAAAATTTTTGGAAAGTGTCGAGATACTGGTTTTGAAGCCGAAATTTTTTCCTTAAAACCACAGGGGTGACCCAGTGTCTCGAAAATACCAAAAAGCCTGCAATCCGTTGATGGCTCCGTTTTTCAAACATCAACCCATAAAACCGATTGTTTGGGTGCCATAAAAAGGGGCCTTTTTCCCACAATAAAGTGGGGGACTAATGGGGAAATTTCGAATCATTTTTTTTTAAAAGGGGAAATTTCCCTTTTTTCAAAGGGAAAAACTTGCCATCACAAAAAAACACCCCTTTTTGGGGTCTGAACGGCAGCTGACTGAGGGGGGTGAATTTTGGGTTTTCCCAAAGAACGGGCCCCCCAAAAAAGGGTTTCCTACGCGGGGGTTTCGTTGTCCACAAACCCGGGAAAACGTTTGCTGGGGGAAGAAAAGGGGTTTTTTTCCGGGCCGGTGAGTACTGGTATTGACAAAAAAGTCACTCGAACCGCGGAAAGTCCCTGTCCTTCCGGGATTTTTTTAAAACCTTGAGGCCCCAGAAATGACCCACGTTTTCCCTTTTCCCGTAATTTCCCCTTTTTTTCCTGATGGGATGGTACATGAGGGGAAAGAAGACTCAAAGTTTGGAAAATTTCCCCTTTTCCCTTTAGCCCGCCCTTATCGGGTGAGCGATCCCTACTGATCACCACCCGGACACATTTCCCCCAACGTTTTAAAAATTCCTTTTTTTAGGAAAAGTGGCCCAGATCTTTGCTCCGCCTGGAAAATTGTTCCGAAGAAGGGGGATCTCGCCGTGTTTAAAAAAGTTTTGTTCATTTTAAAAAACCCCCCTCCCCCCCACCCCGCCCAAAACAATGACTCATACGTTTTTGAAACGACGGAAACTTTTTCCCCTTTTTGGCCCGGGCGCACAGAACGGAAAGGGTTCGCGAAAACGTTTCAGCAGAACATTAAATTTCTTGGGGGTTCTTCTTTCAACTGACCCCCAAAAAAATTTTTGTTTCCCCGCGAGTTTTGGGTTACAATCCCAAAGCCCCTCCCCTTAAAAACAACGTTTGCAATATAAAAAAGCCCACTTTTTTTTTTAAAAAAACCACAAAAACGTTGGGGAAACTTTAAAAAACGGAAAAAAAAACTATCGATGCCCTTTTTTTTCCTGGGAAAAGGGGGTTAATTTTTGGAAATAAAAAGGGGCTTTTTTGGGTTGAGGCGCCTTGGGGAAACCGACTGGGGGGAGCTGGGGGGGTTTCCCCCCGATGCCTGTAATCTTTTAATTTCAGCATCAGTTTTCTTATTCAAATTTTGCCTCAAATTAAATTGACTTTCTTTATTTTCCCAGCTTCCCTCTGTAGTTTTTTTTTCTTAAAATTCATTTCCCCTCTGTATCTTCTTTCCTCACTTCCCTCTGTAGTTTTTTTATTTTTTAAAACTCTGGGTTTCCCTTTTTTTCCTTTTCCCTATTTTTCCTTTTGGATTTTCTTCTCTCCTAGTTTCCTTTGTTTTTCTTTCCCCTCTCTTAGCCGGGTTGCCCTATCTATCATTGTTGCACATAGGGGTAATTTTTTTCCTCCATCAAAACCCAAGCTTTTCCCGCTTGTTAAAAACAAAATTTATCAAAATCATCCAAAAATGAACCGTAAACAGTTTAAAAATACAAAAAAATTTTTAAGTATGAATAAAAAAAAGGGGCGATTTTTGGAGGGGTTTTTATTTCAAAAAAAGGGAATTTATAGTATATACAAAAATGGGAATTAAATTTCCGGTGTAAACAAAAATGTTTAAATTAAAAACAGGTAAATATGAAACCAAAGGGAATATTTTTTTCCAAAAGAAATTTTTCCCAAATGCTATAAATTTTTGGAATTTTTAAAAAAAAAATTAAAGTTCAATGCTAATCTTTTTTTTTCCTAAAAAAGGGGAAAAAAATACACAATAAGTTTTCTGAAAAAAAATTTTTTTAAAAAAGTTTTGTTTTTAAAAATTTTCTTGTTGTCAGTCTTTTTTTTCTTATTTAAAATTAAAAAATTTTTTAAACAAAAAAAATGTACCCCTTTAATACGTTAAATAATAAAAATTTAAAAAAAAAGGGGGAACCCCACAAAAAATTTTAAAAGGGGGAAAAAACAAAAACTAGGGGAAATCCTCCCTAAAAAAAAAAAATGTTGAAAAAAAAACTAGTTTGGAGTTTAATTAAAGAAAAGGGTTTTAAAGGGGTTTTTTAAAAAAGGGGGGGAAAAAAGGAATGAAAGGATACACAGGATGGGCCCCCAGTGAAAAGAAACCCAAAAACAGCAAAAGAACCCCCTAGACAGCCCCCAAGCGGCACTGCCCCCCCCATAAAAACTGGGGGAAGGGGAAAAACAAAATCATGCACAGTAACAAAAACCCAACAAAAATAAAAAAAAATTGAAAAAACAACAATAAAAAAAATGTACTTTAACCCAAACGCAAAGAAAATCCCCAAAAAACCCCAAAAAAAAAAAACAAAAAATTTTTTTTAGGGGGAAAGCCCTTCCCCGCATTTTGTCAACCATTTTCCCAATTAAAGGGAAAGCCCGGGTCGGTTCAAACTCGGGGAAAAAGGGGACAATTTTAAAAATTGAAAAAAACCCCCCGGGAAAAAAAAAAAAACAAAAAAAAACCTAATAAGGGGGATCACGGCTGATCCCACTCTTGAACTAATCGTCAAGGGAGCGGAAAAAGCGGTGGGGTCACCGATCGGGGAAAAGGGCAAAATAGGGAAACACGGCTGCTCCCCCTCTTTAACTAGTCGCTCAAGGTAAAAGGGAAAAAAGGTGGGGGTTTACCCCTCGGGGGGAAAAAAAGGGAAATTACAAAACAAACAAAACAATTTGCCAAACTCCCGATCCCCCAAAAGGAGAGGAAACCCCACTCCCCACTGGGAAAAAAAATTTTCTCACACACCTAAACGAAAAGAAAACAAATGGGAAATACACAATAAAAAATTAATCTTTCTTTTTTTTTCCCTTTCCCCCAAACCCTTTAGGGGACAAATCAAAAAACAATTTTTTTTTTTTTAAAGAAAATATATCTTCTTTTTTTTCCAAACCCCCCGTTGGGCAAACAGAAATTTTTTCCTCTGAGGGGACAAAAGAAAAACTTTCTTCTTTTTTTTCCAGGGGGGGGAAAAAAAACGGCACACGTCGGGGGGAAACCCCTGCATACTGTCACTTTTGCACACGCCAAATTTAGACAGCATTTATCCATAAAGGGCCCCGGGAAAACTTTCCCAAAAAAAACCCAAAAAGGGGCACTACCAATGTTTTTTCTTCTCCCCCCCTTCCTTCCCGGGGAAAAAACTTTTACTAAATCACCCTCAAACAATTTTTTAAAAAAAGATTTTTAAAGCCATTTTTAAACTCTCTTTTCACTGAGAGATTAAAATCATTCATTCCCGTCATGGCCCTTCCCATTTCATTAGCCCAAAAACCAGCCAGGAGAATAAAAAACTCCTTACCATTGGCCCCCTACCTAAATCAGATATAAGAAATTTCCCTTTTTTCTTTATTCCCCGCTCTCTCGACCCTCGTAACGCCCCTTGATTTTTTTCCCCTCCCCCGGGGGATATGGGTTTCCGATCCTCTCCCTCGACTTTTCCGTTTTACTGGAGAAAATGAGTTCCGACTTTTTCTCCCTGACTTCTCCTGTCACTGGGAAGATGATTCCAATCCTCCCCTCGACTTTCCTTTATGGGGAGATGACGTTTCCAACCCTCCCCCGGGGTCTTTAACTGCTGGGGCGAACTACCGGGGTGTCCCCCCCCCACCATGGGGCCCTCTTTTAACCCCCCTCACGGGGGGGTTTAAAAGGGGAAGGGGGAAAGGGCGAAGGGGGGAAGGGCGAAGGGGGTGGAAAAAACGAATAAGGTTTTGGTAAGTAACCCCCTTTCCCCAATTTTAAAAATGAATTCCCTTTTTTTCTTTTCTTTAGGTTCCCCCCGTAGCTTTCCCCAAATTTTTTTGGCTCATGGTTAAAGGGCTGGTTCCCCCGCCCGGCCACGTTTCCCGACAGGTTCGAGTCCTGGCCATTCCCGCTGGGCTAAAATTATTCTTTCCTCCTTTCCCCCTAGTGATGCATTTTTAGTGTTAAAAAAACATGACCCCCACCCAAACCCGCCCTTATTAAATTTTTCTCAGGGGGGCACTTTCACCCCCTGACCACGTTTTTTTTCTTTAATGAGTTTATTCTCAAAATTATTTTGGGGGCGCCCCCTACACAAATCCCAAAACCCCTAAAATTCTTTCCCTTTTGTTTTTGGCTGGGGGGAAAAGTTCATATTTACTAAACTTTCATGTGATGGGCGCACATGCCGTGATGTGGGCTGCGTAATGACCCCCCCAAAAACCCTCAACCCTGGAATGCCCATACAAACCCTTGCTATTTATCTGATAGATAGCCTCCATTTTTTAAATACCCTACATTTTTTTACTTTTGATTAACAGTTAAAAACCCAAACTTATTGTCGTATCGTGTAAAATATTTAAATGATGTTTAAGCCCCACAACAGAGCGGGGGAAAAAAAACTTGTCACTCAAACTTTTAAAAAAAAAAGTTCTAAAAAAATTGGTAAAGCTAAGTCCGTGTTTCCCCTTTCTAAAATTTTTCTTTTTGCTAACTCATTAAAAGAATATAGAACAGAAGGGCTGCAAATTTCCCCCTTTCCTTTTTAAACCCCCAAAAGGACGCTAAAAGCTTTACCTAAAACTGTTGCAATTTCTCACTCTTGCTTTGACACATTATACATGCCCAATTAAACCGATACATTTTCCCAAACCCAATTTCCCTTTTTTCCCTTTAAAAAAAGACCATTTTAAAATTTTTAGTATAACCGAATCAAAAGCTTTCTTAAAAATCAAAAAATGCCAGAATTTCAGTTTTTTTTATGCAAAAAATAATTGTTTTTAAATGAAAGAGGGATAAAGGAAATTTAAAAGGTCAATTGTACTATAATTTTTTCCAAAAACCAGCTTGACAATCCCTTTGGTTTCCCTTATTTTCCCCTATCCATTTTTTAACCAAACGTTTTTGTATTGGCTGTAAATTTTGGGTGGGAGATGTTCAATAGGGAAATTCCCCATAGGTATAGGTAAACTGTGTCACCCCTTTTTTTAAAAAGTGGTTTTTAATTTTGCTTCTGTTTCCCCCTGTAAAGGGTACTTCCCCAAAACCAAAAAAAGACATTGAATAAAATAACTAAAAAGGGGGGCAAAAGTACAGATTGGGAAATTTTTAAAAAAATTTCCCAATAATTTTCCGGGGCAGGCCCCGCTGCTTTTCCATTCTTCAAGGAGCGGACAGCTGCGTACCCCCCAGATTCAGTTTATTTCGCAAATTTCCCGAGCCCTGTGGGTTTAAAGTGATTAAAGCATTCACTCTGCTGGGACCTTTTTTCATTGTTAGCGTTTTTTAAAATTTCTATAATTTTCATCAGAAAGAAAAAACGCACAAAAAAGGGTTTTACCAGTCTTTTTCAGAAATAAGGGATTTTTTACCCGGTTTTTTTAAAAATTTTCCCCGGGCTTAATTTTTTTTCAAAAAGCCAAAGAGTTGTTAATATTTTCATTGAGAGATTCTTTAAAATTCTTTCCGATGTTGTTTTCGTTTTATATTTTAATAACCTTTTTTAATCTCTACGTTTTTGGGGTAATCTGCCCTTAACCCCCTTTCTTTGTCAAAATTTTCAATATTGTCCCATGTCCCCTTTGATATCCTTATTTGTTTCGAACAAATATAACGGGCGCAGATCGTGTCTGACTCCTTTCTGTGCTTTCCGAAAATTTTTTGTCAAACCCAAAAATTTGATTTTTTTTTTAAACCCAAATACAATAGGTTTCTTTTTATACATTGACTTGAAAAAAGTAAAAGCTTTATTAAAAAAGTCAACGGTTTGTTTACGTCATCGTGAAAACAAAAGAGTACATTTTCCCCAAACGGAGCTTGAAAAACGTCTGATTCAATATTTTCCCCTAAAAACCTTTAATTTTCCCTTCCCTCCCAAATTTTAAATTTTTCCAAAAGGAAAGAAATTTTTTGGTAAAAGGGATTTATTTGTAGAGCTGCTAAATTGTGAAATTTTAAAAAGGGCTTCTACTGCTTTTGTTTTGACTCTAATTTTTGGGCTGACAGCAAAAATACACATGACTAATTAAAAATTTTTGGGAAATTTTGGCATGTCAACAATGGCCAACATCCGTCGGAGAAAAGAAAAAAAAGTTGCCAAGACCAATATCGCCTTTAAAAGCCCCCTTTTAAATGGATAAAATCCCCAAAACCCCCCCCCCCCAAAAATTTTAACCAAAAATATATAAATTCATTTTTAAAAAAGTGGCTTTAGACGTGCGAAAGGGCCTTGATCTTTACCCCCCTTCCAAAACGCAGCGGGCGTCCCCCTTTTTCATCCCTTTTTCACAAAAAGTTTTCTTTTCCCCCCCGTTTTGGCGTTGAAATCCCCCCAGAAAAAAAAGTGGACATTTTCCCAAAGTTTCCATCGAAACTTGGATTTCACTGTTCAAAAAGGCCACACCATTGGTATTTTTCAGTGTCCGGGGGTTACTGGGTAATTCAGGGTGGGAAAATACTTTTTTGATCAAAAAATTGGGAGGGGGAATCTGTGTTAAAAAATTCTTTAAACCTTTTTAACTAATTTTATTTTCTATTCAAAAAACACTTTTTCCCCTAGGGTGCTAATTCCTTTTTGACAAGGAATCCCAAAACCCCCCGTTAACTGGGTGTTTTAAAACCCTTTGGGGTAGCTTTAAAACCCGGGAATTTTTGAAAAATTTTTAAAATAGGAAATAAATGGTCTGGGAAAAATGGGGTAGCAAAAGTTTCTACAAAACAAAAAAAACAAAATACTTAAAAACGATCGAAAGGGTCGTTATCAAAAAATGTGACAGTTTCAATGTTTTAAGTCACATTTTAAAAGTTTTGGCGATTGGGGGCCCGGCCGAATCCCCAGGGATGTCAGGATTGACAGGTAAAGAGTCCCTTTTTTGGTCACTTTATGGATTGGGCTTTGGGGTTTTCCCCCTTTCCCCCACTGGTCCGAGGCACTTCTTGGTCATTGTCAGGTTTCCCCGTTGAATTGCCCCTTTGTGCCGGGTTTGCGCCTACCCCTTGTGTTTGTCTTTTACGTTGTTGGGCTTTTACCCCATCTGGTCATTTTCCACTGATTTTTTTTTTTGGCTTTTTCCCGGTCTGTTTTTTGGTTTTGCCCTTTTGTACTTTACTGTTTCCCTTTTTGAGTTAGGGTGCGGGGGGGAAACCCCGAATCTTTGTCATAGTCTTTTTCAGTCTGTATTTTTGTCTTGCTGGGAAGATTTGTCAGTTTTTTTATCTTTTTTCGTCGCTATTCGGCATTTTGTTCGTTTTGTACGTCAACCACGTTTTGTGGGCCGGGAGCTATGTCAGATTCATTCCATTAATTAACTCTGAAACCTGTTCGTCAGATGGGCCCCAAAAAAATTTTCTCGACTCACTGTTAATTTTGTATGTCAGTTATTTCCCCTGTCCCTTTTTCCCTCAGGATTCTGTTCGTCACCTTGGGGCAGGTTTTTTTTCTTTTCCTATTTTGTTTAATTTCATGGGGGTCCCTGCACACTCGGTTTCATTTGTGTTCTCGCACCCCACTTTATCACCCAATGGGGCACACTGCCTACCCAAAGTCCGAGTCGGGACACATGTGTTTCTGTTTTGCCAATAATTTTAAAAAAGTGGAAAATGGGCTGTGATTTTAAAGGGTATTGCTCTCACTTTTCCCAAATTTTTAAGGGTTTTGTGTTACTATCGGGAAAAGGGATTTAAAAAAATGTTTTTTCTCTTTGGTTTAAAAGGGGAAAATTGTTTGTTTTTAAAAAATGGTTTTTAGGGGTGTGGATGGAATCGTAATTCCCGCTGCCACGACATCGTACCGCCCCACTTTGCTTTATACTCACAGTTTGGGGTACCAGTACGTTTCCCCCACTGTAAACCCTGCTGTGTCGACCCCTTTCAGCCAAACACTGTCCACCCCCGTCTTTGGCCGGGGTTTTTCCACCCGGGCCCGGTGGGTGTATTTGTTGGTTGGGCTCGTTTTTCACATGATAGGCCCCGTCCCCCGTAACAGTAGGTCCTGTTTTTCCCCCAGTAAATCCCGGTTTTTGTTCTGGGAGGCCCCGTCTGATCGTTGGCCCCATCCGATTTGGGGACGGACCCCTCTTCCGCGGGAAACTCCAACGTGGCCGGGAGGCCCCGTCTCCCCCGGTGGCCCCAATTTTCAAAGTCGGTAGGGACCCCTCCTCACGCCCGGGAGGCCCCCTCCCCACACCGGGGAGGCCCGGGCCTCGGTCGGTAGGGGCCCCATCTCCCCGGTTTTGGCCCAGTCCTCACGTTGGTAGGTCCTGTCCCTCGGTTTGTCCCCTTCCTCGGATGGCCCAGTCCCCGGCCCCCTCCAGGGCATTCTATGCCGGGAAAGGGAGAAAAACGGAGAGGGCGTCCGAGATTTTTCCTTTTGTTTGAGGGAAAAACTCGATCGAGCTGAAAGGTTTAAAAAACCCGAGTGGTTTCCCCCCCTCAAACAAGTCCGCCCGGATCAGTTCATCTCGGCAAATTTTAGGGAAAAGATCTCAGAAGGAAAATTAAAAAAAGAAAGGGTGGCAGACCAGGAATAGCATTCAAGGAAATAGGGAAAGGCCCCCGAGAAGGGCCGGGCCCTTTAACCCCTTATGAGAATATACTCACCCAAGGGGACAAGGTTTGAAGCAGACAAGGAGTTTGGCCCAAAACCCCCCCTAGTAAAAAAAACAGCCAAAAGGGCGATTGGGCCCCGTTGCTTTAGCAAATCCACTGTCAGAAACCTCGAGTGTGCTTCAAAGCCATACACAAGGGGACATTGCAAGAAAATGCAAGGAAGAAGATACAGCATCGGAGTACAACCCCCCTCAGATACTCCCATCCCCAGGGGGAGATTTTTTCCCCGGGAAACCAAGGGGGGAGGCAGAGGGAGACATCGGGGGGGGAGGTTTTGGGCCCAAACCCGGTTTTTGAGTTTAAGACAAACCCAAACCCGGGCATTGTGGGCGAGGTTTGGACACCCAATTTGGAGGCGAGGGAACCCCGAATACGGGGGAAATAGTACAGCCTTGTGGAGGCCGCACCCAGGTGACCAAGGGGAAAAAACCCAGTCCCGCCCTGGTAGGGAAATGCCCCCCGTGAAACAACATTGAAAAGGAGGGAAAAAACTTTGACTTCACTCATTGGGCACAGTTTTCCCTGGTGTCTGCAATGACATACAAGTTTTCTTTTTAGAAAATTTCAAAAAATAGCCATACCTTTTGGGGGAATTTTTCTAATCTTGAAGCCGCAAATGGGTTTTGAGATCCTCTATGTTTGGGTTTCATCTGCACAAAGTTACCCTAGGAGAAGAAACCCTCGAGAAGTAGGCATTTTTGTGAAAAAAACACCATTGCATGCAGCTACAAAAACACAAACCATTCAATTTCCGGGTTAAAAAAACGAACGTCTTGGGGAAGTGCAGACTTTCTTGAATCCTTTTCTTGGGGAACAGTTCCTGTCCTGGTAGGTAAGATTTAAGCAAAAATCAAAAAATACAGAGGAACAGCAAATTTTCAAGAACGGGGGGGGGAAAAGAAAGCTACTACCAGCAAATTCGGTCACGATATCATGGTGGGAGGGAGGAGTGAGGGGAAATTTACGAACCCCCTTTCAAACAACATTTTGGGGTTGCCCGGAGGGATCCCTTTCCCCGAGGGATTTTAGCATTGACCCCATAACCCAAACCCAAAAAGAATGGCTTGTACCCCCTACAGGTAGCAACATGGACAGAAAGAATTGGCTGAACAAAGGGATCAGGGGAGGGGTGCCATACACCAAAATAGATGTGAAAATTTACTAAATTGGGAGATTTAGTATCCAAAAGACAGAAGCCCGAGACTTTATGTTAACAGAAAAAGAGGTTTGGTTTACAGAAGAAATAAGAGGGGGCAAAAACCCCCGGGAAAAAAAAAAACCCTCCCCCCCAAAAAAAAAATTTTCCCGATTTTCGACCTGGCCCCGCTTTACCCCCAGGAAGGGGGAAAGATAGAGATGTTTTGAAAAAAAAAAATGCCCACTGTTTCCCAAAGAGGGGGGAAATTGGGTTTTTAGGGCCTTGGGGGCCCGCACCCCCATACCCACAAAAAGGTAAGCCCCCCGTCCCCAGCCCTAAAGAATACCTCCCATTAGCTCCTGGAAGTAAAATCCCCACATCATACCCCTGGGAAAAGGGTATATCAAACCAAGGGGGTAGTCCCTGTGGGATCGCCCATTGTTTGGCTAGGAAAAAGGAAAGGAAAACTGAGAATGTGCGTCCCACTATAGAGCCTGGGAAAAAAAAATCCCAAAACAGTACGTGATTCTTTCCCCCCTACCCCCGCATAGAAAGACTCGGGTTTTCCCCCAAAGGAACAAAGTTCTTCTCAAAAAATGGATCTCGCGTCAGGTACAACCCGATAGCGGTACCCTTTAAGCAACAACAAAACGGAAATTTATCCCCCCCTTCGGGTTTTTTTCCCGTATGAAAGGCTACCTTTTGGCTTGGCAGGAGCCCTTGCCCCCTCCGCGCTTCAAAAGCAGCGGTGGTTTAGGGAAGATTATTCGAGAAACCCATCAAACTACCTCGAGGTCTTTTTTTGTACAGGAGAGCTTTGAGGAACGTCTGGGAAAAACTTGGAATTTGTTTCACGCCCCCCCCCCGGAAGAAGCTCAAGCCATCGAAGTGCCACTTTCAGGGAACAGGGTTCCCCTATCTGGGGCCCTATCCTTTTGGCCCATGGTTTTGGCAAAGACCCCGAGAAAAATTTTAGGCGTACCCGGTTTTGGGCCCAAAACCAAATTTACAGTCAAGCAGCTGCAAACCTTCCTTGGGGTTTTGGCAAAGGGTTCTATCGGCGCTTCCTAGAGAAGTTTGGAAAACATAGCAGGCCACTGTACGATCCATGAAAAAAGGGGAAGGAAACAAGGGGAAACGGGAGGAAAGACTATAAAGGGAAGGACCCCAGCTCGGTGGACTAAAAATGCAAGATCGTTTTGAGACTTTTTAAAAAGGGGGGCTGACTTTGGCAAACCCGTTTTGACCCTTTGCCCGACTTTGGTGGGCCCTTTTATTCTGCATGCCGACGCCCAAAAAGGAAGGCTTGGGAGCCGTCTTGTCACAAGAAATAAAGGGGAAATGCGAGTGGGTTTTCCTGTGCCCGTCAGCGTTTAAACCCCCCCGAGAGGAAAAAGCAGAAATTTTTTCAGCCGGGGAAGCTTTAATTTCTTTTAATTGAAATGGGAATCACGGAAAAAAAATTTTCAGAATAAACCCGCTTGGTTTTCCCGATTTGAGGGAAAGGAAAGACAAAAACCCCCTGACACACATCGACAATTTCCCAAAAATTGGGGCTGAAAACAAGGGTGGGGAGCAGGCCCTTGGGTCCCTTTTTATTTCGATCTAAAGTTTCGCTGAGGGGAAAAAGGGAAAAAGCAAAAGCGGATGCGTGCCCCGATTGCCCGGGGGTGACAGCCCAAAAATCATTTGATGAAGCCCCTTGGAGCAAAACCCCCCCAAAAAAGAAAAAATTTTAGAGAAAAGACCAGGGTGATCAGGAAAAAACGGGTCAAAACACAGTTCTTGACATCTCAGGAAAGGGGCTGGTACCCAACCCGAAAAACTGCAACAGATGCAAAGGAAAATAGAGGGGTCAAAAGAGTTAAAGGTAAAAAAACGGGACAGAAGCCCACTTGCCTTAAAGGGGGTGAAGGAGGTCCAGAAACAAGGAAGAGTTTACACGGGGATTTGGGTGGCGGAGAGGAGATATCCTCCATCGTTTTGTTTAAGTATCCCGGTCAAAAACCGAGGTTTCCTTGGGGCAAAAGAATGACAAAGGCAAGACTGTCTTGCAAGAGCTACATGACAACATGGGGCACCAGGGCGTAGAAAGAACTACCAGCTGATCAGAGAGCGTTACTTCTGGCTAGGCATGACAGCAGAAATTCTTGACTACTGCAAAAACTGTCGTCGTTCAATATAGTCAAAGCACAGGTACCAATAGACAGGCTCCACTGCAGCCAATCATTGGCAACACGCCCGTTGGAGATTGTAGCCAAGGATTTCACCATCTTGGAGCCAGCATCACTGACATATTAACGAAGTGAAGTTCACGGTGGTAGTTCCCACCAGAGATCAGACTGCAGAGACAACAGCAAAGGTTCTAGTCCAGAATGGTCCAGACGTTCGGGTACCTCAGCGTCTCCAAGGGGCGGAACTTTGAATCGGCAGTCATTGCGGAGCTTTGTAGAATGTACGGGATGACAAGTCTTGAACCACACCCTACAGACCGCAAGGGAATGCACAAACAGAGCGCTTCAACAGACATTGCATGATCTACTGAGAACCTTGCCTGCAGATCAGAAGAGACGATGGACAGAACATCTGCAGCAGGTCGTATTGGTGTACAACGCAACTCCTCACGCCACAACGGATTCTCTCCGTTCTATCTCATGTTTGGATGGCATCCACGACTTCATTCGACTCCATGCATGAGCCTGACTCACAACCACCAACGGCGGATTGTGTTGGCCAGCATCTTCGTAGCCTAGAGTTAGCCTACCGACATGTACGAAGAAGAATTCAGGCAAAGGCTGAGAGGAGATGTTACGGATGGTGTGCGGTGCGTGTTTTGTTGTCTGACTCTCGCTTCAAAAGTTTGGATGCGTGTAATAATTATTCTCTATACACACCCACACCATACGTACATGATTCCAGGCAACACACGAGTTAGATTTCTTTTCTTTATAATTATGCTGCCTGAACCATCAAAACATACATTCATGTGAATTGGTACAAATTAATACATGTCACTACACAGCATATAGATCAAGATATCAATACATCAATCATCAGATATTATATTACATATCGTGATATCACTCACAGATCTCGCCGGCGCCGTCCACAGTGTCTCACATATATAATCAACGTATTCAGTTCCACAGTACCCAAGCCACAGTCTACAGCATTAAAATAAGACGAAGAAGATAACCAAGGTCCCCAACACGGTAAACACAGCCGTTCACAAACACAAGCGATGAAGAAGAAACAGGGTCTCAACACAGCAAGCACAATATATTACGTCGAACTGTCAGAAGAAGAACCGCAAATTTTACAAGGCACAACAATCCACAGAAGAAGAACCGTAGATTCATAAAGCACAGCAATCCACATATGAAGACTGAAGATTCATAAAGCACAGTAAACCATAGAAGAAGAACCGCAGATTCATAAAAACACAGCAATCCACACGATCAAGAACCGCAGATTCATAAAGCACAGTAAACCATAGAAGAACTGCAGATTCACAAAGTACAGCAATCAATATTGAATCCCCGAGAAACAGAATTTTTCCAAAATCCCCTGGAAAACAATAAATTCGATTCGGGAAAAATTGTATAAACAAATATTAAATTTTCGGTATTTCCCCTAAATGTTTTCAAAAAATCCCCCCCAATTTTAAAT
>CM031600.1:79429592-79447623 GCA_018398815.1 Conus ventricosus
GAACAGGATATGTCTTGTAAATTGTAAAATTCAAAAATGTTTCTGTATCTATTCTGCCGATTTTGTTTATTTTCTGGCTCTGTTTGTCGCTCAGTACCAGTCAAAGCTCTCTAGTTGCATTCCTTACGCTGACTCATTGGTACCTTTTTCTCTGGCGTGAAGGCTTATTGGGATGGTGTGATCGCATCTGAATTTTCTCAATGCCAGTTTTCAAGATGTCGACAAAATGTGTCTGCCACTAGCTAGAATAACTACATGTTGCATCTCTCTGCATTTAGATTGTTAAGATGGTTCACCTCGACGTAAATAGCAACAGCATTAGGATAGTTGGATCGGTTCTCTGAGAGTATGTTTGGCGTTGGTGCTCTGTTCACAGTCACATGCTGTCCCCAAAATGGTTTAGTCTCATGGGGGTTATTTCGATGTGTATTGAGTCATGTAGTACCATTTTCATGGCAGTCCTGATATCTTACACTTGCATTCCTGTGTAGAACAGCTGAGTTACTCTTAGAATCACTATTGATTAAATGATGACCAAGTTAGTCAACCACGTTTAGTTTTCTTGTAAAATTGTGTATGTGTGTGTGTGTGTGTGTGTGTGTGTGTGTGTTGTGTGTTTGTGTGTGTGTGTTGTGTGTGTGTGTGTGTGTGTGTGTTTCTGAGTGTGTGTGTGTGTGTGTGTTGTGTGTGTGTGTGTGTGTGTGTGTGTGTGTGTGTGTGTGTGTGTGTGTGTGTGTGTATGTGTGTGAGAGAGAGAGAGAGAGAAAGAGAGAGAGAGAGAGAGAGAGAGAGAGAGAGAGAGAGAGAGAGAGAGAGAGAGAGAGAGAGAGAGCACGAGTGTGCGTGCGTACATGCATGAATGCGCGCTCGCGAGCGAATGCGTGTTTGTGTGTATGTGCGGGTGTGTGTGTGTGTGTGTGGTGTGTGTGTGTTGTGTGTGTGTGTGTGTGTGTGTGTGTGTGTGTGTGGGGTGTGTGTGTGTGTGTGTGTGTGTGTGAGAGAGAGAGAGAGAGCACGTTGTGCGTGCGTACATGCGTGTGTGTGCGCGCGCACGTATAGTGTGGTGCGTGTGTCTGTCTGTCTGCGCATGTTCGTCTATGTGTGTCTGTTGTATAGTTTGTGTGTTCAATATTTCAGTCGCTATTCTGCAGCTGTGTACATCAAGTCTCAGTCTCAATCAGTCTCCCTACATCAGTCTAAGATACAAACACGTAATGGATCTGTGCCCAGGATGGAGTGGAGCGGAGCAATTTAGGCTGAAAGGAAACACAGGATACAGTTGTTGGAACATTTCAGGAATGCCTCACAGTCAAACTATCAAGAAGGAGGGCGGGCACTCCGGGCAGCACGGGAACAACTTTGTACAGCTTGTACTGCATAGTAGGGACAGTGTGATCAACCTCAAGCTGTCTCTCTGGAGAAACAGCTTGGGAGGCAGTAGTTTGGGAAATGACATCAAGTGACATTTTCCATGCATTTTAACCTGTAAACAAACTTATGTATCACATCTTGAAGAAGAAGTAGAAGCTCGGGTTTTGTCATATTTAATATGAGTATTATTCCCGTGTTTTATTATACTAAAGTTACTAATATCGCCTTTGTTCCAGTTACATTTTACGTTCTTTGCATCATCAACACAGTGATTCTGACTGCTCACAAGTATTGTGATACATGCTGAATTTCATGTTCCTTTTTTTTAACTTGAAGCAGTATTTGATGATGTGTTTTCATCAATCACACACTGGATTTTGTTTGGGTTGTTTGCTTTTTTTCTGACTGGTTCCTTGTATTAATATTTTGTACATAAATCTTGTGATAATACCGTTCTGCACAACTGTCATCATTGTATTCTCTCAAAGCTTCTAGACGCGTAGTTCTGGTAATGACTCAATGTCAACGGGTACGTGACAATGGGAAAGAAATGGTAATGATGAGGAGACTACTCATCGGAGTGTAAACTTTCCTGCACCATCCAGACACATTCCGATGATCATTTTCAAGCGACTTACGCAGGATGAAAAGAAGTCTGTCTGTTTGGGTCTGATGGTCACAACAATCAACATTGTGTCTGGTCTTCATTTAAAGAAGAGTCTGATAACATCAAAATGTACGATTTTGATGACACCTTTTTCACCATTTTTGTTTACAAGGCCAGGTGCTTTCAAGACACGTACACACATTCCTCCCAACTTTTTCTCTCATTTTCCCTATAGAGAAAGCACCACACTAGCTATCAAGTGGATTTTGGAATTGTTCAGTGGAGTATTATTCCAGCTTCCAGCATCACATGGCGTGTAACATGAAGACAGAGTGTGAGGACGGACAGGATGAAACAGAACAGTGCCCCTTCAGCAGTGTTGAGTGTCGTGGATTTGGGGGCGTTATGTGACATTTGTTACGAATTTGTTGAAAATCTGTATGGGGGATACTATGGAAGACCTATTATTGGTATTGTTCATTATTTGGGGTCTCACCTGGATTTCCTTCGTGATTGTATGACCCATATATGTAGCGTTGTGAGCGTTGTACACGATCTTCACACAAGCAGACCAAGCTAAAAATTTTGATCATTTTCTTGGCTTTATTAGGCCAGCTCCACATAGTTCCTTTCTCGTTGGAGGCTGGTGATGAACTCTCTATTCTCACACATACATCTCCCAACAACACCTTCGTTTGCTCACCGTTCGCACAGTTCGCACGCATCACATCAATCATGCATTCCCCACGTGCACTTTCTGCTGATCATGCAACCCATTCTCATTCGCCCTCTCACATACACCCCCCTTCAATTGCAACGTCGACCCGACGTTGGACAATATCATGTTAGAGTGAATATACACTTCCAACCGATTGTTCAACCCAGGGGTCATACATGAACATTATCTGTATGGCCTCTCAATATATTTATAAATAAATCCATACTTCAGTCATCATGATGGGACAATCCATTGCCAAAAAATCTACTTTTGAAACTTAAAAAAAATTACACACACCTTAATTCTCAAAAAAATGAAAACTTGTATCAATTTAGAAAAGAAAAATTATTAATTAAAAACTGTACAATGTCATTGTTAAGGAAAACAAGATGAAGTCAGAAATTAATTCTAACTATTGAACTGTTTTGAATATTTCAGATTTACCCTGCTAATATCATACCAAGGACATGCTCTCATAACCCTGAGCCGCTAACTGAAAAAAAAATCTAGCAGTGACTACGAAAACTAAGCCTGCTGTTGTAGCATCACAGTGGAACACCAAAACTATAATACAGAACCCGAGCAATGGCCAATACTATCCCTGGTCACACCAAAGGGCAGCTATGACAATCCCATAAATAATATTTGATTGGCCTTCCAGCATGACATATTCCCTCAGATTATCATGATAGGTAATAAGAAGGTAGTCAGCCATTTGCCACTGTTATACATATAGTACTCAACACACACAATAGTGCATCAACTATGCAATGCCATTTAATTGTTCCTGAGAGGTTAAGGGCTTAACTCACTAAGGAGAATGACCTGCCCAGCTTATTTCCATTTCATGCTGTGAGATATATGTCAATGTCCCCTTAGCCTTTACAATAGCACAAGATTTATGTTCAATAATAAAATTTACCAATTTCACTAAGTCATCCCAACACTCATCTTAAGCCAGACATCCAAGGATTCCATGCTACTCTTGGTCATTCACAATACAAATCGCCACAGAAAAAATATTTAGAAACCATGCTTTCGTTTAAACAAAAAGCATTAAAAAGAAAATTATTTTCAAAATTTATAAGACCCTCTTATTCATGTTTTCGTTCATTTGTACTATCTTATCACCTGACCTTACCACTAATTGTTTTTACCAAGTTCATACATTGCGCTCTCATTTCCTTATCACTCTTTCTCACAAAACAAAAATGCATTTACCCTTGAGTTATCATATCATGATTTGTTTCCCTGTGAACCTTTTGCAAAACTAAAAACATTTGAAGTTACAATCTCCCTGGATGCAAAAATCATACTATGGACACTCCTTTCTCTGCAAGCTCTTTTACAAAACAGGAACTGATATTACACATTTCTCTGGAAGCAAAAATATATAAAAATTTCCCTGCTATTTTAGCAAGTCTCAATGTTGTAAGTTCTGCAACCTGAATGAATTAGAAAGTACTTTTTCAAAATGGAGTGACTGACGGCGGAGAACGAAGCAACATTTAGAAAGAGAGGGTGTTAGTTACCGCCAATGACATTGACAAACAAAGCACACGACAAGACACGATGCATTTCAACCTCTTGGGTCTTCTTCAGGCAAAACAAAATAAATCACATTTAACATTTAGGACAGCACAAACAAAGAACGAAAAAATGACTCATCTGTTGTTGTCCATGTGGGGGAGAATGGCCGTCCGGCGGAAATGGCAAGGGGGATTATGGGAGAGAAAAGGAGGGGGGGGGGGGTTGCGTGGGGGGAGGGGGGAGGGGTGTGTGATACGATAGGGTTTTACTTTATCCATCCAATGCAAGAACCGACCTTCGGGGCAAATTTTTGTGTTTCAATTTAGTTATACACATACTTTTGGGGTAGACTTTCTATTGCCATGTCATGCTTAACCAAAGTTACTTTCTACGTGACTACGCGGACTCGCGCCGCAATGTTGGTTAGGATAGTGACACATATGTATGATCTTCAATAAAACTTTCTTTAAAAAACATACACTCCGAAAATCAAAAAAGGTTTTCTTTTAAGAACCACCTCCTCCGATGGCTTTCTCCAAAAGTTCTTCATTTTGTCCACATTCTGCCAAAAACATGCAAAAAGAGCTGATTGTTTGTCGCTCCCTCACCCCATCGTCGAAAACTTTTTCATTTCTGTTCTTGTCCCTACCATCTTTGTCCCTTTTTTCATGACCCGTTCAGAATTTTCTTCTATGTGTTGCACCACAGGTTTTTGGAAAATTATGGGGTTGTAGTTTTCCTGCAGTGGCTCGGGTCGAATGCCTTAGCGGGTTGCATCCATTTGCTGATTCTTCTGTGCGTCGGGCCCTTTTTGGGGTTTTGTCTCTTCGGCTTCTGTTCTGGCTTGGTTGCTGAGGCAGTTGCCTCCCAGGTTTCCCCTAGGGCCCTGTGCCAGAGACTGTTTGACACTCTCTTTTCGCTGAGTGGAACGCCCCTCTTTTGTTTGTGGATCTTTCTGCAACCCCGTCTCTGAACACATCGTGTTACTTTGCCTCACTTCTGTGCCTAAAACCCCTCTTCTTTCCACTATTTTGGTCTTTTTCCCTTCCTGCAGTCTTTCCCCCCCAAAAGACCGGGCCTATTTTGCACGGACCACTTTACTGACGGAAAAAGGGCCCTTTTCTCCGTGACGCAACGAAAATTATGACGTAAATTTAAAATGACATGGAACTACATGCAAAATAATAATAGGAGACAAAAGAGAAGGGGAGCAAGAACTAACGGCGAGGATTTGGTGTCAGCCAAATTTATTTGTTTAATCACGTTTTTTCTCCGTGTGTTATTTTGTGGAAGGCTGACTTTAAAATCATAGTATGATGTTCATGTGTATGTGGGATACTTTGTGACGGTACCGCGGAAAATAAGCGGGAAAAAGTATTTGTTATAAAATGTTATGAATGCTGGTCGCCGAGAGTGACTTAAAAACCCTATAAATATTTATGTCTCTAATTGTACCCCGCATGTGGTCGGTGGGCAAATTTTATTGATATGAACATTGAGTTTTAATCCGGAGAATTAATATTTGTTTATTCAACGGTAGTCGAATCGAATTTTTTTTGTGTTCCCAGGGCTTTGGTAAAATTTTCTGTTCCCCGGGGATTAAATATTTTTTGCGTACTTTTTGTTTGCGTTTTCTATGGTTTACTGTCTTTATGAATCTGCGGTTCTTGATCGGGGATTGCGTGTTTTTATGAATTTTGGGGTTTCTTTTTTCTAGGGTTTACTGTGCTTTTGAATCTTCGTTTTCACTGGGATTGCTGGTTTTTTAAATTTTCGGTTCTTTTCTTGTTTGTTTCCTTGAAAATTTGGGGTTCTTCTTCTGATAGTTCGACAAATATATTGTGCTTGCTGTGTTGAGACCCTGTTTTTTTTCATCGTTTTGGGTTTTGTGAACGCTGGTTTTACCTTGGGGGCCCTTTGGGTTACCCTTCTTCGTTTTTTTTTAAGTGTGACGGGGCTTTTAACTTGGAACGAATAGTTGATTATTTGTGAGACAGTGGGGGGGCCCCGGCGGATCTTTGGTGATATCACGATATGTTATAATATCTGTTTTTTGATGTTTTGATTCTTGATCATATCTTGTAGTGACATTTTAAATTTGTCCCCAATTCACATGAATGTATTTTTTGTGGTTGGCGCATAATTTAAAGAAAAAAAATCTACCGTTTTGCTGGTATCCATGACGATGGTGTGGGTGTGTATAGAAATAATTATTACACGCACCAAACTTTTGAGAGCGAGGTCAGACAACAAAACACCCCCGCACCCACCGTAAATCTGGTACCCCTGTTAAAGTTTTTTTGTTTTTAAATTAAAAATACCTTATTGGTGGATTTGTTTTTGTAACCTATAATTGCCCAAATTTAGAGTAAAGGGGTCATTTCAAGATTTTCCCTTTTTGAAAAATGAGTTGTGTTGTATGTTTTTTTTTTTGCGTTTTTCTATTTTCTTTCCCGTCCCCCGCGAAGGGGGTTTCTTTTTTGTATAGTTTCAGGAGATACAGGGCCTAGTTCCTAGTTCTTTTTTCCTTTTGGGGGGGTTTAATTTTATTATTTCAGTCATCTCTCGAATTTCTTTTTCCATTTTTTAGTTGGTTGTTTTTGTTTCTTCAGCTTTCTCAGGGTTCTTTTCCTTAAAAGTGAGTTGGTGGGGGCTCCCCTAACCGTTTTAAAAAAAAAAATTATTTTAGTTTCTTTTTGAATGCTTGGGGTAAAAAAACAAAAACAACAATACATTTGTAATATTGTTTTTAACTCTGCATTGCTTGATTTATACTTTTGCTAAAATTTGCATTGTTACCGATTGTGTTTTTTTCTTTTCCCCCATACCCCAAAATCCTGTTCTTTGTTTATCTCTATCTTTGTGTTGGTTTTTTTTTAAAAATACTTAACCTTTTTAAAAGAGTGATTGTCGTTAAGTTTGTTTGGAAAAAAAAACCTCTTTAAATTTATTTTTTTTAGGGGCAGGGTTTCAAATTTTTTTTGCTTGTGATGAAAATTTTTTTATTTTTGATCCACTTGTTGTGTCGGTTTACGGGCATTTTATATTTTCATGATGGCACGGGAAGGAAAGGAAAAAATCCTTTGTGCTCTGTGGAGAGGCAAGTTTTTGCTAATTTTTACAACGGGTAAGGTATGTGGTTTGGAAGAAATTGTTGGCTTGTTGAAAATTTTGATTCCCGGAAAAGGAAAAGAGGAAAAAAATGCGATTGAAAGAATTCAGTTGAAAAAGGGAAGAGGAAAACAAAAAGAGAGCAGATACAAGAGGAAACTAAAGAGAGCGATACAAGGGGAAAACAAAAAGAGAGCAGAACAAGAGGAAACTAAAGAGAGCAATACAAATAAAAGACAAGAAAAAAAAAAAATGCAGGGGGGAAAAAAAAAGAATGCAAAGGTAGAGGAAACAAAAAATACGTTACAAATAACTTCTCACAGAGTGCGGTTCAGGACGGGAAGTGAATAGGGGTTCGGGTTTTCCCAAGGGTTTTTAACCCCCTCCCCCCAACCCTTTTCTAATTTGCCCCCTTTTAAAAAAAAGATGAAATAGACAGTTACTTTTTTCGTTTTGAAACCCATGCTCTTTCCTTGGGGATGGCCCGGGGTTTTGTGGGAACATCCTGTCTGCACTATTTTGGGGGGTTCCCTTTAATCTTACACAGTCCCGCTGAAAATAATGTTGGTCTTTCGAGCTTTTAAAAAAGAGAGCTTGCTGAAAAAAATTTCAATTACTCCAGTGGTTTTGTAAGCGTTTTCGTGAGGCTAAGCCTGCTCCGATAAACCCTTTGAGATTTGCAGTTGAATTTAGGCGTTTGTTTGCCTTTTGGGTCTTTTTGTCAAAAATTGATAAGTCTTTTGAAGATCTGGTGGTCTTATCTTGCGTGACAGTTTTTGGGGTTTTCTCTAAGGAGTTGGCCCGTTTTGTTGAGAGAGATGTGAAAATTTTTTGATGAAATATCAAGTCTGCGGTCTCGACGTGTCTCCAATAAGGTGCTTTCTGGAAAGCTGATGAAACATTTTTGTTCTTTTGGGGGAAAACCCTGGTCGTTGACAAAAATGAATACCCGGTCGCTGATAGAACCCCGTACTGGGGTCAGTCTGACAGAGAAAAAAATTCCCCTTACTTTTCAAAACGTGGCCATACTCGGGTTCCCTCGATGACGTGGAAGTAATTTTGGTGGAGCGGTTTTTATGGTCTAAAAGGTTTTGGGTTACCCCGGGGGTCGTGGAAATAACTTTGGCGGTACCCGTTATCGTGGTCGTGGGCCCGTTATACCTCTGCAGTAGAGTTCCCAGAAAGTCTTTGATCTTTTTGCAATGTTGTGTTTTTTTGTTAAAAAACAGGACAGTAGCGGCTAGGTGCCCATGGAAGCGGGTAGAAGCCCTTTTAGTTTTTGCCCCTTAGCCACCAGAACGTGCCCTTTTGTGGTTGGTAACTTACTTTTGTTGAGAACTCACCGACGCAAACGTATTGCTTGTTGCTTTTTTTGTTCCTTTTGTTGTCTGCTGTGGTGATTTTCACAGGGAAAATTGTTTGGAGTCGGTTTCTGGAATGGCACTTGAGCTTTTTGGGGTGATACTGGTGTCTATTGTGGCGTTCAAAAAAGGTTAGTTTTGACAGTCAGTTTGAACCACAGTGAAGTGTGTTTTTTTTGGTGGCGTGGGGAAAAGGTTTTCCCTGGTACTTTTCGTCATTGCCTTTATTTGTGGGTGATTTGACTTGTTGTGTTTTGGGTGCCTGTCGCAGATCTCTTTGGGGGGGTAAGTCCTGGATTTTTTGGAAGGGTGGTTTTAGGATGTACTGGTGAACCCTTTCTTTTTACCGCCTTTACGAGGGTAGAGAAAGCAGTTGTGGCAAAAAGCCTTTGTGTCGATCCCAGTGATCTAAAACACCCCCGTTCTGGATCTTGTTCAAAACAAAAGGAATGCGTCTTTGATTTCGTGTTCCGTCAGCATTTTCTGGTGAGGGAAGAGGTTAGTAAAACTACCTTTTGCTATTTTTTGAGAGGTTCTGTAAGGTTTTTGTAAAAAATGATATCCTTTTGATCAGGTTTTGCCCCTTTTTGAATTCGACCTACATGTTTCTGGGGCTGATTGTTTTTGTGGGGTCATTGGGGTTCTGGGCGTACTCTGTCTAGAACCTTAAAAATTTTTTTGGCCTGGAGAAACGTGGATGTAGCGAATATTTGTTCCTGTGATGGTGTCAGAAACATATCAAAGGAAATTTGCCAGTACCCCTTGCGTCTGTTCCGTCTCATACTCCTTTGATGGGGCTGTTGTCTTTTTGGCCCACTGCTCCCCCTTGGGAAAACAAGGTCAACTTACTCTTGACCATGTTTGACTTTGCTACCGTTTCCGGAGGCTGTTCCGTTGAAGGAATCTCTCGTTGCTGTGGAAAAGCATTTTGGGAATCTTTTTCTTTGGGGTTTTCCCCAAGGAGATTCGTCTGTCGGGTACACAGTTCAACTTGATTCTGAAGAGTTTCATGCTTTGTGTGGTGCAAAGGGGAAAGTACATCGCCGTATCATCCACCAAATGGGCATGTTTGGGGATTTCATGGGGCTTTTTAAATCCAGTTTAAAAAGATTTTCCGCACCAACCAAAAGGGAGGGATCGATATTTGCCTGCATGTTTGTTTGCGGCAGAAGTTCCCTCTGAAAGTCGGTTTCTCTCCCCCTTTTGTTGCTGTTTTTTTTTTGGGCGACGGTTCGTGGTCCTGTGCTTTTCTCAGGGGTCGGGAGGGTAATGCTCAGGATGTTGACCAAAATCTTTATTCGACTTGTTTGAACTCAAGAATGTTTTTGGACTCATGAATTAGCCATGGAGAAATTTTGCGATTCCGCTTTGAAGGAAAAAAACTTTGACAAAAGGGCCGGGAACGCCGTTTCCAAGTTTTTGTGAAATTTTAGTTTTGTTGCCGATGCTTAACAAGTTGTTTGCCGTTGGTCAGGGCCGTTCCCAGTATCAAATCTTGATCCAATTACAAGGGCCCTTTTCAAGGGCGGAAAGATCTTTTTGGAAATTGCTCAAAAAGTATATTCGTCGTGCTGTTGTTGTGCCTCAGTTGTTCTTTTACAAGGTACTTTAGTGCCTTGGTAGAGATTGACCCTTTTTTTTAGAGAGGAACAGGTTTTTCTTTGAGTGTTTTCCAGGGGTTGGGTCTTTTGTGGACCCCCCCTCCGGGGTCTGTTTGTACTATTCGTAAGTGTTTGTACAGTTGGTGTCGTCCCGGGGCTGTGATGCGCTTTAAAACCTTCCCCCCTTTAGCTGTTCCCATTTTGGGGATTTTTATGCCAGATGAAGATGTCCACTCAGGCTTTGATTGTACTTTTTCTGACGCGGTTTCGGGGGTTGCTGCAGTCTTTGAGTTTTCAGGGCTTTTGGGCTCCTAAAACCCGGTTCTTCTCAGGTGAGGCACTATTAGGAAACCCTTTACAACAGATGTCCCTGTTAGAAAAAGTGTTATATATCCCCTTTTTTGGAAAGAGGGTTTTTGAGAGAGAGATTTGGGACATGTGGACTTGAAAACATTGAACCATCCCAAAATTTCCTATGCATTCCCCGTTGTGTTGGCAGGGAAAAAAGATGGTACGTGAAATTTTGCATTGATTTCAGATCTTTTTAACAAGATTTCCGTCTTTGATGCCCAACATTCCTGATGTGGATCTTTTGCAAGGTTTGCTGACTCATTTTTCACAAAGTAGATCTTGCAAAAGGGATTTGGGGTCGTGGGTTTAAACCCAAGGGTGCCCAAGCGGCTTTTAAACACACTTGGGTCATTTCCCGTTTTTCAGGGTGCTTTTGGACTTGTATCGGTCCTGCGTTTTGCACGCATGATGGTATGCTGGCATTAGACAGTTTTCTGCCTCATTTTTTTGAGATATTTTTGTGTACATTTGTCATGGGTATCACTTTAAAATGTGAAGGGTGTGCTCCCTCTGAGGCTTTCAACCTACAGCTCGTCCCTTTGAAAATCGAGGCAGGCTTTCGTTCACTGGATTCCTTGGTCATGTTGTTTTAGGTGGTATTGGGGTCCTGAAAGGGAAGAAGGTGAAAAGATTTGAAGATATACTCCCACTATAGGAAAAAAGGTCAGGTCTTTGTTTTGGGGGTGCTCGTTTTTTTCGGGATATGTTCCAGGTTCGCTATGTGAGTGCCCCCTTTTTGATTTGATAAAGATCTGATCGTGCTGAAGGGCTATTTTTTGGACTCCTAGTGTGCAGAAGCCTTGAGGAAAATTCGGGAATTTGTCTTCTGCACCTTGTTGTTGTTACCTAGGTTGGTAATTCTTTTTCCCGGACTGAGCAGTTCTGTTTGGGTTTTGGGGGCGTATTCTTCGGGGGTGATATGTCTTCACCCCTCGTTTCGTAGTCGAAAGTTTTTGATCGGAGAAGGGTACAGTACTATTTAGGGGAATGTTTTGCCATTGTCTGGGCTGTTCAGAATTTGTAGGGCCTTTGGGGGGGCAGATTTATCTTGCTAAGACATTCCCTTGACGTATGCGAACGTCAAAATTTTAAAAAACCCAAAAATTATGGATGGGCGTTGCTTGCAGGATTTTTTTTGAAGTCCACCCTTCCTGGCGGCAAAGTTTTTGCTGCCTTCTCCCCGCTCTGTGAGAATCAAATTTATCCCCTTAGGAATGAGTTTTTCCCTTTTTAACTGCATTTTTTTCTCTACCCCCTGGGGAGGGAGGTGACCGAGTGGTCAGTAGAAAATGTGGTCTCTACCCAGGTGGGTATGGAAGGGGTGACGGTGGTCAGTAGAATCGATATGCATTTCCCTCCAGGGGTGGGGTGAGCCCTTTCCCAGCCCCGTCTCTATTTCCGGTGGGTAAAGGAAGGTTGTCCGTGAGGTCAGCAACAACTAGCATTCAAAAGGGGTTTTAGGTTCGTTTGGGGCGACAACTTTTTGTTCTTCTGTTGTGTGAGAGTCCCGGAAGGACCCAGAAATGCTTCCGTGAGGTTCGTTTTCCGTCGAGTGATGTAATTTTTTTTGGTTTTTATTTTTTCTGTTTGTTTATTCTTTTTCAAAAAAACAATTCGGCATTGTTTTTTTTTCTTGAGGAGGGGGGGTATTGTGACGTCAAAGAAAATTTGACGTCAACTTAAATACATAGGTAAATAAATGACGAAAATAAAATGGAGACAAAGGGAAGGGAGCAAAACTAACGGCCGAGGATTTTGGGTCCCGCCTAATTTATTTGTTTTTCATCGTTTTTTTTTTTTCCCTATGGTTTCTAGTGGAGAGGGGACTTTTTAAGTCAGTTTTTTGCATCGATGTTCACTGTGTTGTGGGGTCTTTTGATGACGGTACCGCGGAATATGAAGCAAAAAGTATTTGTTATAAAAAAGTTATGAAGCGTGTCGCCAAGAGTGACTTAAAACTCCTATAAGAAAATTTTTGTCTCAATTGTACCAAACCCCTGTGTGTCGGTGGGCTGAATTTTTTTGATATGAAAAAAATTGTAGTTGAATAACAGAAGTTAAATTTGTTTTATATCAACGGGCGTCGTTCGAAGTTTTTGTGTTCCTGGGCCCTTTTTTTTGAAATTTGTTTCCGGGGTTCAAAATTGTTGCTTACTTTGTGGGGAAATTTCATTTTTTTCTTTGGTTTATTCTTTATGAATTGGTTCTTGATCGGGGATTGCTGTGTTTTTTGAATCTGCGGTTCTTCTTTTGGTTTACTGGGCTTTAGAATTTCAGTTCTTCAAGTATTGCTGGTTTTATGAATCTCTTCTTTTCTGTGGGTTGTTGTGCCTTGTAAATTTGCGGTTTTTTTGACAGTTTGACAAATTATATTGTCTTGCGTGTTGAGACCCGTTTCTTTTCACGCTTGTGTTTTGTGAAGGCGGGGTTTTACCGTTTTGGGGACCTTGGTTACCTTTTTCGTTTATTTTAATGCGTAAAAGGGCTTGGTACTGTGGAACTGAAAACTTGTTATATTTGAGACATGTGGCGGCCCGGCGAGATCTGTGGGGATATCACGATATGTATATAATATTAGATTTGTATTGATATCTTGATCTTTTGTGTGTAGTGACATGTATTATTTGTACCAATTTAATGAATGTATGTTTTGATGGTTAGGCAGCATAATTTATAAAGAAAAAAATCTAACTCGTGTGTTTTCCCGGATTTTCAAATTTCTATGGTTTGGGTGTGTAAGAGAATAATTTTCACGCATCCAACTTTTGAGAGCGAGGTCGACCAAAAACAGACCGCACACCCTCCGTAACCCCTCTCAGCTTTGCCCAAATTTTTCTTTACTTTCGGGAGGCTAACTCTAGGGTACGAAATTCTGGCCAACACAATCCGCCTTGGTGGTTGTGGGTCAGGTCATGCATGGATCGAATGAATCGTGGGTCCATCCAAACATGAATAAACGGAGAGAATCCCCTTTTTTGGGGAGGATTTTCGTTGTACACCAAACACTGCTCGTTTTTTCCTCGTCTTTCGATCTGACAAGGTTCCAGAATCTGCAATTTCCTGTTTTAAGCGCTCTGTTTGTGCATTCCCTTGCGGTTGTAGGGTGTGGTTTTTAAACTTGTCAACCCCTACATTCTACAAAGCTCCGCAATGACTGCCATTCAAAGTTCCGCCCCCGGGACGCTGAGGACCCCCAACGCTGGAACCATTTTTGGACTAGAACCTTTGTGTTTCTTGCAGTCTGATCTTGGTGGGAACTACCACCGTGAACTTCACTTCGTTAAATTATGATGCTGGTCCAAAGGGGGGGGAAACCTTGGCTACAACTCCCAAAGGGCGGTTTGCAATGATTGGCTGCAGTGGGGGCTCGTCTTTGGTACCGTGCTTTTGCTTTTGAACGCGACAGTTTTTTTTTCAGTAGTCAAGAAAATTTTTTTCTTCTGCCAGCCCGAAGTAACGTCTCGTCAGCTGGGTAGTTCTTTTTACGCCCTGGTGCCCCCTGTTTCAGAACCTTCAAACAGTCTTGCCTTTGTCATTTTGGGAGCACCAACTGGGAACCCTGTTTTGACCGGGATACTTGACTAACGATGGAGGATATTCCCCTCCGCTCACCGATCCCCTGGTCAACATCTTCCCTTTTTTCGGACACTCCCCATTTTTTACAGGCGAGTGGGCCTTTTTTTTTTGTGTGATTTTACTCTTTTTTTTTTCACCCTTTTCTTTTTTTTTATTTTTTGGCCCTTTTGGGGGGGGGGGGTAAAAAATTTTTTTTCAAACCCCTTTTCTTTTTTGGGGGGTTTTTTAATTCTTTTTCCGTTTTTTTGGGGGAATTGGGGGGCCATCCCCCTGTTGTTTTTGCAAATTTTTCAAAAAAGGTTCTGTACCCCTTCCCCTTTTAAGTCCAAGTTTTTTTGATTGTTTTCTTTTATCCAACCTCAAAACTGGGGGATTTTGTTCTTTTTCCTGGCCTTCAATCAAATTAACTTTTGGTGTTTTATTCCAGGGCAATCTGGCCCGGCCCCTCCTTTTCCCCTAATTTTTGCGGTCCCCTTCCCTTTTCCGCGAAAAAGAAAAATCCCCCCAAAAAAAGGGGAAGGCCCAAAAGGTTTTCCAATCCCGTCTTTTTAAGCCAAAATTTTTAAATTTTTCAAAGTTTCCCGGGGTTTTGGTCCCTTTTCCCTTTTCCCCGATTTTCTTTTTCCCCCTTTTTTATTCCCAATTTCAATCAAAGGGGGTTCGCTGCGGGGGTTTAAATTAATTTGGCCCTTCCTTTGGGGTCCAAAAAGGCAAAAGGGGGGAAAAGGCCCCTTCTGGTTCATTCTTTGGGGTACCCTGGGCCTTGAAAATTTCCCGTTGGGGTTTTTGGGTTTTTGCCAAAACCCCTCCCGGGGGCCCGTAATGGGTTTTGTCCCCAGGGAAAGGGGAACCTTTTTTTAAACCCAAAAGGGGGCGTCTGTTGTATCCTTCTTATTGATCCTCTATCTTCCTGTTGCATCTGTTGCAGTTTTTCAGGTTGTACCAGTCCCTTTCCTGAGATGTCAATGAACTGTGTTTTTGATCGTTACTGATCATCCTGTCTTTTCTCTCAACTTCTCTGGGATGTTGTTGCTCCAATGGCTTCATCGACTGACTTTTGGCTGTCATTCCAGGGCAATCTGGGCAGCGCATCCGCATTGCTGTTGTCCTTTCCCTCAGCGAAACTTTAGATCGAAATCAAAAGGAGCCAAGTCTGCTACCCATCTCTGTTCTACAGCTCCAAGTTTTGCATTGTCGATGTGTGTCAGGGGTTATTGTCAGTCCATACCTCAAATCTGGAACCAGCAGGTATTCTGTTAACTTTTCCGTGATTGCCCATTTCAAGTCAAGCAGTTCAAGCTTGCGGCTGAAATAATTCTGCATGTTCCTCTCTGTTGGTCTGAGACGCTGACTGGCACAGGCAACCACTCGCATTTGCCCTTCTACTTCTTGTGACAAGACGGCTCCCAAGCCTTCCTTGTTGGCGTCGGCATGCAGAATACATGGCCCACCAAAGTCTGCGAAGGTCAGAACTGGTGCCGAAGTCAGCCGCTCTTTCAGAGTCTCAAAAGCGATCTTGCATTCTTTAGTCCACACGAGCTGTGTCCTTGCCTTGATAGTCGTCCTGCGTTTCTCCTCTGTTTCCTTCTCTTCTTTCATGGCATCGTACAGTGGCGCTGCTATTGTGTGCAAACTTCTCTATGTAGCGCCGATAGTAACCTGCTAAACCAAGGAAGGTTTGCAGCTGCTTGACTGTGACTGGTCTTGGCCAATCCTGTACTGCCTGAATTTTCTCTGGGTCTGTTGCCACAACCATCGGCCGAAAGGATATGGCCCAGATACGGAACCTGTTCCCTGAACAGATGGCACTTCGATGGCTTGAGCTTCAGTCCGTGTTTGCTGATGGTCGTGAACACAAATTCCAAGTGTTCCAGACGTTCCTCAAAGCTCTCACTGTACACAAAAAGACCATCGAGGTAGATGATGAGGATCTCGAATAATCTGTCACTGAACAGCCGCTTGCATGAAGCGCTGGAAGGTGGCAAGGGCTCCTGCCAAGCCGAAAGGTAGCCTTTCATACTGATACAACCCGAAAGGGAGTGATGAATGCCGTTTTGTTTTGTCTGCTTCAAAGTACCGCTATCTGGTTGTACCCTGACGCGAGATCCATTGTTGAGAAGAACATTGTTCCTTTGAGGGAATCCAGAGTCTCTTCTATGCGTGGTAGTGGGAAAGAATCACGTACTGTCTTGGAGTTCAGGCGTCTATAGTCGACGCACATTCTCAGTGTACCATCCTTCTTCCTAGCCAATACAATTGGCGATGCACAGGGACTATGACTTGGTTTGATCATACCCTGTTCCAGAAGGGTATGTATGTGAGATTTTACTTCCAGGAGCTAATTGGAGGTATTTCGTATGGCTGTGACACTGGGGCATCATCTGTTGTGGGTATGGTGTGCTGCACCCAGGTCTGAAAGCCAATTTCTCCCTCTTTGGGAAAACAGTTTGGCATGTTTTTTTCAGAAACATCTCTATCTTTGCCCCTTGCTCTGGTGTAAAGCGTGCAGGTCGACATCTGGAAGTTTGATGCCTTGAGGGCTTGTCTTGCTGCCCCCTCTTACTTCTTCTGTAACACTAACCTCTTGTCTGTTAACATAAAGCTCTCTGGCTTCTGTTCTTGGATACTGATCTCCCACTCTGAGTCAATCATCACATCTATATTGTGTATGCAGCCTACCCTGATGCCTTTGTTCAGCCAGATGTCTTTCTGTCCCATGTTGCTACCTGTAGTGGTACAAGCCATTCATTTTGGTTGTTATGGTGTCAATGACTATGATGCCTCTGGGAAGATGCTCCTGGCAAGCCAAATGTTGGATGAGAATGGGTTCGTCAGTTTTCCCTCACTCCTGCTGCCACCATGATAGTCGTGACCGAATTTGCTGGTAGTAGCGTTCTCTCTTCCACCGTTCTTGCAAATTTTGCTGTTCCTCTGTACTTTTTGATTTCTGCTTGAATCTTACCTACCAGGACAGAACTGTTACCAAGTAAGGATTCAAGCAGTCTGCACTTCTCCAAGACGTTCGTTCTTAACAGAACTGAATGGTTTGGAGTCTTTGTAGCTGCATGCAATGGTGTCTTCATCACAAAGATGCCTACGTTCTCGATGGTTTCTTCTCCTATGGTAACGTCAGTGCAGATGTAACCAACATAGAGGATCTCTAACCCATTTGCTGCCTTCAAGATAGTAAAATTCCTCCAATGTGTAGGCTATCTTGAAATGTTCTAGAAAGAACTTGTATGTCATTGCAGACACCATGGAACCTGTGTCAATGAGTGAAGTCACAGTTTTTCCCTCCATTTCAATGTTGATCACAGGGCAAATTTTCCCTACCATGCTGACTGAGGCTTTATCCTTGGTCACCTGTGTGCGGCTCTCCACACAGGTCTGTACTAGTTTTCCGTATTCTGGTTGCCTCGACCTCCAAAACTGGGTGTCCGACCTCGCCCACAATGTCCGGTCTGGTTGTCTTGATCTCTAAACCTGGTTGTCCAACCTCGCCCCCGATGTCTGCCTCTGCCTCGTCCCCTTGGTTCCTGGTGCCAATCTCCCTGCTGTGGATGGGACGTATCTGATGGGGGTTGTACTCCAGATGCTGTATCTTCTTCCTTGCAGTTTCTTGCAATGTGCCCTTGTGTATGGCATTTGAAGCACACTCGAGGCTCTGACAGTGGATTTGTCTTCAGCAACTGGGCAATCGTCTCTTGCTGTTGTTTTACTAGGCGTTTAGTTCACAAAGCTCCTTGTCTGCTTCTACCTTGTAGCTTAGTGAGTATATTCTCATAGATGGGTAAGGCTGACTATC
>CM031600.1:79448623-79487137 GCA_018398815.1 Conus ventricosus
GATGTAACCAACATAGAGGATCTCTAACCCATTTGCTGCCTTCAAGGAGTAGTAAAATTCCTCCAATGTATGGCTATCTTTGAAATGTTCTAGAAAGAACTTGTATGTCATTGCAGACACCATGGAACCTGTGTCAATGAGTGAAGTCACAGTTTTTCCCTCCATTTCAATGTTGATCACAGGGCATTTCCCTACCATGCTGACTGAGGCTTTATCCTTGGTCACCTGTGTGCGGCTCTCCACACAGGTCTGTACTAGTTTCCCGTATTCTGGTTGCCTCGACCTCCAAATCTGGGTGTCCGACCTCGCCCACAATGTCCGGTCTGGTTGTCTTGATCTCTAAACCTGGTTGTCCAACCTCGCCCCGATGTCTGCCTCTGCCTCGTCCCCTTGGTTCCTGGTGCCAATCTCCCTGCTGTGGATGGGACGTATCTGATGGGGGTTGTACTCCAGATGCTGTATCTTCTTCCTTGCAGTTTCTTGCAATGTGCCCTTGTGTATGGCATTTGAAGCACACTCGAGGCTCTGACAGTGGATTTGTCTTCAGCAACTGGGCAATCGTCTCTTGCTGTTGTTTTACTAGGCGTTTTAGTTCACAAAGCTCCTTGTCTGCTTCTACCTTGTAGCTTAGTGAGTATATTCTCATAGATGGGTAAGGCTGACTATCTCAGGGCCTCTTTCCTGATTTCCATGAATGCTATTCCTGGTCTGTCCACCACTTTCTCTTTTAATTCTCTTCTGAGAGTCGTTTCTCAAATGCCTGAGATGAACTGATCCTGCAGGACTTCGTCTGAGTTTGGGAAACACTCTGGTTTTAACCTTTCAGCTCGATCGAGTTGTTCCCTCAAACCATAAGAAAAATCTCGGACGTCCTCTCCAGCTTTCTGCCTCCGGGCATAGAATGTCTGGATGGCCTGGACTGGGCCATCCGAGGAGACGGGAGCTACCGAGGAGACAGGACCTACCAACGTGAGGACTGGGCCTACCGAGGAGATGGGGCCTACCGACGCGAGGACAGGGCCTACCGGTGTGAGGACGGGGCCTACCAGCGTGAGGACGGGTCCTACCGACGTGAGATTGGGCCTACCGAGGAGACGTGGCCTACCGGCACGACGATGGAGCTTACCAGCGTGAAGACGGGTCCTGTCGCCGATCGGATGGGGCCAATCGATCAGACGGGGCCTACCAGAACGGGAACCGGGACTACTGGAGGAACAGGACCTACTGTTACGAGGACGGGGCCTATCAATGTGAGAACGAGTCAACCTACGACTACAGCACCAGGCCAGGTGGCAACACCGGCCAAAGACGGGGTGTGGACAGTGTGTTGGCTGCAGTGTCGACACAGCAGGGATACAGTGAGGGACGTACTGGTGACACAAACTGTGAGTATAGAAGCGAAAGTGTGCGGTACGATGTCAGTGGCAGCTGGAACTACGATTACCATCCACACCCCTACAACCATTGTCAACAAACGAATTTCCCCTCTTACCAAAGAGACAGAACAGTGTTTTAATCCCTGTGCCCGATAGTAATGCACCAAAAGCATGTAACATTGTAAGTGAGAGCAATATCAGTTTAGAATCACAGCCCATTCTCTCCACTGTTTCAAATATTGTGCAAAACAGCAGCACATGTGTGCCTGACTCGGACATTGTAGGCAGGGGTGACATTGGGTGATGATTGTGAGTGCGAGAACACAAATGATAACGAGTGTGCATGACTCCATGCATGAACAAAATATGACAGAACAAACAACTGCACAAGCAGTTGACGAACAGAATCCTGACGGAAATGACACGGAAATAACTGACATACAAAATGTAGACAGTGACGTCGAGCAAATTGTTGAGACATCTGACGAACAGTGTTCAGAGTTAATTAATGAGAATGAATCTGACATAGCTGCCGCCACTGACGTGGTTGACGTACAAAACGAACAAAATGCCGACATAGCTGACGAGAAAGATAGAAAAAACTGACGAATCTTCCCAGCAAGACAAAATACAGACTGACAAAGACTATGACAAAGATTCTGAATAACCCCCCAGCACCCTAACTCAGAACGGAACAGTGAAGTACAAACGTCTAACACAAACAGACCTGGCAAAGCCAACAAAAAACATCAGTTGTAATGACCAGATGAGGTAAAAAGACAACAACGATAAGAAGACAAACACAACTGGTAGGCGCAAATCCGCACGAAGCACATCTCAACGAGGACCTGACAATAGACCAAGAAGTGCCTCGTGTACAGTGTGGCAAGTAAACGCCAAGCCACAATCCATGAAGTGACCAATAAAGACTCTTTACCTGTCAATACTGACACTGCCTAGGGATTCGGCCAGGCCCATATCGCCAAAACTCTTAAATTCGTGACTTACAACATTGAAGGACTGTCACATGTTTTTGATAACGATCTTCGATCTTATTTAAGTAGCTTTGATTTTTGTTTGCTTGTAGAAACTTTTGCTACTCACTTTCCAGACCATTTATTTCCTAGTTTTAAATCTTTCATAATTCCGGTGTTAAGCTATCCGACGGTATAACAGCCAGATTATCGGGTGGTTTGACTCTCCTTGTCAAAAAGGAATTAGCAGCCTATGTGGAACAAGTGTTTGTTGAATATGACAATATAATAGTTATGAAAATGGCTAAAGAATTGTTTAACACAGATTCTCCTACAATTTTGATCAGAACGTATATTCCACCCATGAATTATCAGTAATACCAGGACACTGAAATATCCAATGGTGTGGCCTCTTAGAACAGTGTATCCTAGATCTGATGGAAACGTTTGGAAATGTACCACTTTTTCTTCTGGGCGATTTCAACGCACGAACTGGGGGAGAGAACATTTGTGAGAGGGATGAGAAGGGGACGACGCTGCGCTTTGGAAGGGGGTGATGATCAAGCGTCTTTTCGCACGTCTAAGACACTGTTTTAAATGAATTTAGTATATATTTGTTGATGTTTGTGATTGTTTTGAGTTATCCATTTTAAATGGGGCCGTTAAAGGCGATATTGGTCTTGGCAACTTTACATACATTTCTCCGACTGGATGTAGCATTGTTGACTATGCCATAATGTCAAAACGTTTAATTAGTCACTGTGTATCTTTGCATGTCAGACCAAGAATAGAGTCAAAACATATGCCTGTAGAAGTCATATTGAAGTCACAATTTAGCAGCTCTACTAATGATACTTTACCAGAAAATTCGTACGCATTTGAGAAATTAATTTGGGATGGAAGTAAAATTGAAGAGTTTAGAGAAAATATTGAATCAGACGATTTCAAGCTCCGCTTGGAAAATGCTACTCTTGTTGTTCACGATGACGTAAACAAAGCCGTTGACATTTTAATGATGCGTTACTTTCTGCTAGTCAATGTATGAAGAAACCTATTGTAGTTGGTAAAGAAAAATCAAATGTATGGTTTGACAAAGAATGTCGGCAGCACAGAAAGGAGCTCAGACACGATCTGCGACAGTTATATTGTGTTCGTACAAATAAGGATATCGAAGACATAGACAATATTGAAAATGTTGACAAAGAAGAGAGGTTAAGGCAGATTACAACCAAAACACGTAGAGATTACAAAAGGTTATTAGAATATAAACGAAAACAACATCGGCAAGAAGTTTTTAGAATCTCTCAATGAAAATATTAACAACTCTTCTGGCTTTTGGAATAAAATTAAGTCCTGTATGTATAAGAAACCTGCTACAAATGCTATTTCTGAAGAAGACTGGTACAACCATTTTTGTGACGTATTTCAGTCTGATGTAAATATAGACAATGTAGAAAACGCTAACAATGAAAACGAGTCCCAGCAGAGTGAATGCTTTAATCACTTCAACACAGAGACTCTGGAATGCGAAATCACTGAATCTGAGGTGTACGCAGCTGTCCGCTCCTTGAAGAATGGAAAAGCAGCAGGGCCTGACGGAATTATTGGGGAAATATTTAAAAATTCAATCTGTACTATTGCTCCTTTTTAGTTATTTTATTCAATGTCTTATTTGCTTTGGGGAAGTATCCTTTACAGTGGACAGAAGCAATAATACAACCACTCTTTAAAAAGGGTGACACTAGTTTACCTGATACCTATAGGGGAATTTCCCTATTGAACATCTGCAGCAAAATTTACAGCCATATACTAAACGCTAGGTTAACAAAGTGGATAGAGGAAAATAACGTTACCAATGATTGTCAAGCTGGCTTTAGGAAAAATTATAGTACAATTGACCATATATTTACATTATACTCTTTCATTTAAAAACAATTATTATTGCATAAGAAACTGTATCTGGCATTTATTGACTTTAAGAAAGCTTTTGACTCGGTTATACGTAATAATTTATGGTCTGTTTTGAAGGAAAAAGGAATTGATGGGAAAATGTATCGAGCTTTAATTAGCATGTATAATGTAGTCAAAGCAAGAGTGAGAAATTGCAACAGATTAGGTGAAGCATTTAGCTGTCCATTTGGGTTAAAGCAAGGGGAAATTTGCAGTCCAGTTCTGTTCTCCATATTCATTAGTGAGTTAGCAGAAGAAATAATTAGAAAGGGGAAACACGGACTTCAGCTCTTACCAGATTTCTTAGAACTTGTTATTTTAATGTTTGCAGATGACATAGTTTTATTCTCCGACTCTGTTGTGGGGCTTCAACATCAGTTAAATACTTTACACGATACGACAATAAAGCTTGGTTTAACTGTTAATCTAAGTAAATCAAATGTAGTGGTATTTAGAAATGGAGGCTATCTATCAGATAAATAGCAATGGTTGTATGGGCATTCCAGGGTTGACTGTGTTTGTCATGTGACGCAGCCTCACATCACGGCATGTGACGCTCCATCACATGTAGTTTAGTGATATGAATCATTTCCCCATGCCACAACTAAAAAGGAAGAATATTTATGTGGCTTGACTAGTGTAGCGGGCGTCCCCAAATAATTTTGAGAATGACTCATTAAAGAAAGAAACGTGGTCATTGGGTGAAAGTGACCACTGAGAAATAGTTTAATAAGGGCTGGTAAGGTGCTGGTCATGTGTTTTGAACACTGAGTATGCACTCACTAGGAGGAGGGAGGAAAGAATCAGTTTTAGCCCAGCAGATGGCCTAGAGACTCGAACCTGTCAGGACGCTGGTCCTGGCTGCTGACCAGTCATTACCAGGTGAGCCATAGATAATTGGGGAAAGCTACAGGGGAGAACCTAAAGAAAAGAGAAAGAAAGAATTCATGTTAAATTGGGAAGCAGGTTACTTACACGAACCTTATTCGTGTTTCAGCCCTTCGCCCTTCACCCTTCGCCTTTCACCCTTCACCTTTCACCCCGTGAGGTGGTTAAAGATGGCCATGGTGTGGGGGACACACCGGTAGTTCAGCCCCAGCAGTTAAAGACTCCAGGGAGAGGAGTTGGAACTCGTCATCTCTCCAGTGACAGGAGAAGTCGAGGGAGAGGAGTTGGAACTCATCTCTCCAGTGACAGGAGAAGTCGAGGGAGAGAAGTCGGAACTCATATCTCCAGTGACAGGAGAAGTCGAGGGAGAGGAGTCGGAAATCATATCTCCAGTGACGGGAGAAATCAAGGGGCGATACGATGTCTGAGAGAGACAGGGAATCATGACAGAAAGGAGTCTTATATCTGATGTAGGTATGGCATCAATGAGTAGAGGAGTTATTTATTCTCCTGGTCTGGATTTTGGGCTAATGTAATGTGAAGGCCATGACTTGAATGAATGAGTTTATCTCTCAGTGTAAAGAGAGATACATGCATAAAATCTGTTTATAAATTGTTTGATGTGATTTAGTAAAGTGTTTTCCCGAAGGAGAGGGGGAGAAGAAAAAACATTTGGTAGTGCGCCTTTTGGTTGATTGGAAAGATTGCGTGTGCGTATGGAGTAAATGCTGTCATGAATGCGCGTGTGCAAAAGTGACAGTATGACAGTGGTGACCCCGACGTAGCTGCCGTTATTTCCCCTGGAAAAAAAAGAAGAAAAGATTTCTATTTGTACCCTCAGAGAAAGATTTCTGTTTGTCCACTCGGGGTTTGGAAAAAAAAGAAGATATATTTTCATTAAAAAGAAAAAAAGATTTTGATTTGTACCCTCAAGGGTTTGAGGGAAGGAAAAAAAAGAAGATTAATTATTTATTGTGTATTTGCATTTGCTTTCTTTTCTGTTTATGTGTGTGAGTAAATTTATTTTCAGTGCGAGTGAGGACTTCTCTCTCATTTCTGACTCTGAGTTTTGGCTATTGTTTTGTTTGTTTGTAAGTTCCTTTTTTTCCCCCCGATCGGTGAGCCCCACCGCTTTTCGCTACCTTGAGCGACTAGTTCAAGAGTGGGAGCAGCCGTGATTCCCTATTTTGTCCTTTTCCCCGATCGGTGAGCCCCACCGCTTCTCGCTACATTGAGCGATTAGTTCAAGAGTGGGATCAGCCGTGATCACCCTTATTAGGTTATTTTTGTTGTTTTTTTCTTTCTCTGTCCTATTGTTTCATTTCAAGTAGTCCCCTTTTCCCAGAGTTTGAACCGACCTTGTCTCCTTCAATAGGACAGTGGTTGACAAGTGCGGGGAAGACTCCTCCTAATAAAATTTTCTGTTTTTTTTCTTTTGGGTTGTGAGATTTTCTTTGCGTTTGGTGAATGTACATTTATTTATTGATTGTTTATCATTTTGTATTATTATTGTAGTGTTCTGTATACTGTGCATGATTTGTTTTCCCGTCTCCAGTTTCATGGGGACAGTGACCGCTAGGGTGCGTCTAGGGGCTTCTTTTGCTGTTCTTGATTTCTTCTCACTGTTCCGATCCTGTGTATCCTTTCATTTCCTTTTCACCCCCTTTTTCAAAACCTCTAAAACCTTCTCTTCAATAAGCTCCTATCTAGTTTTCTTTTCAACATTTTCATTTTTTAGGTAGGATTTCCGCTAGTTTGTGTTTCTTCCCCTCTTTTTAATTGTTTGTTGATTCCATTTGTTTTGTAAATTTATATTCATTTATCGTATAAGGCGATACATTTGTTTTGTAAATTCATTTGAAATTAAGTAAGAAAGAAAGACTGACAACAAGAACATTTAAGAACTAAAACTTTATAAAGAATTTATTTTCAGAAAACTTTATTGTGTATTTTTCCTTTCTTAGGAAAAAACAGATTAGCATTGAACTTCAATTTTTTTTTAAAATTCCAAATTGATAGCAGTTTGCAAATTACTTTTGGAAAATATATTCTTGGATTTCATATCTATCCTGTTTTAATAAGCAGTTTTCTGTTTACACCGGAAATTGAATTCTATATTTGTATATACTATAATTACGTTTTTGTGAAACATAAAACGCCATCATATATCGCCTTATTTTTATTCATACTTAGAAATTGTTTTGTATTTATATCTGTTGACGGTTCATTATGGATGATTTTGATAAATATGTTCAACAAGCGGAACGCTTGGTTTTGATGGAGAAAAACTTACCAACTATGTGCAACAATGCATAGATAGGGCAGACAGGCTAAGAGAGAGAGAGAAAATCAAAGGAAACTAGAGAGAGAAGAAAATCAAAGGAAACTAGAAAGTGAAGAAAGGAAACTAGAGTTTGAAGATAAAAGACTACAGAGGGAAGCTGAGAAAGAAGACTACAGAGGGAAGCTGAAGTTGAAGAAAAAAGACTACAGAGGGAAGCTGAAGATAAAGAACGTCAATTTAATTTGAGGCAGTTTAGAATAAGAGACTGATGCTGAAAGTAAAAGATTACAGGCATCGAGGAACCTCCACCAGCTCCACCAGTCGGTTCCGCAAGCGCGCCTCAACCAAAAACGGCATATATTCCAAAGTTACCGCCTTTCGAGGAAAAAACGATGACATCGATAGTTTCTTTTCGCTTTGAACGTCACGCAACGTCTTGTGGTTGGCCAAAAGAAAAGTGGACATTGTATATTGCATCGTTTGTTTAAGGGTAGCGCTTTGGCATTGTACCACACACTCGCGGCGAAACAAAATTTAACTTGGGATCAGTTGAAAGAAGAACTCCTCAAGAAATTTCAATGTTCTGCTGATCGTTTTCGCGAACGTTTCCGTTCTGTGCGCCCTGACAAAGGAGAATCGTTTCCGTCGTTTCTAATTCGTATGAGTCATTGTTTAGATCGATGGATCGAGTTATCAAAAATGAACAAAACTTTTCAATCACTGCGAGATCTCCTTCTTCGAGAACAACTTTTCCAGAGCGTGAGCAAAGATCTGGCCACTAATCCTTAAAGAAAGGAAATTTTGAAAACGTTGAGGAAATGTTCAGATGGCTGATCAGTATTGTATCGCTCACCCAGATAAGGGCGTGGCTAGGAAAGAGAGAATTTTCGATCTTTGAGTCTCATGCGTCATGTACCATCCCATCAGGACAGGGAAGTTACAGAAAAGGAAATCGTGGGTCATTTCTGGGTCCTCAAGGATATACCTATCCTAGGAACGGACAGGGATCTTTCCGCGGTTCGAGTGACTTTCGTCAAATACCAGTACTCACCGCGGAAAAACCCGTTGCTCCTCAGCAAACGTTCCGAGGTCGTGGACAACGACCACCGCGTAGACCTTTTGGGCCAGTTCGTGGACAGAACCGAAGTTCACAAAATCAGTCAGCTGCCGTTCAGACAAAGCGATGTTTCTTTGTGATGGCAAGTTCCATTTGAAAAAGAATTGCCCTTTCAAACCAAATGATTCGAAATCCGCATTAGTCTCCACTGATTGTGAAGAAGGCCTTATTATGGCACCAGATCAATCGGGTTGATGGATTGATGTTAGAAAAACGGAGCCATCAACGGATTGCAGGTTCGGTTTTGCGAGACACTGGTGGCACCACTGCTGTGTAAGAAAATATTTCGTGCTTCAAAACCAGTATCTCGACACTGTCCAAAAGTGTAGGTCGTTTGGAGGCAAGATTGAAACGTTTCCGCTGGCGAAAATTTTGGTCGATACACCGTACTACTCCGGATTTCTTACGCCTGTGTTATCGATAACCCAGTCTGCGACTTGATCTTGGGCAATTTGCCAGGTGTCGCTACAGTACATGGTGTCAACCTCGGTGTAATGTCAGTGGAGGAAGGACTAGCGCACAGCCCAAACACACTCACAGCTTGCTTACAATCTCATTCATATATCATGCATTCGTCACATCAAACCACTAGTAAAGTCTATAACTTTACTACACATGTTCATAGAACGAAACATCAATGCATATGGAATCAAATGAAATAAAACATTCTCTCTTTCCTGAACTTCACAAATCATTTATCTAAAACATCATTAACTAACCCGGGTATATATAGATTCTACTTTACCTGGCCAGGTGATCTTAACTATTCACGAATCACTGTCTTTTTCTTTTCTTTCCTTTTCTTTTCACTGTCACTTTCACAACACGACACACTGCTGGCACTGGTTTTGGTCTGATGGCGCCTGGTCAGGTGAGACTGTTGGCGTTGGTCTGTGGTTCTGCTTGGCGAAGTGACGCTGCCAGGTATGAGGTCGAACCCCCGGTTAGGATAGAACAGTGACTATCAACATCGATCTGTTCTCCTTTCTTTCTTCCTGCATTAACGCATTGCACTCTCTCTCTCTCTCTTCTAGTCTGCTCTTATCAAATGGACATGGTTGCTTTTCTTTCTTTTTTTTTTTCTTTTTTTTCTTTTCTCCTTCATTAATTAGCAACTCTCTCTCTCTCCACATCTCTCCTCAGTCCTTCCTCTGCAGACTATCTCATGCTAATCTCTCAACTTGGTTCTCTTCTCTCCTCCCCTCATCTCTCTGTCTCTCTCTCCTCAGAGATTACACTCAGACCTCTCTCTCTCTGTCTCTCTGTTCGTTCTCGCCCTCGTTCTCTCTGTTCGTTCTCATCTCCCTGCCTTCCTGTAGGCGAGAGCCTACTTCCCGAACTTCCCCCTCTCTCTCTCTCTCTCTCGTTCTGCCGTTCTCTCCCTCTCCACATCTTTCTTATTCGTTCCGATCTGTCCGAAAAGGGCGAGTACCATTGGTCAGTATTTTACCGCCCTGACACCCGAAGTTATCCCCTCTAATTCCATTGGATGTTCAAATCATGACAGTCACGCCTACACACCTTACTCTCTGTGGTGGTCAATTGGTCATTTAATTGATTAGCTAGATTTCACCCCCACCACACACTACCTTCCCCCCTTTCCTACTTCACTGGCGCCATGTGGCTTAAGTCGTGGACACTGGTCAGTGTAAATTGGCCAGCTGAGTCTGGGTGGGCGCCACGACGTCTGATTAACAATGACGCTGGTTCCACAAAGTGGCTAGATGAGCCTGAGCCGGCGCTACGACTCGTCTCGCTAGACATCGAGGCGTCGGTCAAAACGGCTTAGTCAGTCTGGGTGGATCGCACCGTCCCTGCGAAGCCTCTCCACTAAGCTTAATTGGCCGGATCCGAACCATGGGCCCGGTCTACGTGGCGCCTAGAATGTTTGAGTTTGGACTTATGTCCGAACAAATTGGCTGGCGACTCCCCAAGTTGGGTTGTTTCTTTTTTTTGTCCGTGACAATTTCCCCCTTGCAAAAGACCATGCTCCGCATTGTCTCAAAACAACGGTACAAAAAAACAACAACCGAATTTGCTGACACACAGCTACACGTGCAAAGTTTTAAAATACTTTACCACCAACGGTTTATATAAGTTATAAAATACATCATTAGTGAATACCACTCCAATGAGTTATCAGTGACGTGCGCTCTTGCGTTATTTCAACTCATTTTATAACGACCTCTGTGCGCACTTATGCAATTCCCCTACCTGCGGATTTGCCATATCTTCTCTTCACAATTCTTATGAAAAGCACAATATAATATGATCACGATCCATGACACTTCACTGAGGAATCTCCATCCTCACTTATTGCAAATAATGCATCACTACACAAGCGACTGTATGCTCCAAGCATAACTACATCCACATGAACAAGTCTCACAAATAAAATATGAACAAGTCTCACACACAAAAAAAATATGAACCATAGCCAACTGGGAATGAACCCATATCCAATCAACATAACTGGAATCAACACATATTATCAACAATGCACCCCGGATATGACTGACTTCCTCTGAGTTGCAGCTTGCTAGACTACACGGCTTAAATAGTCAGCTCCGACATTCTGTCGACCGGGAATGTACTGCACTCGGTACCTGTAGGGCTGCAGTGCCATTGCCCAACGCAGAACCCTGCTGTTTTTCAGCTGTGCCTCCTGCAGGAATTTGAGTGGTTGGTGATCTGTCTCTATCACGAACTCTTTCCCATACAAGTATTTGTGGAACTTCTGCACGGCCCACACGACAGCTAAACACTCCTTCTCTACAGTTGCGTACCCTTCTTCACACTTTGTCAACTTCCTGCTAGCGTATCTCACAGGGAACTCGACCCCTTCATGCTCCTGTAACAATACTGCACCTATCCCACCACCTGATGCATCTGTCCGCAACAAAAATGGTTTGGACATATCTGGTAGCTTCAAGATGGGACGGGAACCTAGTCTTTCCAACACCGTCTGCAGTGCTTGCTCTGCAGCGTCTGACCACTCGACCACTGCCGTTTCCCTGCCTTGACCAAATCACTGAGAGGACTCGTGATTGCAGCAAAATTTGGGACAAACTCCTATAGAAACCCAATAAAACCTAGGAACTCCTACTGTCTAGCCCTTCATACAGTGACACATCCCTGTATGACTCTTCTGGAAACTTAGGCAACAAAATCTCCCCTTCTTCTGCTGGTCTCTTTCACCTCATCAATGATTGCTGCTGCACCTATGTGCTGAGTCCACGCTGAATATATTTGCGGAGAAAATTCGCATGGAAAAGTTTTAGTTTCCCATTCACATCAATTCGGTATCCCGACCGACCTTTTCAGTGATGGTGAATGGTCCTTTCCAATGCATCAGCAGCTTGTTGTGACCCGTGGGAAGCAGTAACAGGACTTGATCTCCCACCTTGGGGATTGCTTCCTCACCTTCCTGTCATATTGCTTCTTCTGACCGACCCTAGCCTCCTGCAAACCTTCCCTTGCAACCTTACATGTCTCATACCTGTGCCCACCTTTGGAACAGGGCGAGATAGGGCCAATCAAATCAACAGCCACTCTCCTGAACGGTGTGTCAATTAAAGGGGGATGTTTAAGAGGTGCCTTCCTCTTCACCCCTCTTGTGGCTGATCTTTGACACACGTCACATGACATGCAAAAACGCTTGATGTCTGCCATTGCCCTGGCCAATGAAAGTCATCAAAGATCGGTCAGCTGTTTTTGCTGGTGCCGAGATGACCCGCCATGAGCGACTCGTGACCCACTGACATGACAGTGTCACGATAACCTGCTGGTACCTCTAACTGAGTGGTCACCTTACCTGTCTTCCCCTTGGTGAACACTCGGTACAACAGCCCGCCTTTCACAAGAAATTCTGTCTCACCTCCTCTAACCTCCTGTTTCTCTCCACCTCTTGCCAACTCCCAAGACTTCATGAGCGAAGGGTCTTGTTCCTGCGCTGCCCTAAACTCATCAGGCGACACATCTATGCCTGACTTCCTTGCCGGAACGACTAACGGTTTTTCAACCTTTCCCCTTCTTGCTCCGTGTTTGAACTGCTGCCCCTGTAGCAGTCAACAACTCAGGATCCCCTGGATCCCTTGCCCCTGGAATATTCCCATGATCAAATCATGAAGGGGTTCTCTCCATCACCAACGCAGACAACTCGCCTGAGAAGTAAGGGGTACGTACTTCTATCTTAGCAACTGGAAACTCCTCACAGTGCCATCGATTAGAGTACAGGTCTGGATTTGCCCTGTCAAATCCCCTTTCTCGACCAGCGTTGTTCGTACTACACCGCATGAACAACCAGTGTCTCGTAACACTTTCACCCTCTGCTGGCCAATCCACCCTTCTTCCACTGGTAACGAACCACTCAGCCTAGTGCCCTCCATCCCTGACACTGACTGCTGTCCAGTGCTAGCCATAGGCCGCACTCCACCCTCTTCAGACTGAATCCCTTTTGGTTCCACTGCAGGTCGTTTCCCTTGACGACCCTTATCCACCTCTTGCAAGGCTGCTGCCTTCTGGAACCTCATGCGACAATCCCTCGCCACATGTCCCTTCTTGTGACAAATGAAACACCTAATGTCCCTTTGCCCTTCCTTCTGCCCCACCACTGGGTTTGCAGACTTTGCAGAAAACTCTCCTAGTCTCCTTGCACTCTTCTCACCTGTGCCTAGCACCTGTTTCTCCTGCACCTTCGTGCCCAAACGTGCCTCTCTATACACCTCTGCGAACTTCAACAACTCCCTGCTGTCTCTGGCTGTCTCTCTTTCAAACGTATGGTTAACTCAGGGCCGCAACCTGACAAAATCTGTTCCTTCATAACTAGCTCTTTCAATTCAGCGAACTCCTTCTTCGTACCACTCAACTCTAACCATTTCTCAAAATAGTGATCTAGACGTGCACCAAACTGAGTGTACGTTTCCCCTGCTTGCAATTTAGCTGAACGAAATTTCTTCCTGAATCCTTCCTCTGTGAGGTCAAATCCCTTCATTAACGATTCCTTCACAGCACCAAAATCAGATTGGGTGTCTGCTGGCAATGCAGTGAAAATCTGTAATGCCTTACCCGTCAATAACGCAGACAAAATTGACTGCCCACTCTTCTGGAGGCCAACCCTGACTGGTCGCAAACGTTTCGAAACGACTGATGTATGCATCATCGAATCGGTTCCTTCAGAGAATTTGGCAACTTGGGTCGGGGAGCATAGCTGCGCACAGAGTCACTGGAAACTGAACTACCATCCTCGGTGGTCTCTCTTTGTATTCTCACTTTCTCTAATTCTAATTGAACCCTTATTCTTTCTGTTTCCTGCTTCATTCTTTCTGTTTCCTGCGCTTCCCTTATTCTTTCTGTTTCCTGCTTCATTCTTTCTGTTTTCCTGCGCTTCCCTTATTTTTCTGTTTCCTGCGTTTCCCTAACCTTTTCCCGTTCTGCTATTTCGACTGCGATACGGCGTCTTTCCGCGCGTTCATCCCTTTCCATCTTTTGTTGGTTTTCAACGAATGCACGCAACTCTTCTCCGAATACCTAAATCACGAGCAACACTCACAAGTTGTTCGATAGGGGTGTTCTTTTCTCCGCCATTGTATCATCTCTTTTTTTTTTTTTTTTTTTGAACAAGATTTTATTACTACGACAGCCAAACTGGTGGTTACCGACACGAGTGACGTAATAGCACAATCCTATGAATGATAATATTAGCTTGGGACAACGTAGTTAGTTTTTATAAGACGCCCAGCGCCTGACCCAACTATGAGAGCGAATTATAGCAATCTTGCGAAATGAGTACTCTGGGCTGAAATGCCAAGCCTAGTATTAACTATCTTGGAAGCAATGCCAAGCCTAGTATTTAACTATCTTGGGAACATACAGTAAGACAACCCCTTTGTCTTAGGATTACAATACTTGAATCCCACCCAGCTTCCTCTCTGAGAAGTTGAACAATTATAATAAATGGGCCAGAATATCCTGGCAAGCTCGCCAATAAATTGTCAACCTCGGTGTAATGTCAGTGGAGGAAGGACTAGCGCACAGCCCAAACACACTCACAGCTTGCTTACAATCTCATTCATATATCATGCATTCGTCACATCAACCACTAGTAAAGTCTATAACTTTACTACACATGTTCATAGAACGAAACATCAATGCATATGGAATCAAATGAAATAAAACATTCTCTCTTTCCTGAACTTCACAAAATCATTTATCTAAAACATCATTAACTAACCCGGGTATATATAGATTCTACTTTACCTGGCCAGGTGATCTTAACTATTCACGAATCACTGTCTTTTCTTTTCTTTCCTTTTTCTTTTCACTGTCACTTTCACAACACGACACAACTGCTGGCACTGGTTTTGGTCTGATGGCGCCTGGTCAGGTGAGACTGTTGGCGTTGGTCTGTGGTTCTGCTTGACGAAGTGACGCTGCCAGGTATGAGGTCGAACCCCCGGTTAGGATAGAACAGTGACTATCAACATCGATCTGTTCTCCTTTCTTTCTTCCTGCATTAACGCATTGCACTCTCTCTCTCTCTCTTCTAGTCTGCTCTTATCAAATGGACATGGTTGCTTTTCTTTTCTTTTTTTTTTTCTTTTCTTTCTTTTCTCCTTCATTAATTAGCAACTCTCTCTCTCTCCACATCTCTCCTCAGTCCTTCCTCTGCAGACTATCTCATGCTAATCTCTCAACTTGGTTCTCTTCTCTCCTCCCCTCATCTCTCTGTCTCTCTCTCCTCAGAGATTACACTCAGACCTCTCTCTCTCTGTCTCTCTGTTCGTTCTCGCCCTCGTTCTCTCTGTTCGTTCTCATCTCCCTGCCTTCCTGTAGGCGAGAGCCTACTTCCCCGAACTTCCCCCTCTCTCTCTCTCTCTCTCGTTCTGCCGTTCTCTCCTCTCACATCTTTCTTATTCGTTCCGATCTGTCCGAAAAGGGCGAGTACCATTGGTCAGTATTTTTACCGCCCTGACACCCGAAGTTATCCCCCTCTAATTCCATTGGATGTTCAAATCATGACAGTCACGCCTACACACCTTACTCTCTGTGGTGGTCAATTGGTCATTTAATTGATTAGCTAGATTTCACCCCCCACCACACACTACCTTCCCCCCTTTCCTACTTCACTGGCGCCATGTGGCTTAAGTCGTGGACACTGGTCAGTGTAAATTGGCCACTGAGTCTGGGTGGGCGCCACGACGTCTGATTAACAATGACGCTGGTTCCACAAAGTGGCTAGATGAGCCTGAGCCCGGCGCTACGACTCGTCTCGCTAGACATCGAGGCGTCGGTCAAAACGGCTTAGTCAGTCTGGTGGATCGCACCGTCCCTGCGAAGCCTCTCCACTAAGCTTAATTGGCCGGATCCGAACCATGGGCCCGGTCTACGTGGCGCCTAGAATGTTTGAGTTTGGACTTATGTCCGAACAAATTGGCTGGCGACTCCCCAAGTTGGGTTGTTTCTTTTTTTTGTCCGTGACACATGGTGGTGCTGGAGGATCGTTCATTCCTTGTCTTGTGAGTACCAGATCAGACATCATAGAGCAGGGAAAGGCTACAAAGCCGCTAAAAGTCTCAAAACTGGAGGAACTCCAGATTACCCCAGATGAACTAAAAGAAATGCAGGAAAAGACGAGACGCTGACGACAATACTTTCTACTGCTAAACAGACTGTCACTGACATACCAACGGACAAACAGTCAGCTGATAGAAAAACAGATGTATACAAGGGCTTTGCAGATAGAAAAGCAAAGGTACGTTCCTTCAGTGTAGGGGATAAAGTCCTTGTACTACTCACTGATGAACATAACAAGTTTCGTGTTATGTGGAAGGGTCCTTTTCAGGTGGTCGAAAAACTTTCTGCAGTTAATTATAAGATCAAAATGGCAAACACTGAGAAGGTATTCCATGTGAACATGTTGAAGAAGTATGTTGAACGTACAAATGTTGCCATCAACCAGTCAGTTGAGTGGATATGTCTTATGTCAGAAAACTGATGTCAACATGACAGATATTATCAGTGATGATTTTGTTCCAAATGTAACGTACAGGGACAGATCAAAGGTTGTGAAAACAGCAAATGTAGGAGTGTTAACATCTACCAGTGCAGATGATGTTGTACCCCTTCCTACTCTGTCTATCAAAGGTGAAACCTATGACGATGTGGTTCTGTCGAATGATTTGTCTGCAAGTCAAACAGAACAGCTCAAAGAAATTTTGAAAGACTTTCAGGATGTGTTGACAGATACCCCAGGTACAGTAACTGGTATTGAACCCCATAGTATTCAGTTAACTACTGAAATACCAGTGCGAACCAGACCATACCCCTCCGATTTGCAAAAAAAGAGGTTGTCGAGAGAGAAATCAAAGTAATGCTGGATTTAAAGGTCATAGAACCTTCTACATCTCCGTACAGCTCACCAGTTGTATTGGTGGACAAACCTGATCGCTCGGTGCGTTTCTGCATCGATTACAGGAAAGTAAATAAGATCACTGTGTTCGATGCCGAGCCTATCCCAGACATTGAAGAACTTCTGTGTCAGCTCTCAGAAGGAAATTATTTTGTGAAAGTAGACTTGACTAAAGGATACTGGCAGATTCCAATGGCTGAAGCTGACAAGGAAAAGACAGCATTTCAAACACCTTTTGGTCTTTTCCAATGGACGAAAATGCCATTCGGTTTGCAAAATGCCCCAGCTTCTTTGCTAGAATGATGCGAGCCCTGAAACTCCATGAATGTGGTGCAGTCAGTTTTTTTGACGATATTTTGTTGGCTGCAGAGTCATGGAGTGACCTCCTTTCTAACTTACGAGCTGTTTTTTCCAGACTCAGAAGTTTTGGTTTGACTGCAAGACCATCCAAAATTCGTGCCGGTTTTCAAACTCTCGAGTTTTTGGGTCACACTATTTCAGTGGGAAAAATGATGCCAGAGGGAAAGAAAGTGGAAAAGATTTTATCTTTACTTAAACCCACAACAAAGAAACAGATCAGGTCACTCATCGGATTGTTGTCTTACTATAGACGATATGTACCCCACTTTGCGTCCCTGACGGCCCTTTGACTGAACTGACGAAAGGGACGAAGAACAAAAGTATTGTGTGGTCTGATGAGTGCCAGAAGGCTTTGGAGTGTGTTCAGAAACACCCTCAACTCATTTCCTGTTCTTTTGTTACCCTCCCTCTCAGAAGACTTTATTTTGAGAACCGATGCCAGTTCCAAAGGAATGGGAGGGGTACTGTTGCAGGAAAAAAGTGCTTTGTTACATCCCGTGCAATACGCCAGTAAGAAGTTCTCAGAGACACAGGAGAAATACTCTACTATTGAGAGAGAGTGCTTGGCTATTGTATGGGCATGTGAGAAGTTCGCCAGGTTCCTGACTGGAAGAACGTTTCGGTTACAGACTGACCACAGGCCATTGACTTTCTTGCAATCGTCAAAAACTAAGAACAGCAGATTATTAAGGTGGTCTTTGGCATTGCAGGAATTCCAGTTTACCATTGAACCAGTGCCTGGAACACAAAATGTCATGGCAGATTTATTGTCACGTGTATGAATATTCATGGACAAATGTAAATGTCTTCAAGGGAAAGACTATTCCTGTTTTTTTGTCTTTCTTAATGATTACGATGTGCTCACATTTGACAGTGCATTGTATGCTACTGACTATTTAAATCAAGTGGTATTTATGATTAATTTGCTTGTTGAAGTGACTATATGTTTTACAAGAAAAAAAACTACTTGATGTTGATGTATTACATATCTATTCTTTGCTTTATTCTTTAGTAAAGAATGAAAAAATCATCAGGTACTATTTAAGTCTAACTTGCTTGTGAAGATGAATATATATGTATGTGTGATGAGCAAATAACTCTTTAGAAATGTATATACACAATGTTTTGATTGTGCAGTGAGACAAACCTATTGTTTTCATTAGTTCATTGTCAACAATGGAAAATATGTTTCACTTTTCAATGGACTATAACATTACATGCGGGGAAAAAAACTATGTTTAAACTATGTTTATTTTGTTCACATGTCTATTGAGAAACATTTACACTTAGAAATTTTCTCATTTTCATGAGGGTTTTGAAACATATGATGTGAGACAAAGATCAAGGGAAAAATGTGCTTCATATCGTAATATATAAACACAATTTGTGCTTTGAATTGTCAATATCCCTAATTGTTTTATCCATGTAATTTGTGAAATGTATTTTGTGAGATATGGTGATCAATTATGAATGTTTTTTTTTAGAAAGACTGAAAGTTTGAAATATGCTATTTATGGTGGATCATGATGATTGATTCTATACGTTGATTATTAATTTGGTGAATCATGTGTGATGGTTACACAAGTGAAGTTTATATCCTTTAAAAAAAAATTTCTGGAGAAAATTTTTTCACCCCAGGATGGGGGGTGTCATGTGACGCAGCCTCACATCACGGCATGTGACGCTCCATCACATGTAGTTTAGTGATATGAATCATTTCCCCATGCCACAACTAAAAAGCAAGAATATTTATGTGGCTTGACTAGTGTAGCGGGCGTCCCCAAATAATTGTGAGAATGACTAATTAAAGAAAGAAACGTGGTCATTGGGTGAAAGTGACCACTGAGAAATAGTTTAATAAGGGCTGGTAAGGTGCTGGTCATGTGTTTTGAACACTGAGTATGCACTCACTAGGAGGAGGGAGGAAAGAATCAGTTTTAGCCCAGCAGATGGCCTAGAGACTCGAACCTGTCAGGACGCTGGTCCTGGCTGCTGACCAGTCATTACCAGGTGAGCCATAGATAGTTGGGGAAAGCTACAGGGGAGAACCTAAAGAAAAGAGAAAGAAAGAATTCATGTTAAATTGGGAAGCAGGTTACTTACACGAACCTTATTCGTGTTTCAGCCCTTCGCCCTTCACCCTTCGCCTTTCACCCTTCACCTTTCACCCGTGAGGTGGTTAAAGATGGCCATGGTGTGGGGGACACACCGGTAGTTCAGCCCCAGCAGTTAAAGACTCCAGGGAGAGGAGTTGGAACTCGTCATCTCTCCAGTGACAGGAGAAGTCGAGGGAGAGAATTCGGAACTCATATCTCCAGTGACAGGAGAAGTCGAGGGAGAGGAGTCGGAAATCATATCTCCAGTGACGGGAGAAATCAAGGGGCGATACGATGTCTGAGAGAGACAGGGAATCATGACAGAAAGGAGTCTTATATGTGATGCAGGTATGGCATCAATGAGTACAGGAGTTATTTATTCTCCTGGTCTGGATTTTGGCTAATGTAATGTGAAGGCCATGACTTGAATGAATGAGTTTATCTCTCAGTGTAAAGAGAGATACATGCATAAAATCTGTTTATAAATTGTTTGATGTGATTTAGTAAAGTGTTTTCCCGAAGGAGAGGGGGAGAAGAAAAAACATTCGGTAGTGCGCCTTTTGGTTGATTGGAAAGATTGCGTGTGCGTATAGAGTAAACGCTGTCATGAATGCGCGTGTGCAAAAGTGACAGTGTGACAGTGTTGAATATGTACAGATACCTTGGAATTATTCTTTCTACAAGGATGTCCTTTACGAACAGTTTTAATGATATGGCGAGCAAGGCTAAACGCAAAGTGATACACATTTTCAGGCTTCTATGGTCTCTAGGTGAAAAGTCCCCAGTTATATTTTTCAAGCTGTTTGATGCCCAGATCCAGCCCATACTTAGTTATGGTGCTGAGGTGTGGGTTCTAACGAGCAATGTTGATATTTTGGAAAAGATTCATCTCTTTGCATTGAAACGATTCCTAAACGTTAGCGTAGAACACCAAATTTGATGGTTTATGGGGAGCTGGGACGTTACCCATTGCAAGTCAATTTCCAGATCAGGACTATCAAATACTGGTTAAGAATTTTGCAAATGCCCAGTCATCGTTTAACATACAAAGCTTATCAAATGTTGCTACATTATCATAATAATAATAATAAAAACACATGGGCTTCCACAATATGTTTTTTCCTTTATAGGCATGGGTTTGGCGAGGTATGGGAAAATCAAGGAGTGGGAAACATACAAATATTTATCTGTTCACTAAAAACTACCATTATCAACGGATTTAAACAGAAGTGGTCTACAGACACATTGCAAAGTGAACGTTTTCAATTCTTAGAACGTTTAAGAGTGAATCAGCACTATCTCCTTATCTGATCAATGTAAATCACTTGAAGGCCAGAATAAGTTTGATTAGATTAAGACTTGGAGTATCTCCACTAAAAGTACACAAGTGCCGTTTTCGAAGAAATTTGAATGAAGATGATCTGTCTTGTCCTTTTTGTATCGACCTAACTGAGAATGAAGTGCACTTTGTTTTACAATGCCCCTTATATAACGACTTAAGGCAACAGTATATTCCTTCTAAATATTTTAGTCAGCCATCTTTGTTCAAACTTACGATGCTTCTTTCATCTGAAAACAATTCATTAAATACAAGGCTGTCTATGTACCTTGAAAAAGCATTCAAGATACGCAAATTATATATTGACTTACTGTAACTTTTTTGATGGCTGGATTATAGGGCTATATGCTTCCTTTCAGTAGAGTTATCAGCAAACTTAATATCACAGTTATCACCATAGTATTTGCATATATGGCATTGGTGGTTGTAATAGTAGTAATGCTAGTGGTGGTGGCAGTAGTAGTAAGGGTGGTGGTAGTAGTGGTGGTACTAGTAGTAGTTGTATTGTTGTGATGATGATGATGGTGATGATGATGATGATGATGATGATGATGATGATGATGATGATGATGATGATGATGATGATGTTGATAATGACAATGATGACGATGATTACTAGTCGTCTTCTTCTTCTTCTTCTTCTTCTTCTTCTTCTTCTTCTTCTTCTTCTTCTTCTTCTTCTTCATTACTACAATTATCATGTTCTTGTTGTTTTGGTACTGCTCCATATCCTCACTCAGTATTATAGCGAATTAGATATCATAAATTGATTGTATTTGTTAAACATTTTGCATATGCATATTCGTAACCTAATAACCGCAGGGTCATGTTGACACTCCATGATATGGGCCGATGGCCTGATCATTAAACATTTCAGTGTTCAGTGTTCAGTGCCTCCGGGCATAGAATGTCTGGATGGCCTCGTTAAAGGTGCCGATCTGACCAAAATGTTCAGTCAGAATGCAAAAGATATCTCTCACTGTGGGGTTAGAGCTCAGGTGTAACTTGATCTCTCTTTTTTCCTGTCCCCAAGGTGTTGTAGGGTGAAATTCACCGCTTCAGGTCCTTTTCTATCCTCCAAGGCAACTTTGCATTCTTCGATCCATTCCTGAAGATTGCCCTCGCCAGTGAATGTTTTCAGTGTCGTTTCTCTCCTCATTACGATTACATTCTGGTTTTCCTGGGCTACCAGCGTCTTTAACCTTTCCAGTTCTTCCCGTAACTGTTCTACTTCATCCTCTGCCTCAGATGATTCAGCACTACCTTTCTCCTGTTTTTCCCTATCTTGTGACATTGTTCTCGTATCCACCTACTCGTTACTCTAACAATGGGTTATAGTGATCGAGCACTAGGTAACTAAACCAACAATGTTGCTCTCCTCTGCCATTGAACTGTCACCTGATTTTATTTTCAGGCTAGACGCTTGGACTGATACTCTCAATTCAAGTGCCACTTAACACCAGCACCATACTAAGAGTCTGCATCAAATCAACACAGCCTGTTCAAAAATCTGCAATGCACAGTGTCACATCAATACAATAGCAATCGAAAATGATGTACCTCTCATATCATTATACAAAATACTACTCATATTACTAAATACTAATATCACTCAATTCTCAAAACAATACTAACTTAATTCATGTCATCCATATGAACCAATCCTAACTGTATCCTGAAACGAGTGTACAAATTCACCGTGCTTGCCCCAAAAAGTTTCTGTTCTCTTTTCTTTTCCAAGTTGCTTACACTCTGGGTTTTTTTTTTTTTCCAAAATTAATCACTCCATTGTCTCTTGAAAATATCACTATCAAAGTCCCGATTTTTTTATCAGCCGCACCTGACGCTGAAGTAGTAGATACCCCGTACCCTAGATCTAGTTGTCAGCTGTGAAGCTTGCCTGCCCGTCATGCACCTCTGGGAACTGCCGACGCACCGTTAGCCTACCATTGCTGCTGACTGAGTCACCAAGGTGCATGGACTGGGTTGGACGTTTAGGAATAACGGGGACAGGTCAGTACAGAAGCCGTTGGAGGGCGGATATGGGGGGGGGGGGGGGGTGAGAGTTGCGACAATGAACGAGCCAGCAAGACAACGGTGATGGAGGACCCTGGTATGACCATGAGCGCAGTCACACCACAGGGCTGCTTCTGGATGTAGTCGCCGCTATCTGCATGCCCGCTGAACTTCCGGAAACTGCCATCTCCAGTTGGTGGAGATGGAGGACCCCCAATATTGTTGCCTCATTCTGCTGGATGTGTTGGAAATGGCCCGAAGGCACCATGAGGGGTGCTATTGTCCTCCCACGTAGAAGAGTTGCAGCCTTGGTGGATTGGCCCGTTTATTGTCAGATTTGCTAACGATCTGACAGGCCTATCACTGTTCAAGGAGGTTATCCCAATCTATCTTGAGGTAAGATGCAGAAAACCCCACAACATTTTTTTTTCAACATGAAAAAGACAGTAGACACGACGATCAAAGCCAATGTCGAATGGCACAAGGCTGGTCACGCCGCAGTTTGTCTCAACTTTTGCTATTTGTCATAGGCTTATACATTATGCCAACCCACTTTACTTGTCAACACAGCAAGTCCATTTCATCTCAGCTCACAACTGTCAAATCAGGAAAAATCATAGCTGTCAGCTGTTCATTTTTTTTTAATTGAATTATGATATTCACATCTCACTATTCCAGTTCATTGACGTAGCCTAATTAGTTTTCACACTCGTCAGTTGTCGAGTCGACTTAACACTTCTGACACAAAACAGCAGCAGACGACACTTTCAGTAGCCTAGCTGACAGTAACACGTCACTCCAGTTTCAGTCTTTCTTTTTGACACAGTCTTGTTGTTACTAGGCTACTGGACTAGAATCTAGATAGCTATTTTCTTGAAGCCACATTCCTATGAGATTTCTTTTTTTTTCTTTTTCTTTAACACATCTTGTTGACTACACTCCACAATAGTGTTGAATTTCGTAAGCCGATATCATGGCTACACAGACACGTATCCTGTCGGCGACGCCAATCTGTAGCGTTGTGAGTGTTGCAGACGATCTTCACACAAGCAGACCAAGCGAAATTTAGATCATTTTCTTGGCTTTATTAGGCTAACACCACATAGTTTCTTTCTCGTTGGAGGCTGGGGATGAACTCTCTGTTCTCATACATACATCTCCCAACAACACCTTCGTTTGCTCAACGTTCGCACAGCTCGCACGCATCACATCAATCATGCATTCTCCACGTGCACTTTCTGCTGATCATGCAACCCATTCTCATTCGCCCTCTCACATATAGTGTGATTGTTCACAAATCAAATCCATACTGGAGGAGTGGTCCACTAAGTTTGATGGTTGGTTTATTTCTTAATGATTTGACATTGACCAATATGTACAGGCATAGTATATAATATAGTAAAGAGAAAACTGTGTTTCATCATCTCTTTACAGGTTTTTACTGTAAAATTGGTCTTTAAAATGTAGCCTAAGTGGATCTTGAACTTATGATGGTTTTGAATGCACAGGGGAGTTTTCTTTTACATTGGTTGAAAAACATGGGGCAATTTGTGAAGTCAAAATGACCAGTAACAAAAGCCAATCCCTGCCAAAAACAAGAATTGTTGCAGGCAACACAACATTCTCCTTGCCAAAATCCCAGCACTCTGTAGCAGTTTGCCATGCTTGTGGTTGGACACGGAAACAACTGTTTTGTGGTTCCAGACAGGATGAATCGTGTAGTCAACAGTATTCATCACTGTGTCTTTTTCATGATGAAACATTGTACATGAACATGTTAAATTACACAGATCTTGATGTCTATTTAACAGCCATATTTACAAGCAGTACTGAAGATACAACCACTGTGTCCTACACATTGGGGTGTGTGACTTCACAGCTGACTGTCCCGATTCCAGTGATGAATCCTTCTGTCAGCATCCTCTGTGTACCAGCACATTGTTCAGATGTACCAGTGTTCAGTGTGTATCATATTACGAGGTGTGTAATCAAATGTCGCACTGTCACACAAAAGTAACTGTGATGAATTCAACAGGGAAGAGTTTTGAAATGCTTTGTGTCCCTTCTCCTGCCCTTGTCAGTTTCAATGGAATCTCGCGATTTATCACAACCCAAATGAATTTCAATGAGTCATGCCCTGACAGTCATTACCGTTGTTCCAGTCAGCTCACCGATTGTCTGCCAATTTACACCCGCTGCAATGCAATGCATGACTGTGTAGCTCATGAGGACGAAGAAGGATGTGAGGAAGCAGAATGTCCAGGACGTCTCCTGTGCAGATTTTCAACCATTTGTGTTCATAGTGATAACGGGTGCGATGGCTGGCCTCACTGTCCGATGTATGATGATGAACTGTGGTGCAATGTTATTTATCCCATGGGCTGTCTCTGTCAGTTCATTCTCTGCTTTGCTTTCATCCTTTCCAGGCAGATCTCTTCCTCAGATCCGCTCTTTGGATGCTACAGGTTCTGGAATGACACTGTCTGATGTGAGAAGCAATGCTTATCTTGTTCGTCTGATTCTCGTCAAGTGCCCTTTGACAATATTGCCTGAAGTACAACTGTTAGAATTGAGGTTCCTTGACCTCAGTGAAAACAGTCTACAGCACATAAACGTTACTTCTTTTCTTGGTTTAGAAAACTTGCATTCCTTGTCCATGTCCAAAAATCCCATCACGACACTCTCTACTGATTTTTCCTCCGATTTCCAACAAACAATGCTGTCAACAATAGATCTGTCATCCACAGACCTGACAGTGTTTGATTCCAAGCCCTTAGCACAGTTTTGTGCTTTACAAGTGCTTAATTTGTCTTTTACTGACATCCACACTAACAGTTCGTATGGTTTTCAGTTCACAATACGGTTGAATGAACTGTACACACATGGAAGTCCTGTCCAAAACGTTTCCACCCGATATTTTTGCAGGTCTTCTTCATCTACGCATCGTCTCATCGCAAAACTATAAACTATGTTGTGGTATAATTCTCCACCCTACTTATGATATTTCATCTTACCAAGCCCCCAAAGATGAAATTTTATCATGTGAAGATTCATTACATTCATGGACATACCGAGGGTTCTGTGGCTGGTCACCTGTCTGTCCGTGTCTGCCAACGTCTTCTGTTTCTGTGCACGTTTGTTAAGAAGGATGACCTCTTCAAGTGGTTTTCAGTGTGTTTGTTACCAGCCTGACCATGGCTGACTTTCTGATGAGCGTTTACATGGCCATTATTGGTATAGCTGATGACCATTACCGTGGCAGATATCTGTTTCATGATGACACGTGGAAAAATAGCTTGATTTGTAAGGTGGCCGGCCTTTTGTCTCTGTTATCTAGTGAGGTGTCAGCCCTGATCATTTCTTTGATCACTTTAGATCGTTTTATTGTTCTCTGCTTTCCATTTAGCGCCATGCGATTTGAGAGAACTTCAGCAGCGATGGTTTGTCTGATGATCTGGCTGACTGGCTGGTTTCTGGCCTTGTTACCTTTACTTCCACTGACATCCCACTGGGAGTTTTATTCCCAGACAGGAATCTGTCTGTATTCCACTGCCAGTGACGAGGCAAGAGTTTCAGAGGAAAACATTATTCTTTTGGTATAATGATCATTTTAAATTTTGTTTTGTTTTTTGCTTATATCTGCAGGTCAGGTATTCATCTACTGGTCTATACAGATTAACATATTGAGGACCAACTCTACCAAAGCATCTAAAGACATGACCATAGCTCAAAGACTGATCACGATTGCATTGACAGATTTCATGTGCTGGTTTCCCATTGGACTGTGTGGGATGTTGGTATTGTCTGGTGTCCCCATACCTGGAGAAGTGAATGTGGCCTTGGCAATATTCATATTACCTTTAAATACTGCCATCAATCCCTTTCTTTACACATTCAACACCTTGGCAGAAAAACGAAGAAAATACCAAGAATCAAAACTGCTGAAGAGGATGGAAACCACCTTGATTTAACACCCAGCTAAAAATGGACATGTTGTCCTGATCATGTTAAAGCTTTTAAAACAGTTTAGTCTTTCGGGTAAACAATTTGAACTTGATGTTCATTGATTTGGGGGACCCCCACCCCTCTCTCTCTTTCTCTCTCTCTCTCTCTCTCTCTCTCTCTCTCTCTCTCTCTCTCTCTCTCTCTCTCTCCAGTGTGTGTGTGTGTGTGTGTGTGTGTGTGTATGCGTGCGTGCGTGCGCGCGTGTATGTGTGTGTGTGTGTGTGTGTGTGTGTGTGTGTGTGTGTGTGTGTGGTGTGTGTGTGTGTGTGTGTGTAGTGTGTTGTGTGTGTGTGTGTGTGTTCTGTGTGGTCACAGATTGTTATTGAGTACCTTACCATGCTCTGCCGTGGATGATGTGTGAATGACTGAGCATAGAACAGATGGTGATAGAGGAATTATATAATTGTTTGAATGTGTTTCTGTTGCACAAGGGCTGGTTTGATAAATGAATTGCACATTTCTTAGTGAGGTCTTGTGTCCTGTGTGTCTGGGTGTGGTCAAATACGCATGCGCATATACTCCCTCGGGGCTTGCAGGTATGGTTAAATATAACAATCATTACTCCCAAAATAAAATGGAATTTCACAAAATGTGCTAGGACTATTCAAATCAACTGAACACGAAGAAGGTTATATAAAAGTTGTTATCTTTCTACAGGCTAGCGTTTTCCCCCAGCTTTAAATACGACCGACATAAGTGTAGCTACCATGTTATTAGGTGTGAATATGTATACATTGTTCTTATTGTCCGCTTATTTCTCGTTTTCTTCACTTTGGTTATTGCCCTGAAAAGGTTGTGTGAGTGGCTTAACCAAAATAAGCAACAATTTTCCTACTCAATCAAAAAGGTACATGCTAACGTGATTACTAAAGGGTATTGTGTCAATTATTATTGGTTGAAATTGTTTCAAATCTATTTTTTACTGTTTATACCTGTGTAAGGTTTCAAAATGTTTTGCTTAAAATGTTACGTAAAATTAAAATCACATACGTTCGTTCATCGGAATAACATTAGCTGAAATTTGTATTGAATATTTCAACTCGTTTTCAAGCAGTTATGAACATTATCAACAACTGGGTTTTTGTTTGTTTGGTTGGTTGGTTGATTGGTTGGTTGGTTGGTAGGTTGGATGGTTTTGTTTTGTTTTGGTTGTTTTTTCTTTTCTTTTTACAAATGCATTTTAAGTTTTTAAGAGGCTTCTTCTGCACATTTTTGAAACGTTGATAGCTGGTTGAAAATTGCTGGTATTGTTCCATGTATAGGTTATTTTCATGTAAAAGTATATTCGCCGTTGCCTGCAGAACATTTGCATTTTTATTTTCTCGAACAGTATAGAGAAACAACTTGAAAACAATGTTCTACCAGCATGTTCATGTGTGGCACAACTTGTCAAACATTGTTTTCACATCATGACCTTTCTACTTCATAAATAATGCCAACGGAAACGAGTGTGGAAAAGACCAGCTAACGTTAGTCTCTTTTGTATTTTACTGCATTTGTATTTATCAAGATAAAAAAGTATAGGTTTCAACCACATTTTCAGACAAAAATATAACTCAAGTAGCTGTTGTATTTTCTAAATATCACCCAGTATTGCTTGAGAAACTATCATTATATCATAGTCTTTGTGTCATGTTGATCAATTTTGAAGCAAGTCGGCAATGGTACAGATGTGCTGAAGGCTTGGTGGGTCTATCTTTGCTGCTAATATGGTTCCAGTGGTCGACGAAGCTATGTGACATGGTTTGAACTGAAGCTGTGGGTAGAGGTACCAGTGACAAGCAGAACAAATATTCATGACACGGTGAGCACAGTCGATGGATCCTCCTCTGAGGGGCCACCTTGATTGTTTCTGATTTGTTCTCCCAGTCCGATCTTTCATGCTTTACCCTCCTTTTAAACGTAGTTATTTCTTCATTTTTTTTCTAGAGTAGTTAAAAATCTACTCTGCCAATACATACTGTATCGGAAGACCTTTGTAATCTTGCGGTGTGAATACGTTCCTGTGGTGTGCCATATAACACACCTGTTTAGTCTAGATGGAAGATGGAAACGACTCAGTGTGCCTGTTCGTGAATTTTCCTAGCTTTGTTTAAAAGTAGTGGCCTGGCTCCTATGAGGAAAGAATGTTTTGAGGATGGAGATGTGGGGGTGTGGGGTGGGCTAGGGATGGGGGCTTGGGAGAATCCCTAGCTTGTGAGGTCTGCTGACCACTGCATTGATAGTACCAGTTGCTGTGCAATCTTCATTGGTGGTCCAGGATTTGGTTGGGTTGTCCAAATGTGGTTGCTTACATTCGAGGACACTGAGGACATTGGAAGGATGCCAGAGTGCCAGAGGGAAAATGGATACTGATTTGTCCCTGCATTCCCCAACACATTTGATCCACTCCCTACACCTGTTACCAAAGAAGGTAAAGGTTCTGACTGTGGCTGTTGCATAATGGATTAAAAAAAGTTTTCAAAGACGACTTACAGCCTATTTTTCCCTCAGCTTGACTCTATCCTACGTCACATGCTGGCATGTACGCTCTTGTATCTCCACGTAAAATCAGCGATGAGAAATCTGAACCCTCGTTCCCTTGTATCGGTAAGGAGGTCATTAAAAAGAAAAAGTATCACCAGCGATGTAGAAATATGTGACCGAAAGCTGGTGACTTTGCTTAGAGACATGTTTTCCTTGGCAAAGTGTCTGGTTAGCATACATTATGCGCAAGCAAAGACACACTCTTAGTTTCCTGATTGAAAACTGTTTAACTAGAAGCAGCGGTATAGTTTACTCAGCTTGCTGCTGTGTTGGTTCAGTCAGCGGGCTGCTAGCTGCTGTGTAGAGCAACGTCAGCTGGCTGCCGTGTAAAGCCATACCACCTGCCTTATGTCCTCCTTTTTACCAATCAGTCGACTTATTTTGTGATAATCTCATTCTTAAAGAATTCTGTACATATTTTTGTATACAAAGTGTATTTGTTTGTTTTTTCCTCACTCTATCGACGGTATTTAAATACGAAACCAAGCAAGAAAGAACGTGAGGGCCTATTTACTCACATGCCGCTACAATATAGACTGTACTGTGACAAATTAAAACTGCTCGAGAGACCTTCCGCAGCAATGAATGTCGTTCTGGTGGAATTTCGAGCCTTACTTTGAATTTAATTTGCAGTCAGACTTCATCCCAGAGGGCGTCAGTCAAACCGAAAACATAAACAACTTTCAGTTTCATTCAGGTGGGATGCAGTTTCCGAAACCAACGCTTTTTACACCATCAACCATCATCATAGTATGTACACATTCAATCCGAGCTCCTATATCTGAGAAAACCAATATTACAGAACAGGGTGTTAGTGAGGACAGCTGTTGAAGAACTCATCATCAGTACAGTATTGCAATGACATACAGCAGCAGTCCATTATCTCATTTGTTTTCAGACCGCAGTGTGTCAATGGAGACTGACGTTTTCATGTCACATTTTCAGTTTTTTTTATCTGTATATAGGTCTGGTACTGTTGAACAGCTAATCAACATAATTCGTCTGACAGCAATTTCCTGTTTGCTGACTCCAAACAAAGGTGCTGGTTTTGTTTGTGTGTCGCTCTCTTCTGCCGCATGTCAGCCAGCTGGCTGGGTGTAACCCTGCTTGAAAAGCTTTAGAGTCTGCACACGCCACTGCGGTCAGTTTACATATACCACGACACAGGATCACTTGGAAGGCGTCTCCCTCCTGAACGTGCAGATGTAGACATTGTTCATCCTAAAAATGTAGGCATGGTGTTTACACGAGAAAGCGATATGGGCTGGTGCTGGTCCATTCATTCTCTGACCTTCTAACTAAACATGATCTAAGGAGACCCATATCAAACTGTCGTTGAATTAATGCTTGGGAATCCGTAAATGATACTGTCATTCGTTGAACTATTTTGATGGAAAAACAGGTGATGCATTCTTACGTGTAAGAAGACATTAAGGCTACCAGAATCTGTAGTCAGTAGATGTACACTAGCATAATTAATGTGAAAACAGTGGCTTGAGTATAACAAAGACATTGCAATTAAAGGCACTGTGAGTAGTTCAAACGAAATTGGCTATGCATCTGCTAGAGGCAGAGCGTCCGTAATAGATAATATCAACATAAAATACATTCAGAGAAAACAAATATTGGCGCAGAAAGACTTTTTGTGCGTCGCGAATCAGGAGGCTTTATTTTTTCACTCTTTACTAAAGGAAACTACGAGAAGATATAGAAATGTACCTGATTCTGTTGTTGTTGTTTTTAATGACAATTAAGTTTCAAATTGTTTATCCAATTTGTATACATGTCAAGCAAGATAACTTGTGGCTACCAAAAAAACTTAAAGCATTTCTTTTTCTTTCCTGTGTGTGATAAAAAATGGATACAAATTAGAGATGGAAGGAGGTAGGTGGTGAGAGGAAAGCAAAGAAGGGTCACTTCTTCGAACGAAGGACGGGGTCAGGTATGGTCAGAACGAAGCAACACACTGCACTAAATCTGAAAGGCAGGGAAACTAGCAGCTTAGAATCTTAGGTAGGCAAAGTATCATAAACGCCTACATGTGGGAAAGACTCATTTGTGTGTAGCAGCGGTGTCACACTGTCACTTTTGCCCCACACGCATTCATGACAGCATTTACTCCATACGCACACGCAATCTTTCCAATCAACCAAAAGGCGCACTACCGAATGTTTTTTTCTTCACCCCTCTCCCTTCGGGAAAAACACTTTACTAAATTCACATCAAACAATTTATAAACAGATTTTATACTGTATCTCTCTTTCCCACTGAGAGATAAACTAATTCATTTCAAAATTTTTATAAAGTCATGGCCTTCACATTACTTTAGCCCAAAATCCAGACCAGGAGAATAAATAATTCTTTCACTCCTTGATGCTATGCCTGCATCAGAATTAAGACTCGCTCATACTGTCATGATTCCCTGTCTCTCCTCAGACTCGTATCGCCCCTTGATTTCTCCGTCACTGGAGTATGAGTTCCGACTCCTCTCCTCGACTTCTGTCACTGGAGAGATGATGAGTTCCAACTCCTCTCCCTGGAGTCTTTACTTGCTGGGGTGAACTACCGGTGTGTTCCCCACACCATGGCCATTTTTAACCACCTCACGGGGTGAAAGGTGAAGGGCGAAGGGTGAAGGGTGAAGGGCTGAAACACGAATAAGGTTTGTGTAAGTAACCTGCTTCCCAATTTAATTATAAATTCTTTCTTTCTCTTTTCTTTAGGTTTTTCCCCTGTAGCTTTCCCCAACTATCTATGGCTCACCTGGTAATGACTGGTCAGCAGTGAGGACCAGCGTCCTGACAGGTTCGAGTCTCTAGGCCATCTGCTGGGCTAAACTGATTTCTGTCCTCCTCCTCCTAGTGAGTGCATACTCAGTGTTCAAAACATGACCAGCACCTTACCAGCCCTTATTAAACTATCTCTCAGTGGTCACTTTCACCCAATGACCACCCTTCTTTCTTGAATGAGTCATTCTCACCATTATTTGGGGACGCCCGCTACACTAGTCAAGCCACATGAATATTCTTCCTTTTTAGTTGTGGCATGGGGAAATGATTCATATCACTAAACTACATGTGATGGAGCGTCACATGCCTTGATGTGAGGCTACGTCACATGACACTCCCCATCCTGGGGTGAAAAAATTTTCTCCAGAATTTTTTTTTAAAGGATATACAACTTCACTTAAAACTCATCTTCAGCCATGAATCTCAAAATGTGTAACCATCACACATGATTCACCAAATTAATAATCAACGTATAGAATCAATCATCATGAACCACCTTTAGCATATTTCAAACTTTCAGTCTTTCTAAAAAAAGACATTCATAATTGATCACCATATCCACAAATACATTTCACAAATTACATGGATAAAACAATTAGGGATATTAACAATTCAAAGCACAAATTGTGTTTATATATTACGATATGAAGCAAAATTTTTTTTCCCTTGATCTTTGTCTCACATCATATGTTTCAAAACCCTCATGAAAATGAGAATATTTCTAAGTGTAAATGTTTCTCAATAGACATGTAAACAAAATAAACATAGTTTAAACATAGTTTTTTTCCCACATGTAATGTTATAGTCCATTGAAAAGTGAAGCATTTTCCATTGTTGACAATTAACTTATGAAAACAATAGGTTTGTCTCACTGCACAATCAAAACATGTGTATATACATTTCTAAAGAGTTATTTGTTCATGACACATACATATATATTCATTTTCACAAGCAAGTTAGACATAAATAGTACATGATGATTTTTTCATTGTTTACTAAAGATAAGCAAAGAATTAGATTGTAATACATCAACATCAAGTAGTTATTGCTTGTTAAAACAGTATAGTCACTTCAACAAGCAAATTAAGCATAAATACCACTTGATTTAAATAGTCGGTAGCATACAATGCACTGTCAAATGTGAGCACACCGTAATCATTAAGAAAGACAAAAAAAACAGGAATAGTCTTTCTCTTGAAGACAGTTACATTTATCCATGAATATTCATACACGTGACAATAAATCTGCCATGACATTTTGTGTTCCAGGCACTGGTTCAATGGTTAAAATGGAATTCCTGCAATGCCAAAGACCACCTTAACAATCTGCTGTTCTTAGTTTTTGACGATTGCAAGAAAGTCAATGGCCTGTGGTCAGTCTGTAACCGAAACTTTCTTCCAGTCAAGAACCTGGCGAACTTCTCACATGCCCATACAATAGCCCAAGCACTCTCTCTCAATAGTGGAGTATTTCTCCTGTGTCTTTGAGAAATTCTTACTGGCGATATTGCACTGGATGTAACAAAGCACTTTTTTCCTGCAACAGTACCGCTCCCATTCCTTTGGAACTGGCATCGGTTCTCAAAATATAGTCTTCTGAGAGGGAGGGTAACAAAAGAACAGGAATGAGTTTGAGGGTGTTCTGAACACACTCCAAAGCCTTCTGGTACTCATCAGACTACACAATACTTTTGTTCTTCGTCCCTTTCGTCAGTTCAGTCAAAGGGGCCGTCAGGGACGCAAAGTGGGGTACATATAGTCTATAGTAAGACAACAATCCCATGAATGACCTGATCTGTTTCTTTGTAGTGGGTTTGTGTAAAGATAAAATCTTTTCCACTTTCTTTGCTTCTGGCATCATTTTTCCCACTGAAATAGTGTGACCAAAAACTCAAGAGTTTGAAAACCGGCACGAATTTTGGATGGTCTCGCAGTCAAACCAAAACTTCCGAGTCTGTAAAAAACAGCTCGTAAGTTAGAAAGGAGGTCACTCCATGACTTTGCAGCCAACAAATATCGTCAAAAAACTGACTGCACCACATTCATGGAGTTTCAGGGCTCGCATCATTCTAGCAAAAGAATCTGGGGCATTTTGCAAACCGAATGGCATTTTCGTCCACTGGAAAAGACCAAAAGGTGTTTGAAATGCTGTCTTTTCCTTGTCAGCTTCAGCCATTGGAATCTGCCAGTATCCTTTAGTCAAGTCTACTTTCACAAAATAATTTCCTTCTGAGAGCTGACACAGAAGTTCTTCAATGTCTGGGATGGGCTCGGCATCGAACACAGTGATCTATTTTTCTTTCCTGTAATCGATGCAGAAACCGCACCGAGCCATCAGGTTTGTCCACCAGTACAACTGGGAGCTGTACGGAGATGTAGAAGGTTCTATGACCTTTAAATCCAGCATTACTTTGATTTCTCTCTCGACAACCTCTTTTTTTGCAATGGAGGGGGGGATGGTCTGGTTCGCACTGGTATTTCAGTAGTTAACTGAACACTATGGGGTTCAATACCAGTCACCATACCTGGGGTATCTGTCAACACATCCTGAAAGTCTTTCAAAATGTCTTTGAGCTGTTCTGTTTGACTTGAAGACAAATCATTCGACAAAAACCACATCATCATAGGTTTCACCTTTGATAGACAGAGTAGGAAGGGGTATAACATCATCTGCACTGGTAGATGTTAACACTCCTACATTTGCTGTTTTCACAACCTTTTTATCTGTCCCTGTACGTTACATTGGGTACAAATTCATCACTGATAATGTCTGTCATGTTGACATCAGTTTCTGACATAGGACATATCCATTCAACTGACTGGTTGATGGCAACATTTGTACGTTCAACATACTTCTTCAACATGTTCACGTGAATACCTTCTCATGTTTGCCATTTTGATCTTATAATTAACTGCAGAAAGTTTTTCGACCACCTGAAAAGGACCCTTCCACATAACACGAAGCTTGTTATGTTCATCAGTGAGTAGTACAAGAACTTTATCCCCTACACTGAAGGAACGGCCTTTGCTTTTCTGTCTGCAAAGACCCTTTTACACATCTGTTTTTCTATCAGCTGACTGTTGAGCAAGCTCACATGCATCCTTCAAACGATTATGCAGTACATAAACGTATTGGTAAACAGTTTTACTGTCGGGTATGTCCGTCTTTTTCGTCCATTGTGTCATCAGTAGATCCAAAGGACCCCTTGGTGAGTGTCCGAAAAGAAGCTCAAATGGTGAGAATCCCAGCGTTTCGTTCGGCATTTCCCTGTATGCGAAAAGCAAAGCCGGTATGAAACGATCCCATTCATGGGGGTTCCTGCCTTGCAACCTTTCTCAGCATGGACTTTAACGTTTCCATTGAAACGTTCAACCATGCCATTCGATTGGGTGATAGGCGTGGTTGAAATGGAAGAGATTTACAACAGTCTGTAAATTTCTCTCATGAGATCGGAAATGAATTGCGTTCCACAATCCGAGAGAATTTCGTCTGGAAGACCCACTCTGGAAAAAATCGCAAGTAGGGCTTCAGCGACAGACACTGTATCAATTTTCTTCAGTGGAATCGCTTCTGGATACCTTGTCGCTGTATCCACCAAAGTTTAAGATATAGCGATATCCGGAAGAAGACAGTGGTAAAGGCCCAACAAGATCAATAGCCACCTTCCAAAATGGAACGGAAATGAGAGGCATTTTGTGCAAAGGTGCACATGGGACGCGGACCTTTCTGAGATGTCTTTTGGCAGATGTCACATGAGCGGCAGTATTCTGTAATTCCTTTGTGACACCTGGCCAATAAAAGAATCAAGAACTCTCTTTAATGTTCTTTTGATTCCACAGTGACCAGCGAACAATGCATCATGAACCGTGTGTAGTTACTGTCTCTCTAAGTGGCTTTGGAACGACAACTTGTTTGCTGTCCTGTCCAGGTACACACCTGTAGAGAATGTCAGAGTCCAGTATGTACGTTGGTTTGTCCGTTGGGATGTCAGTGACAGTCTGTTTAGCAGCAGAAAGTATTGTCATCAGCGTCTCGTCTTTTCCTGCATTTCTTTTAGATCATCTGGGTAATCTGGAGTTCATCCAGTTTGAGACTTTTAGCGGCTTTTTAGCTTTTCCCTGCTCTATGATGTCTGATCTGGTCTCACAGACAAGGAACGAACGATCCTCCAGCACCACCATGTACTGTAGCTACACCTGGCAAATTGCCCAAGATCAAGTCGCAGACTGGGTTATCGATAACACAGACGGTAAGAAATCCGGAGTAGTACGGTGTGTCGCCGAAATTTTCGCCAGCGGAAACGTTTCAATTTTGCCTCCAAACGCCTACATTTTGGACAGTGTCGAGATACTGGTTTTAAAGCACGAAGATTTTCTTACCCAGCGGGGGTTTGCACCAGTGTCTCGCAAACCGAAGCCTGCAACCCGTTGAGGCTCCGTTTTCAAAACATCGGGCCCCATCAACCGATTGATGTGGTGCCAAAACAAGGCCTCTTCACAATCAGTGGAGACTAATGCGGGTTTTGAATCATTTGGTTTGAAAGGTAATTCTTTTTCAAATGGAACTTGCAATCACAAAGAACATCGCATTGTCTGATCGGCAGCTGACTGATTTTGTGAACTTCTGTTCTGTCCACGAACTGGCCAAAAGGTCTACGCGGTGGTCGTTGTCCACGACCTCGGAAACGTTTGCTGAGGAGCAACAGGTTTTTCGGCGGTGAGTACTGGTACTGCGAAAGTCACTCGAACAGCGGAAAGATCCCTGTCCTTCCTAGGATAGGTATATCCTTGAGGACCCAGAAATGGACCCACGATTTCCTTTCCTGTAACTTCCCTGTCCCGATGGGATAGTACATGACGCATGAGACTCAAAGATGGAAAATTCTCCTTTCCTAGCCACGCCCTTATCTGGGTGAGCGATACAATCTGATTCAGCCATCTGACACATTTCCTCAACGCTTTCAAATTGCCTTTCTTTAAGGAAGTGGCCAGATCTTTGCTCACGCTCTGGAAAAGTTGTTCTCTAAGAAGGAGATCTCGCAGTGATTGAAAAGTTTAGTTCGTTTTTGATAAATCGATCCATCGATCTAAACAATGACTCATACAAATTAGAAACGACGGAAATGATTCTCCTTTGTCAGGGCGCACAGAACGGAAACGTTCGCGAAAACGATCAGAACATTGAAATTTCTTGAGGAGTTCTTCTTTCAACTGATCCCAAGTTAAATTTTGTTCACCGCGAGTGTTGTGGTACAGTGCCAAAGCGCTACCCTTAAACAACGACGCAAAATACAATGTCCACTTTTCTTTGGCCAACCACAAGACGTTGCGTGGACTTTCAAAGCGGAAAAGAAAACTATCGATTGTCATCCGTTTTTTTCCTCGAAAGGCGGTAACTTTGGAATATATGCTGATTTTGGTTGAGGCACACTTGCGGAACCGACTGGTGGTGCTGTTGGAGGTTCTCTCGATGCTGTAATCTTCTAATCTCAGCATCAGTCTCTAGTTCCAACTGCTCAACTTAAATTGACGTTCTGTATCTTCAGCTTCCCTCTGTAATCCTTTTTCTTCAACTTCGCGTTCCCTCGTAGTCTTTCTCTTCAAACTCTAGTTTCCTTTCTTCACTTTCTAGTTTCCTTTGATTTTCTTCTCTTTCTAGTTTCCTTTTATTTTCTTCTCTTTTCTTAGCCTGTCGCCCCTATCTATGCATTGTTGCACATAGTAGTAAGTTTTTCTCCATCAAAACCCAAGCGTTCCGCTTGTTGAACATATTTATCAAATCATCCATAATGTACGTCAACAGATATAAACACAAAAATTTCTAAGTATGAATAAAAATAAGGCGATATATGATGATGTTTTATGTTTCACAAAAACGTAATTATAGTATATACAATAAAGAATTCAATTTCCGGTATAAACAGAAAACACCTACTAAAACAAGGTAGATATGAAACCAAGGATTGTTTTTTCCAGAGTATTTTGTTTTCAAACAGGTATCAATTGTATTTTTTTTAAATGAGTCAATGTAACTGTTTTTTCCTAAGAAAGAAGAAAAAAAAAATTAAGTTTTCTGGAATAAATTCTTTATAAAGTCTAGTTCTTAATGTTCTTATTGTCAGTCTTTTACTTAATTTCAAATGAATTTACAAACAGATGTATCGCCTTATACAAAAAATGAATATAAATTACAAACAAATGGAATCACAACAATTTAAAAGAGGAGAAGAAACAAAACTACGGAATCCTACCAAAAGAGAAAATGTTGAAAAGAAAACTAGTAGGAGCTTATGTAAAGAAGGGGTTTTAAAAGGGGGAAAGAAAAAAGATAGGTTTAAAAAAAAATGGAAAAAAGAACCCCAACGTATAAGTTCCCCGGGTTTTG
>CM031600.1:79493137-79499156 GCA_018398815.1 Conus ventricosus
GGTATAAACAGTAAGGCTAGATTTGAAACAATTTGAACCAATAATAATTGACCCAATACCCTTTAGTAATCACGTTAGCATGTACCTTTGTGATTGAGTAGGTAATTATTGCTTATTTTGGCTAAGCCACTCACACAACCTTTTCAGGGCAATAACCAAAGTGAAGAAAAAGTCTGAGAAATAAGCGGACAATACGAACAATGTATACATATTCACACCTAATAACATGGTAGCTATACTTTATGACGGTCGTATTTAAGGCTGGGGGAAAACGCTAGCCTGTAACAAGTTAACAACTTTTATATAACCTTCTTCGTGTTCAGTTGATTTGAATAGTCTAGCACATTTTGTGAAATTCCATTTGATTTTGGGGGTAATGATTGTTATATTTAACCATACCTTCAAGCCCCTATGGAGTATATGAGCATGCGTATTTGACCACCAGGCACACAGGACACAAGACCACACTAAAAATGTACAATTCATTTATCAAACCAGCCCTTATGCAACAGAAACACATTCAAACAATTATGCAATTCCTCTATCACACCTGTTCTATGCTCAGTAATTTATACATCATCACGACAGAGCATGTCAATGTACCCAATAACAATCTGTGACCACACAGAACACGCACACACGAACGAACGCACGCACACAAACATACTGGAGAGAGAGATAGAGAGAGAGAGAGAGAGAGAGAGAGAGGGGAGGGGTGAGAGAGAGAGAGAGAGAGAGAGAGAGATGAAAAGAGAGAGAGGAGAGGGGAGAGAGAGAGAGAGAGAGAGAGAAAACCCGAAACTCGAAATCTTAATGAGGGTGAATAGATCAGCTGGAAGCTTTTTTACACTATGCCCTCAAAATAACAATAAACAAAAGGAACAATTACATTGATTTGACAAATTAAACACAGCGATAAGAAAAACAATTTTTTTGTTGAAAATAGTTAGCAATCTTATTATAAGTATTGCACATCACACACACACACACACACACACACACACACACATACACACACACACACACACACACACACACACACACACACAAAACACACACACACCACACAACACACACACACACACACACACACACACACACACACACACACACACAACACACACACACACAACACACCCCACACACAAACACAACTGGACATACGTAAACATCACATAGGCATACATAAACATTTTATATGTCAATCATGTCATATGGCTTATAGCCCAACCGACCACGAGGCCTTCTCAGGGCGGAACAATTTGTTTGTGTCAAAAGGAACATCAAATTGGGAGAGAGAAGAGAGAGAGAGAGAGAGGAGGAGAGAGAGAGAAGAGGAGAGAGAGATGAGACGAGGAGAGAGAGAGAGAGAGAGAGAGAGAGAGAGGGGAGAGAGGGTCCTCCAAATCAATGAAGATCAAATTCAAATTGTTTACCCGAAAGACTAAACTGTTTTAAAAGCTTTAACATGATTAGGACAACTGTCCATTTTAGCTGGGAGTTTAAATCAAGGTGGGTTTCCATCCTCTTCAGCAGTTTTGATTCTTGGTATTTTCTTCGTTTTTCTGCCAAGGTGTTGAATGTGTAAAGAAGGGATTGATGGCAGCATTTAAAGGTAATATGAATATTGCAAGGCCACATTCCTTCTCCAGGTATGGGGACACCAGAATAATGCCAACATCCCACACAGTCCAATGGGAAACCAGCACATGAAATCTGTCAATGCAATCGTGATCAGTCTTTGAGCTATGGTCATGTCTTTAGATGCTTTGGTAGTGTTGGTCTTCAACATGTTAATCTGTGTAGACCAGTTGATGAATACCTGACCTGCAGATATAAGCAAAAACAGTACAAAACTTTAAATAATCATTATACCAAAAGAATAATGTTTTCCTCTGAACTCTTGCCTCGTCACTGACAGTGGAATACAAATTCCTGTCTGGGAAAAAAACTCCAGTGGGATGTCAGTGGAAGTAAAGGTAACAAGGCCAGAAACCAGCCAGTCAGCCAGATCATCAGACAAACCATCGCTGCTGAAGTTCTCTCAAATCGCATGGCGCTAAATGGAAAGCAGAGAACAATAAAACGATCTAAAGTGATCAAAGAAATGATCAGGGCTGACACCTCACTAGATAACAGAGACAAAAGCCGGCCACCTTACAAATCAAGCTTTTTTTTCCAGTGTCATCATGAAACAGATATCTGCCACGGTAATGGTCATCAGCTATACCAATAATGGCCATGTAAACACCCATCAGAAAGTCACCCATGGTCAGGTTGGTAACAAAACACACTGAAACCACTTGAAGAGGTCATCCTTCTCCTTAACAAACGTGCACAGAAACAGAAGACGTTGCCAGACACGGACAGACAGGTGACCAGCACAGAAACCCTCGGTATGTCCATGAATGTAATAAATCTTCACATTATAAAATTTCATCTTTGGGGGCTTGGCAAGATGAAATATCGTAAGTAGGGGGGGGGGGGGGGGGGGGGGGGGAGAATTATATACAACATAGTTTATAGTTTTGCGATGAGACGATGCGTAGATGAAGAAGCCCTGCAAAAATATCAGGTGGAAACGTTTTGACAGGACTTCCATGTGTGTACAGTTCATTCAACCGTATTGTGAACTGAAAACCATAAGAACTGATAGTGTGGATGTCAGTAAAAGACAAATTAAGCACTTGTAAAGCAGAAAACTGTGCTAAGGGCTTGGAATCAAACACTGTCAGGTCTGTGGATGACAGATCTATTGTTGACAGCATTGTTTGTTGGAACTCAGAGGAAAAATCAGTAGAGAGTGTCGTGATGGGATTTTTGGACATGGACAAGGAATGCAAGTTTTCTAAACCAAGAAAGAAGTAATGTTTATGTGCTGTAGACTGTTTTCACTGAGGTCAAGGAACCTCAAATTTAACAATTGTACTTCAGGCAATATTGTCAATGAGCACTTGACGAGAATCAGACGAACGAGATAAGCATTGCTTACACATCAGACAGTGTCATTCCAGAACCTGTAGCATCCAAAGAGCGGATCTGAGGGAAGAGATCTGCCTGGAAAAGGATGAAAGCAAAGCAGAGAATGAACCTGACAGAGACAGCCCATGGGACAAATAACATTGCACCACAGTTCGTCATCATGCATCGGACAGTGAGGCCAGCCATCACACACGTGATCACTATGAAAACAAATGGTTGAAAATCTGCACCGGAGAAGTCCTGGACATTCTGCTTCCTCACATCCCTCTTCATCCTCATGAGCTACACAAGTCATGCATTGCATTGCAGCGGGTGTAAATTGGCAGACAATCAGTGAGCTAACTGGAACAACGGTAATGACTGTCAGGGCATGAGTCATTGAAATTCATTTGGCTTGTGATAAATCGCGAGATTCCATTGAAACTGACAAGGGCAGGAGAAGGGACACGTAGCATGTTAAAATCTTCCTTGTTGAATTCATCACAGTTTCTTTCGTCTGATTTATCCTGACAGTGCGATTACACACCTTGTTATATGATACACACTGACACTGGTACATCTGAACAATGTGCTGACACAAAGAGGATGCTGACAGAAGGATTTATCACTAGAATCGGGACAGTCAGCTGTGAGTCACACACCAAGGTGTAGGACACAGTGGTTGTATCTTCAATAATGCATGTAAATATGGCTGTTTAAAGAGACATCAAGATCTGTGTTATTCAACATGTTCATGTATAATGTTTGATCATGAAAAAGACAGAGATGAATACTGTTGACTACACGATTCATCCTGTCTGGAACCACAAAACAGTTGTTTCCGTGTCCTACCACTAGCATGGCAAACCGCTACAGAGTGCTGGGATTTTGGTAAGGATAATTTTGTGTTGCCTGCTCCAATTCTTGTTTTTCGAAGGGATTGGCTTTTGTTACGGCTCATTTTGACTTCACAAATTGCCCTTGTTTTTCAGCCCAATACAAATGAAAACTTCCCCTGTGCATTTAAAACCATCATAACTTCAAGTTCCACTAAGGCTACATTTTTAAGACCAACTTTACGGTAAAAACCCGTAAACAGATGATGAAAACACAGTTTTCTCTTTACTATATTTTACTATGTCTGTACATATTGGTCAGTGTCAAATCATTCAGAAATAAACCAACCGTCAAACTTCGTGGGCCACTCCTCAGTATTGATTTGATTTGTGAACAATCACACTATATGGGTCATACAAACACGAAGGAAATCCAGGTGAGGCCCCAAATAATGAACAATACCTATTAGGTCTTCCATAGTATCGCCCATACAGATTTTCAACAAATTCGTAACAATGTCACATAACGCCACCAATCCACGACACTCAACACTGCTGAAGGGGCACTGTTCTGTTTCATCCCGTCCATCCTCACACTCTGTTTTCATGTTACACGCCATGTGATCTGGAAGCTGGAATAATGCTCCACTGAACAATTCCAAAATCCACTTGATAGTAGTGGGGTGCTTTCTCTATAGGGAAAAATGAGAGGAAACGTTGGAAGGAATGTGTGTACGTGTCTTGAAAGCACTGGCCTTGTAAACACAAATGGTGAAAAAGGTGTCATCAAAATCGTACATTTGGATGCTATCAGACTCTGCTTTGAATGAAGACCAGACACAGTGTTGATTGTTGTGACCATCAGAGCCAAACAGACAGACTTCTATTTCATCCTGCGTAAGTCGCTTGAAACTGATCATCGGAATGTGTCTGGATGGTGCAGGAAAGTTTACACTCCATGAGTAGTCTCCTCATCACTACCATTTCTTCCCATTGTCACGTACCCCGTTGACATTGACGTCATTACCAGAACTACGCGTCTAGAAGCTTTGAGAGAATACAATGATGACAGTTGTGCAGAACGGTATTATGAACAAGATTTATGTACAAAATATTAACCAAGGAACCAGTCAGAAAGAAAGCAAACAATCAAACAAAATCCAGTGTGTGATTGATGAAAAACACATCATCAAATACTGCTTCAAGTTAAAAAAAAAATGGAACATGAAATTCAGCATGTATCACAATACTTGTGAGCTGTCAGAAATCACTGTGTTGATGATGCAAAGAACGTAAATGTAACTGGAACAAAGGCGATATTAGTAACTTTATGTATAATAAAACACGGGAATATACTCATATTAAATATGACAAAACCAGAGCTTCTACTTCTTCTCCAAGATGTGATACATAAGTTTGTTTACAGGTTAAAATGCATGGAAATGTCACTTGATGTCATTTCCCAAACTACTGCCTCCCAAGCTGTTTCTCCAGAGAGACAGCTTGAGGTTGATCACACTGTCCCTACTATGCAGTACAAGCTGTACAAAGTTGTTCCCGTGCTGCCGGAGTGTCCGCCCTCCTCTTGAGAGTTTGACTGTGAGGCATTCCTGAAATGTTCCTAAACTGTATCTGTGTTTCCTTTCAGCCTAAATTGCTCCGCTCCACCCCATCCCGGGCACAGATCCATTACTTGTTTGTATCTTAGACTGATGTAGGGAGACTGATTGAGACTGAGACTTGATGTACACAGCTGCAGAATAGCGACTGAAATATTGAACACACAAACATATACAACAGACACACATAGACGAACATACGCAGACAGACAGACACACGCACACACTCATACGTGCGCGCGCACACACACGCATGTACGCACGCACACACGTGCTCTCTCTCTCTCTCTCTCTCTCTCTCTCTCTTTCCTCACACACACACACACACACACACACCACACACACACACACACACACACACACACACACACACCACACACACACACACACACACACACACACACATACGCACATACACACAAACACGCATTCGCTCGCGAGCGCGCATTCATGCACGCCACACGTGCTCGCTCTCTCTCTTCTCTCTCTCTCTTCTCTCTCTCTTCTCTCTCTCTCTCTCTCTCACACACCACAAAACATCAGAACACACACACACACACACACACCACACACACCACACACACACACACACACACACCACAC
>CM031600.1:79500156-79505156 GCA_018398815.1 Conus ventricosus
GGGCTATTATTGGGATGGTGTTCGCGTCTGAATTTCTAAATGCGTTTCAAGATGTCCCAAATGTGTCTGCCACTTGCGCTGATGTACCGAATATCTCATTAAAATGTTGCTAGGATAACTACATGTTGCATCTCTTGCATTTAGTTTGTTAAGATGGTTCCCCTCGACGTTAAATAGCAACAGCATTAGGATAGTTGATCGGTTCTCTTGAGAGATGTTTGGCGTTGGTGCTCTGTTCACAGTCCATGCTGTCCCAAAATGGTTTAGTCTCATGGGGGTTATTTCGATGTGTATTGAGTCATGTAGTACCACTTTCATGGCAGTCCTGATATCTTACACTTGCCTTTTCCTGTGTAAAAACAGCTGAGTTACTCTTAGAATCACTATTGATTAAATGATGACCAAGTTATCAACCACTTTTAGTTTTCTTGTAAAATTGTGTATGTGTTGTGTGTGTGTGTTGTGTGTGTGTGTGGTGTGTGTGTGTGTGTGTGTGTGTGTGTGTGTGTGTGTGTGTGTGTCACGATTTTTGTCACGGGGCCTTGACGATTGACCCATCTAGGGTGGTGGAATTATTCATTTATTTATTGTCTTTGTTGTTGTCGTGTATCCGTCCTTAATGTGGCTTGTGGTGGGGTTGCACCTTTAAATGTATTTTCAGCTCAGGTTAGGTTTACTTTCTCTCTCTCTCTCTAATTTCACTGCCCGTGCAATTCATCTGCAGGTTCACGGGTGGCTGGTACCTTTCCTTGAACTGGGCTGTCTCTATGGGCCTCTCACCTGTCTTTTTACCTGCCTCACGTGCGGGCATTCCTCTTAGGCTTGAGGTATTCTCACTCTGTGACGTAGGGTGGCTGTTGGCTGCCATCGGTTAGGGGTTTTCTCTTCACTCGAGCGGAGATGTCCCTGGGAGCGCCCGCTCCGGGTTTTTGGTTCTCTCCCACATCGTCGAAGGTACGGTCGGTACCTTCATTCCTACGTCGGCCTGTGGGGAGGGACGTCATCTCTTTTCCGCATCTGCTCTGCTGGTCCTCTCGACTGGACAGAGGGCAGAGAGTCGCTTGACCCGCCATTTTGGGTCACCCACGGGTAGTGTAAGCATCAGTTTCTCTTTGTTTTTTTGTTTTTTTTTGTTGTTGTTAGTGGCTAATTCTTCTCTTTGGCGCAATTTCCTTTTATTTCAAAATTATAAAAGAAATATTGTTTGAGACCACTTTTTCAGGTTAATTCCAATCTTTAACCTGGCCGTTCGAAATTATATCCAAAATTCTTTCTCCTTTCAATGCATCTGGCGATGCGGTAGTCGGGTGGGTTTGGGGGAAACCTGGTGATTAGGGTTGGAACTTGTTTGGGTCTCGCTCGTCCGCCCCTGCCCACAATCACCGTCTCTTATTCTTTGGCCACCGTTGTTTGTGTGTGCAAGGGGAACGGAGTTTTTATGTTTGCGAGCGTGCGTACGCATGTTTAGTCTTTGGATGCGTGGTTGGAGAATTGTGTTATTTTGAAACGTGCTATAAAATGTGGGGATAATTGTGCCATTGAATATTTTTATTTGCAATGTGGGGGCAGTTATAAAGAAATTGGTTGCTGTATTAGTTCAGTCCTAAAAAAGGGAAAAATGTTGAACTGAGTGGGGGAAGGATGAAGATATAAATTGCTATTCGTTTGTTTAGCCTGTTAATGTAATCTCTTACCTCTTGTGTGAGGAGACCTTTAACGAACATTCCTCTTTTGGGTTTTTTTAAACTGTTGTTATGCTCAGGTCTGTGTTGAGCTGGTGTTATTAATGTATTCAGCAAACACCCCCCCTCGCCCTTCATGCGAGTGGCTGTTGGGATTCAACAGCATATTTCAGACCGTACTGACTGCGGGGTTCTAGTACCTTTTTCCTTCCAGTTCCTTCCGTTTTCTCTCCTCCCGGGGGCTTCACCCGAAGCTTGCACTGTTGGGGCCATGCAGGGGTGAGGAGCACGTGGACCTTGCTGGATGGTCCTAACCCCTGTCCGGACCTTCAGCGACAACGCCTCGTCCCACGGGTTTTGCATTTCTCCACTGTCCTCGGACTTCCTACAGCTCATGTGACCAGTGTGGTTTGCTCTGTGTCGTGCAATTTTGGGGGGGGGGGGGGTTGTCAAGGGTGGTCGGCATTGAAAGACTCTGTTCAAGAACAGACCCGGGGTTTTGGGGGGGCACCTGATTCGACATGGTACTCTCAGAGGACTTTGGAGAGACAGGGTGAGGGGGAACCACATGAAGCACAAAAAAGGAACGTGTGTTGGAAATGCTTATTTTATGATTTGGTTATGTTGTGTGCGTTGAAAATGCTGTTTGTGACTATGTATGTTGTGTGTGTTGAAATGCTTAATTGTGATTGGGGATGTTGTGTGTGTTGGAATGCTTTTTTTGTGACTATTTTGTGTGTTGGTTTGAATAAATGGTGTATTGTATTGTAATCTTTCTTGTGTGGTCTCTTGCGGGGCTGTGGGGTCAGTCACTCCCTTCACTCCCATCTAGACCGATCCTGTCAGGGCAGACCTCCAGGGGTCGGTCGTGACATTTGGGGGGGGCTCGTCCGGATGTGAAGGGTTTGACTGTCTCTCTCGTTTCGTGGAGTCCCTGTCCAGTTCTGTCTTTTTTGGGTATACGTTTAGTTTAGTTTGTCGTTTTTGCTTGTGGGTGGTTGGCTGGGTGACTCTACGTGTGGGGAGTCTTGGTGGCCTGAACGAACATCTGGTGTGACTGGGGGATCGGTTGAGACGAAGGAATCGACCGCGTCCAGACCTCCTCTTTCCGCGGGTGCCTCACGCAGATACGGCCGTAACTTGCCCTTTCTGTTGCCACTCAGTCTGCCATTCCTGTTTTGTAGTTAACCAGTTTTTTTTACCGGCTGGTTATTGAGTAAAGGTGGTTGTATCGGCTTTTAGTGTCGCTTTTTCTTTTCTCCGGATTCTTTCTGTCATTTTTTTTTTGTCGGTGAGCCCCACCGACTGTTGCTCGTGTTGGGGGAGCGCGGTTTTTGCCAGGTGGGAGCAGCCTTGACATTTCTTCCTTATGTATTATCTTTTATTTGAATTTTTGGTTGCTCTTTGTTGATAGTGAACTCCACTGTCTTGTCGCTCTTGGGTTTTGAGCGGCGGGTCATGAAGGTAACTTAGTCAGGGGAGTCTTTTTGTCCTTTTCGTTTCAATAAAGATTGTATGTTGACACTTTTATTTGCCGTTTCTCTCAGTCAGTCACCAAGGACGTGACATTCCGTGCAGTATCTGTTTTTCAAGTGGAATTGTCTTTCCCCTGTATTTGAGAAGCGTAAGGATATAGTTGTCATGGCAATGCCCGGGTGCTGGTGGTATGGCGACGCGTGCGTCGAAGAAGAAGGGTCTTCAAAATGTAGCCCCTACTATTAGTACCAGTACTTCGACTACAGTGACTTCTACTTATTCCAGTGCTGTAGCCGATAGTCCACGATTTACTTTCACTACTTCTTCGCTAGGGATCTTCCTGCTGAGACCCGACTGGCACTTCCGCTCGAAGCGTCAGAGTAAGCGAACCCAACTGTGGGCTTCTGTTGATTCGCAGAAATCGAAACCTCCTCTTCTCCATGTTCCCCCTCGTAAGGGGGTATGCCCCGGGAGACTTTCCTCAGGGGAAAGTCGAGACCCAAGGGACGGGGTCAAACGGGTCATCCCCCCTTTTCGGGAGTGGTGAATCCTGCCCAGGACATTCGCCTCGGTCCTGATTTTCTGGAGCGACAGCGACGTGGGATGAGGCCCTCCGTAGGGAAGAGGCTGCCAGGCAGGGGGCCCTCCGTAGGGAAAAAGGCTGCCAGCAGGGAAACCCTCCGTCGGGAAGAGCTAGATTTGGCAGGGAAACTCTGCGTAGGGAAGAGGCAACTCTGCGCAGAGAGGAGACGCAGACAGGAAGCTCTGCGTAAGGAAGGGCTACGCTGCGTAGGGGAAAAGGCTGCCAACAGGAGGCTCTGCGTAGGGAAGAGGCTGCCAGACAGGGGGCTCTGCGTAGGGAAGATGCTGTCAGACAGGAACCCTCCATCGGGAAGAGTTAGATCAGCATAGGGGAAAAGGCTGCCACACAGGAAGCTCTGCGTAGGGAAGAGAAAGGAAAAACTTTTTTCGCGGATCCCCGCATCTGTAAATCAGGGGGTTAATCAACAGGCAAGTTGATAGAGTTAGAGGCCCAAAATTAAAGCTCCAGAGTTCAGACCTAGTGAGGACATTGAAATGTTCTTAGAGCATTTTGACAAGGTAGTAGTTCGTACCCAATTGTCTGAGGAAAAGGCCATGCACCTTTTTTCTGGATTATCAGGTACTGCAAGGGGTGTGGCTCACTCTAAATGAAGGCGCGTCTTATGCAAAAACTTGCAGTTGGCTCTGCATAAACGTTTCACCTTACCCCAGAGACGTACAGGAGGAAGTTCAGGTCCATGAAAAAGAAAAACGACGAAAACCTTCGTGCAGTTTGGAGATAGGCTTTCGCAAAAAGCTAGGGTACTGGCGTCAGTTGGCTAAGCGGAGCTTGAGGATCGATTCTCATCGAACAGCTTACCAACACTGTGTCCCAGAGTTGGGATCCGTATAGGCGAGACAGCACCACAGGAATTTCGAGGCTGCGATTCATACCGCCGAGGTGTTTGCTTTAAGCCGTTAGAGCTTATGGGCATCGCCCAGATACGGACAGGAAGACCCTCACAGATTAGTGGCAATAAGGCGCCGACGACTGCTAGGGTCGAACAAGGCGGCAGTTCATTGGGGACCTCAGCACCCCGACTGTGTTTTCTTTGTGGTCGTCCCGCCACATTTGGAAAGATTGCCCTTAAAACCGCCGGTAGTCATGGGGCTAGTCCTTCCCAGCGTCCTCATGCCTGGCTAACGTGGGGTCCATCCCAGCTTCTGGTGGTACAGATGTCCAGTGTTTCTTTCTGTTGTTTGGGTTTATCCTTTGGGCGACACCACAGGATTCGGGAGCATCAACGCTCTTTGTGGATA
>CM031600.1:79510156-79515156 GCA_018398815.1 Conus ventricosus
CCCCCACACTTTAACATGAAGTACACTTTGCCCGTTTGAAAAAAAAATCTAAAACAAAAACTATAGTTGATGTTCAGTAGTTACTCTCACTTCATGTAATAATTTTAAAACCAATATTTATCAATATATATGCATAATCTTGGAAACAAAGGTCATATTTCTAGCTATTAATATACACCCATTACAAACATGCAATTCAACTTGTATCAGTGAACATATGTCAACTTGAAAGTAACATTATAAAGCTCTTACGTTCTATAGGATGATTATGTACACAATTAATTTTGTGTCAATTTGGGATAGTACTTATGTATGCTTTTTCATTTCAAAAATCTAGTAGTAGTGACTGGAAATGAAGTATTATTTTAATTATAATTAATTATTCACTTATTAATTGTTATATGCCTACTACCATTACTGTTATCAGTAGTATTATTTTGCTTGTAGTAAATATGTTATCCTCACGTTTCCCTTTAATTAGGCCCTACATTGCTCTACATGCAACCATAGTACATATAAAATGCAGCAACAATGAAGAAATATGTATATATACAACGGTGTAAATACGGCCCCTTTACAAATGCTAAATAACTTTTCATTCACAAAGATTTTTGCCAACGCCTGGCTGGCCTACTTCGGCCAAAGATAGTTCGCGCGCCCCTCCACCTCCCCCGTCTTTGCTTCGGCTTACCAGGCCACGCAGGGCGCGCGCAGCACAGCCGGTCGCAAAGTTCTGTCAGAAAGTTTTAAAACACGAACTTAATTATGGTACTCACAGAGAAAACTGAAATGCCAGCTTTTGTCACACTCTCAAGTACTCACTGCGCCATTGTTTTCATACAGAAATTATAGTTAAAAAACATTCTGTACAGTAAATATAACTTAAAGATGTAGCACCAGTCTCGAAGCGTCCAAACACACACAGCGTCTGGCCGTGCGGTGGCTGATTCGCTTCGGCCTCGCCAGAATCAAAAGGCAAAGCGTTGAGCGCACTGAATGCAGTGGCTCTGAGTGTGGCGGCGCCGCCGTGCACCGGTCTCTTATTCTTCGGCCACCGTCTGTTTGTGTGTGCAAGGGGAACGAGAGTTTTATGTTTGCGAGCGTGCGTACGCATGATTAGTCGTTTGGATGCGTGGTTGGAGAATTGTGTTATTTTGAAACGTTGCTATAAAATGTGGGATAATTGTGCCATTGAATTATTATTATTTGCAAATGTGGTGGCAGTTATAAAGCAATGGTTGCTGTATTAGTTCAGTTCCTAAGAAAGGAAAATGTTGAACGTGAGTGAGGGAAGGATGAAGATATAAATTGCTATTCGTTTGTTTAGCCTGTTAATGTAATCTCTTACCTGCTTCGTGTGAGGAGACCTTTAACGAACATTCCTCATTTGGTTTGGTTACTGTGTTATGCTCAGGTCTGTGTTGAGCTGGTGTTACTAATGTATTCAGCAAACACCTCCCCTCGCCCTTCATGCGAGTGGCTGTTAGGATTCAACAGCATATTTCAGACCGTACTGACTGCGGGGTTCTAGTACCCTTCTTTCCTTCCAGTTCCTTCCGTTTTTCTCTCCTCCCGGGGGCTTCACCCGAAGCTTGCGCTGTTGGGGCCGCGCAGTGTGAGGAGCACGTGGACCTTGCTGGATGGTCCTAACCCCTGTCCGGGACCTTCAGCAACAACGCCTCGTCCCACGGGATGCGTTCTCCACTGTCCTCGGACTTCCTACAGCTCATGTGACCAGTGTGGTTAGCTCTGTGTCGTGCAATTTGGGGGGGGGGGGGGTGTCAAGGGTGTCGGCATTGAAAGACTGTTCAAGAACAGACCCGGTTTGGGGCACCTGATTCGACACGGTCCTCTCAGAGGACTTTGGAGAGACAGGAGTGAGGGGGAACCACATGAAGCACAAAAAAGGAACGTGTGTTGGAAATGCTTATTTATGATTATGGTTATGTTGTGTGCGTTGAAATGCTTGTTTGTGACTGTATGTTGTGTGTGTTGAAATGCTTAATTGTGAGTGTGCATGTTGTGTGTGTTGGAATGCTTATTTGTGACTATGTGTGTGTTGGTGTGAATAAATGGTGTATTGTATTGTAATCTTTCTTGTGTGGTCTCTTGCGAGGCGTGTGAGGTCAGTCACTCCCTTCACTCCCATCTAGACCGTTCCTGTCAGGGCAGACCTCCAGGGTCGGTCGTGACAGGTGTGTGTGTGTGTGTGTGTGTGTGTGTGTGTGTGTGTGGTGTGTGTGTGTGTGTGTGTGTGTGTGTGTGTGTGTGTGTTGTGTGTTTCTGAGTGTTTGTGTGTGTGTGTGAGAGAGAGAGAGAGAGAGAGAGAGAGAGAGAGAGAGAGAGAGAGAGAGAGAGAGCGAGCACGTGTGTGCGTGCATGAATGCGCGCTCGCGAGCGAATGCGTGTTTGTGTGTATGTGCGTATGTGTGTGTGTGTGTGTGTGTGTGTGTGTGTGTGTGTGTGTGTGTGTGTGTGTGTGTGTGTGTGTGTGTGTGTGTGTGTGTGTGTGTGTGTGTGAGGGAAAGAGAGAGAGAGAGAGAGAGAGAGAGAGAGCACGTGTGTGCGTGCGTACATGCGTGTGTGTGCGCGCGCACGTATGAGTGTGTGCGTGTGTCTGTCTGTCTGCGTATGTTCGTCTATGTGTGTCTGTTGTATATGTTTGTGTGTTCAATATTTCAGTCGCTATTCTGCAGCTGTGTACATCAAGTCTCAGTCTCAATCAGTCTCCCTACATCAGTCTAAGATACAAACAAGTAATGGATCTGTGCCCGGGATGGGGTGGAGCGGAGCAATTTAGGCTGAAAGGAAACACAGGATACAGTTGTAGGAACATTTCAGGAATGCCTCACAGTCAAACTCTCAAGAGGGAGGGCGGACACTCCGGGCAGCACGGGAACAACTTTGTACAGCTTGTACTGCATAGTAGGGACAGTGTGATCAACCTCAAGCTGTCTCTCTGGAGAAACAGCTTGGGAGGCAGTAGTTTGGGAAATGACATCAAGTGACATTTTCCATGCATTTTAACCTGTAAACAAACTTATGTATCACATCTTGGAGAAGAAGTAGAAGCTCTGGTTTTGTCATATTTAATATGAGTATTATTCCGTGTTTTTATTATACAATAAAGTTACTAATATCGCCTTTGTTCCAGTTACATTTACGTTCTTTGCTTCATCAACACAGTGATTTCTGACAGCTCACAAGTATTTGTGATACATGCTGAATTTCATGTTCCATTTTTTTTTTAACTTGAAGCAGTATTTGATGATGTGTTTTCATCAATCACACACTGGATTTTGTTTGATTGTTTGCTTTCTTTCTGACTGGTTCCTTGGTTAATATTTTGTACATAAATCTTGTTCATAATACCGTTCTGCACAACTGTCATCATTGTATTCTCTAAAAGCTTCTAGACGCGTAGTTCTGGTAATGACGTCAATGTCAACGGGGTACGTGACAATGGGAAGAAATGGTAGTGATGAGGAGACTACTCATGGAGTGTAAACTTCTGCACCATCAGACACATTCCGATGATCAGTTTCAAGCGACTTACGCAGGATGAAATAGAAGTCTGTCTGTTTGGCTCTGATGGTCACAACAATCAACACTGTGTCTGGTCTTCATTCAAAGCAGAGTCTGATAGCATCCAAATGTTACGATTTTGATGACACCTTTTTCACCATTTGGTTTACAAGCCAGGTGCTTTCAAGACACGTACACACATTCCTTCCAACGTTTCCTCTCATTTTTCCTATAGAGAAAGCACCCCACTAGCTATCAAGTGGATTTTGGAATTGTTCAGTGGAGCATTATTCCAGCTTCCAGATCACATGGCGTGTAACATGAAAACAGAGTGTGAGGATGGACGGGATGAAACAGAACATGCCCCTTCAGCAGTGTTGAGTGTCGTGGATTGGTGGCGTTATGTGACAGTTGTTACGAATTTGTTGAAAATCTGTATGGGCGATACTATGGAAGACCTAATAGGTATTGTTCATTATTTGGGGCCTCACCTGGATTTCCTTCGTGTTTGTATGACCCATATAGTGTGATTGTTCAAAAATCAAATCAATACGGGAGGAGTGGCCCACGAAGTTTGACGGTTGGTTTATTTGAATGATTTGACACTGACCAATATGTACAGACATAGTATATATAGTAAAGAAAAACTGTGTTTCATCATCTGTTTACAGGTTTTTACCGTAAAGTTGGTCTTAAAAATGTAGCCTTAGTGGAACTTGAATTATGATGGTTTTGAATGCACAGGGGAAGTTTTCATTTGTATTGGCTGAAAAAAAAGGGGCAATTGTGAAGTCAAAATGAGCCGTAACAAAAGCCAATCCCTTCGAAAAACAAGAATTGGAGCAGGCAACACAAAATTATCCTTACCAAAATCCCAGCACTCTGTAGCGGTTTGCCATGCTAGTGGTAGGACACGGAAACAACTGTTTTGTGGTTCCAGACAGGATGAATCGTGTAGTCAACAGTATTCATCTCTGTCTTTTTTCATGATCAAACATTATACATGAACATGTTGAATTACACAGATCTTGATGTCTCTTTAACACCCAAATATTTACATGCATTATTGAAGATACAACCACTGTGTCCTACACCTTGGTGTGTGACTTCACAGCTGACTGTCCCGATTCTAGTGATAAATCCTTCTGTCAGCATCCTCTTTGTGTCAGCACATTGTTCAGATGTACCAGTGGTCAGTGTGTATCATATAACAAGGTGTGTAATCGCACTGTCAGGATAATCAGACGAAAGAAACTGTGATGAATTCAACAAGGAAGATTTTAACATGCTACGTGTCCCTTCTCCTGCCCCTTTTCAGTTTCAATGGAATCTCGCGATTATCACAATCCAAATGAATTTCAATGATCATGCCCTGACAGTCATTACCGTTGTTCCAGTTAGCTCACTGATTGTCTGCCAATTTACACCCGCTGCAATGCAATGCATGACGTGTAGTCATGAGGATGAAGAGGGAT
>CM031600.1:79520156-79542656 GCA_018398815.1 Conus ventricosus
GTGTGTGTGTGTGTGTGTGTGTGTGTGTGTGTGTGTGTGTGTGTGTGTGTGTGTGTGTTTGGTTGGTTGGTTGGTTGGTTGGTTGGTTGGTTGGTTGGTTGGTTGGTTGGTTGGTTGGTTGGTTGGTTGGTTGGTTGGTTGGTTGGTTGGTTGGTTGGTTGGTTGGTTGGTTAGTTGGTTGGTAGGTTGGTTGATTTTGTTTTGTTTTGGTTTGGTTGTTTGTTTTTTCTTTTCTTTTTACAAATGCTTTTTAAGTTTTTAAGAGGCTACTTCTGCACATTTTTAAACATTTAATAGCTGGTTGAAAATTGCTAGCATGGTTCCATGTAAAGGTTATTTTCATATAAAATCCTATTCACCATTGCCTTAAAGTGTGCATGCAGAACATTTGTATTTGTTCTCTAGAACAGTATAGAGTAACAACGTGAAAACAGTGTTTTTGCAGCATGTTCAAGGCACAACTTGTCAAACATTGTTTTCACATCATGACCTTTCTACTTCATAAATAATGCCAACGGATACGAGTATGGAAAAGACCAGCTAGCGTTAGTCTCTTTTGTATTTTACTGCATTTTTATTTATGAAGATAAAAAGTATAGGTTTCAACCACATTCTCAGACAAAAATATCACTCAAGCAGCTCTTGTGTTTTCTAAACATCGCCCAGTATTGCTCGAGAAACTATCATTATATCATAGTCTTTGTGTCATGTTGATCAATTTTGAAGCAAGTCGACAATGGTACAGATGTGCTGAAGGCTAGGTAGGTCTATCTTTGGTGCTAATATGGTCCCTGTGGTCGACGAAGCTATGTGCCATGGTTTGAACTGAAGCTGTGGGTAGGAGTACCAGTGACAAGCAGAACAAACATTCATGACACGGTGAGCACAGTCGATGGATCCTCCTCTGAGGGGCCACCTTGATTGTTTCTGTTTTGTTCTCCCAGTCTGATTTTTCATGCTTTAACCTCCTTTTAAACGTACTTATTTCTTCAATGTCTTTCTAGAGTAGTTAAAAATCTACTCTGCCAATACATACTGTATCAGAAGACATTTGTAATCTTGCGGTGTGAATATGTTCTTGTGGTGTGTTATATAACACAGCTATTTAGTTTAGTTGGAAGATGGAAACGACACAGTGTGGTAATTTGCCTGTTCGTGAATTTTCATAGCTTTGTTTAAAAGTAGTGGCCTGGGTCCTACGAGGAAAGACTATTTTTGAGGATGGAGATGTGGGGGTGCGGGGTGGGTTAGGGATGGGGGCTTTGGGAGAATTCCTGGCTTGTGAGGTCAGCTGACCACTGAATTGATTATATCAATTGCTGTGCAATCTTCATTGGTGGTCCAGGATTTGGTTGGGTTGTCCAAATGTGGCTGCTTACATTCAAGGACAGTGAGGACATTAGAAGGATGCCAGAGGGAAAGTGGATACTGATTTGTCCCTGCATTCCCCAGCACATTTGATCCACTCCTTACGCCTGTTACCAAAGAAGGTAAAGGTTCTGACTGTGGCTGTTGCATAATGGATAAAAAAAAAGCTTTCAAAGACGACTTGCAGCCTATTTTTCCCGCAGCTTGACTCTATCCTACGTCACATGCTGGCATGTACGCTCTTGTATCTCCACGTAAAATCAGGGAAGAGAAATCTGAACCCTCGTTCCCTTGTATCGGTAAGGAGGTCACTAGAAAGAAAAAGTACCACCAGCGATGTGGAAATCTGTGACCGAAAACTGGTGACTTTGTTTAGAGACATGTTTTCCTTGGCGAAGTGTCTGGTTAGCATAGATTATGCGCAAGCAAAGACAAACTCACAGTTTCCTGATTGAAAACTGTTTAACTAGAAGCAGCGGTATAGTTTACTTTGCTTGCTGCCGTGTTGGTTCAGTCAGCGGGCTGCTGGCCGCTGTGTAGAGCAACGTCAGCTGGCTGCCGTGTAAAGCCATACCACCTGCCTTATATCCTCCTTTTTACCAGTCAGTCGACTTACTTTGTGATTATCTCATTCTTAAAGAATTCTGTACATATTTGTGTGTACAAGCTGTATTTGTTAGTTTTTTCCTCACTCTATCGACGGTATTTAAATTGTCACGACCGACCCCTGGAGGTCTGCCCTGACAGGATCGGTCTAGATGGGAGTGAAGGGAGTGACTGACCTCACACGCCTCGCAAGAGACCACACAAGAAAGATTACGATACAACACCCCATTTATTCACACCAACACACATAGTCATAAATAAGCATTCCAACACACACAACATGCACAATCACAATCAAGCATTTCAACACACGACATACACACAATTAAGCATTCCAACACACACAACATGCACAATCACAATCAAGCATTTCACTATACGACGTACACAATCACAATCAAGCATTTCAACACATATGACATATACACAATTATAAATAAACATTTCCAGCACCCATCCCTTCCCATGTCATGTAGTGCCCCCACACCCTGCCTCTCCAAAGTCTACTGGGACACCCTGTCGCACTAGGTGCTCCAAACCGGGTCGGTTCTTGAAGAGAGTCGTTCAAGGCCGACACCCTTGACACCCACAAACAGACGGTGGAGAGCGCGTCCCGGGGGGGGGGGGGGGGGCGGCGTTGTTGCTGGAGGTCCTGGACGGGGATCAGGACCAGCTAGCCAAGTCCACGGGCTTTTCCACCAGTACGTGACCTCAACCAGTGCGTGGTCCCAACCAGTGCGTGACCCCAACCAGTGCGTGGCACCAACCCGTGCGCGGTACCAACCAGTCCGCGGTCCCAACCAGTGCGTGGCCCCAACCAGTGCGTGGCACCAACCAGTGCGCGGTACCAACCAGTGCGCGGTCCCAACCAGTGCGTGGCCCCAACCAGTGCGCGGCCCCAACCAGTGCGTGGCACCAACCAGTGCGCGGTACCAACCAGTGCACGGTCCCAACCTGTGCGTGGCTCCAACCAGTGCGCGGCACCAACCAGTGCAAGCTCTGGGTGAAGCCCCCGGGAGGAGGGAAAAGGTAACTGGGGGGAAGGAAGAAAGGAAGGGTACTGGAACCCCGCAGTCAGTACAGTCTGACCCATGCTGTTAAATCCTAACAGCCACTCGCATGATGGGCGAGGGGAGGTCTACTAAATACACCAACAACACCAGCTCAACACAGACCTGAGCATAACACAGCAAACCAACCAAATCAGGAATATTCGTTAAAGTCTTCTCATACGAAGCAGGTAAGAGACTGCATTAAATTAACAGGCTATAAAACAAATATGAATTATCTTCATCCTTCTCTCACTCACGCTTAACATTTCAAAATAACATAAATCTCCAACCCCGCATCCAAACGACAAATCATGCGTACGCACGCTCGCGAACATAAAACTCGTTCTCCTTGCACACACAAACAGACGGTGGCCGAAGAATAAGAGTCCGGCGAATGTGACAGGGGCGGACGAGCGAGACCAAGCAAGTACCAACCCTGAATCACCAGGTTCTCTCCCATCCCCACCGACTACCGCATCACCAGATGCATAAACAGGAGAAAGAATTTTGGATATAATTTAGAATGGCCAGGTTAAAGATTGAATTAACCAGAGAAAAGGTCTCAAACAATATTTCTTTTGCAATATTGAAAACAAAAGAAAATTGCGCAAAAGAGAAGAATAAGCCGGCTAACAACAAAAAACCAAAACAAACAAACCACGAAACTGATGCTTACCAGCTACCCGTGGGTGACCCAGAAGAGGCGGGTCAAACGACTCTCTCTGCCCTCTGTCCGGTCGAGAGGACAGCAGCGCAGATGCGGAAAAAAGGTGAAGTGATGTCTCTCCCCTACAGGCCGACTGTAGGAAGTGAAGGTACAGACTGTACCTTCGACAAAATGGTGAAGAACCAGGACCGGAGCAGGCGCTCCCAGAGACATCTTCCGCTCGAGTGAAGAGAAAACCTTCCTAAGCGATGGCGGCCAACATGCCACGCTACGTCACAGAGTGAGCATACCTCAAGCTAAAAGAAATGAAGCACGTGCGACAGGTGAAAAGACAGGTGAGAGGCCGATAGAGACAGCCAGTTCGAGAGAAAGGTACCAGCCACCCGTGAACCTGCAGGATGAATTGCACGGGCAGTGGAATTAGAGAGAGAGAGAGAGAAAGCAAACCTAACCAAGCTGAACTACATTAAGGTGCAACCGCACCACAAGCCACACCAAGGGACGGACACGCGACAACAACAACGACAATAAACAAAGGAACAATTCCACCACCCTAGATGGGCCAATCGACGTAGGCCTCGTGACAAACTCGTGACAACCCCCCCTTCTAAAAGCATCTGTTTCTCTGAGATACAGTGCTCCTTTGAACCTTGACGCATGTGCAAATTCACAACAATGGGACCCAACCCAACCTCTGTGATCGACAGAGTACGATAAATCCAATACAAACATTCTACGATAGAATCACACAGGGAAATACATAATACTACATTTATCAAACAACTAAGCAAACCTTCCAACCATGAAAGTAACAATCCGAACAGTGGTGATTCACTACCGTTAACACCACTGAAGTGAAAACTGTCACTACACCTGATACAGAGACCAAAAGGGGATATAACCCTGGTTGAGGGGAAGTGTCCCTCTGACCGATTTTCCAATGTGCTGACTACGGAGCTCGGCTAAGATAGTCAGCATCCGTATTGCTGGAACCCTTGATATGACGAAAATTGAACGCATGACTCTGCAGTTCCACTGCCCAACCCATGAGTCGACGACTGACTGGCCGGATCCGGTCCAGGTACTGGAGAGGGTGATGATCGCTCTCCAGCACAAACTCACGACCGTACAAGTAGGGGTAAAACTTCCTGATGCCCCACACGACTGCTAAACACTCTTGTTCAATCGTGTGGTATCTAGTCTCGGCATCAGTGAGTTTTTTGCTCGCATAAGCAAGCGGTTGGAATCCCTTCCCCTGATCCTGTAGCAACACAGCCCCAATCCCTACTGCAGAAGCATCCGTTCGCAGGACAAAAGGGAGACCGGGATCTGGGAGAGCCAGGACTGGGCGAGTAGTAAGGGCCGTCTTCAAGGCGTCAAAAGCCTGTTGGCAACTCTCATCCCAGACCAGACATTCTGGCTTCTTCCCTTTCGTCAAGTCAGTGAGGGGCAAGGCAACCTTTGCAAAGTCATGGATGAACTTGCGGTAGTATCCGCAAGTCCAAGGAATGACCGCAATTCCCTTTTGGTACAAGGGGGCTTGGCACCTGCAATTTTGGCCACCTTGTCTTCCTCAGGAGCAATCGAACCCCGCTGCAGATGATGTCCCAAAAAGGAAATCTCGTCCTGACCCAGCTGACATTTGGAAGGACGGGCTGACATCTGAACCTCGCGCAGACGAAGAAACAGGCGACGGAGGAGCGAGATGTGCGAGTTCTAATCTACAGAACTAAGTAGCAGGTCATCCATGAAATTGTTTAGGTTTGGTGTATCGAGAGGGAGAAGCAATTGTCGCATGACGCGACTGAAAATTGCTCCAGCAGTTTTGAGGCCAAAAGGCATCACGTTCCACTGGAACTGTCCTTCAGGCGTCGTGAATGCCGTTTTGGACTTATCTTCTCGGCGCATGGGAATCTGCCAGTACCCCTTCGCGAGATCAAACTTGGAGAAATAGTTGGCCTGACTCAGCTGAGCGAAGATTTTGTCGATATCTGGCATAGGTTCAGCATCAAACTGGAGAACCTTATTCAATCGTCGAAAATCGACGCAGAACCTGTCTATCTAGCTCTTCCCTATGGAGGGCCTCCTGCCTGACAGCCTCTTCCCTACGCCGAGCTTCCTCTTCCTGACAGAGGGCTTCCTGCCTGGCAGCATCCTCTCGTCGCTGTTGCTCTAGAAACATCAGGACAGAGGCAATATCCTGGGCGGGATTCACCATTCCCGACACGGGAGGATGACCCGTTTGACCCGTCCCTGGGTCTCGACTTTCCCATGAGGGAAGTCCCCCGGGGCATACTCCTTACGAGGGGAAGCATGGAGAGGAGAAGGTTTCGGTCTCTGCGACCCAACAGAAGCCCACAGATGCTTCGCTATACTCTGACGCTTCCGAGCGGAAGTGCCAGTCGGGGTCTCAACAGGAAGATCCCTTAGCGAAGAAGTAGTAAAAGTACTCACTGGACTATCTGCTACAGCACTGGAATAAGTAGAAGTCACTGTAGTCGAAGTACTGGTACTAATAGTAGGGACTACATTTGAATACCTTTCTTCTTCGATGCACGCGTCGCCATACCACCAGCACCGGACGTTGCCATGACAACAATTCCTACGGTTCTCAAACACCGGGGAAAGACAATTCCACTTGAAAAACAGATATTTTAAGGATGTGTGTGTGTGTGTGCGGATATGTTCCGGCTGCTCCACTCTGGCAACACCGCGCTCCACAACACGAGCAACAGTGCGGTGGGGCTCACCAAAAAAAAAAAAAAAAAAAAAATGTCAGGCTGCTCCCACTCTGGCAACACCGCGCTCCACAGCATGAGCAACAGTGCGGTGGGGCTCACCGACAAAACAAACAAATGACAGAAGGATCCGGAGACAAGAAAAAAGCGACACTAACGTCCGATACCCACCTGTACTCAACCACCCGGTTAAGAAAAACTGGTTAACCACAAACAGGAATAGCAGACTGAGTGGCAACAGAAAGGCGAGACCTACGGCGCATCTGCGTGAGGTACCCGGCGGAAAGAGGTCTGGACGCGGTCGATTCCCCTTCGTCTCGACTCGACTCCCCAGTCACACCGGATGTTCCCTCAGGCCACCAAAAGACTCCCTTCACGCTAGAGTCACCAGCCAACCACCCACAAACAACCACAACAAACTAACTAAACGTATACAAAACAGACAGAACTGAACAGGTACTCCGCGAAACGAGAGAGACAGTCAGAGCCCTTCAAATCCCGGACGAGCCCCCACAATTGTCACGACGACCCCTGGAGGTCTGCGCTGACAGGATCGGTCTAGATGGGAGTGAAGGAGTGACTGACCTCACACGCCTCGCAAGAGACCACACAAGAAAGATTACGATACAACACCCATTTATTCACACCAACACACATAGTCATAAATAAGCATTCCAACACACACAACATGCACAATCACAATCAAGCATTTCAACACACGACATACACACAATTAAGCATTCCAACACAACAACATGCACAATCACAATCAAGCATTTCACTATACGACGTACACAATCACAATCAAGCATTTCAACACATATGACATATACACAATTATAAATAAACATTTCCAGCACCCATCCCTTCCCATGTCATGTAGTGCCCCCACACCCTGCCTCTCCAAAGTCTACTGGGAGCACCCTGTCGCACTAGGTGCTCCAAACCGGGTCGGTTCTTGAAGAGAGTCGTTCAAGGCCGACACCCTTGACACCACAAACAGACGGTGGAGAGCGCGTCCCGGGGGGGGGGGGGGGGGGGGCGCGGCGTTGTTGCTGGAGGTCCTGGACGGGGATCAGGACTGGCTAGCCAAGTCCACGGGCTTTTCCACCAGTACGTGACCTCAACCAGTGCGTGGTCCCAACCAGTGCGTGACCCCAACCCGTGCGTGGCACCAAAACCCGTGCGCGAGGTACCAACCAGTGCGCGGTCCCAACCAGTGCGTGGCCCCAACCAGTGCGTGGCACCAACCAGTGCGCATGGTACCAACCAGTGCGCGGTCCCAACCAGTGCATGGCCCCAACCAGTGCGCGGCCCCAACCAGTGCGTGGCACCAACCAGTGCGTGGTACAACCAGTGCGCGGTCCCAACCAGTGCGTGGCCCCAACCAGTGCGCGGCACCAACCAGTGCAAGCTCCGGGTGAAGCCCCGGGAGGAGGGAAAAGGTAACTGGGGGAAGGAGAAAGGAAGGGTACTGGAACCCTGCAGTCAGTACAGACATGACCATGCTGTTAAATCTAACAGCCACTCGCATGATGGGCGAGGGGAGGTCTACTAAATACACCAACAACACCAGCTCAACACAGACCTGAGCATAACACAGCAAACCAACCAAATCAGGAATATTCGTTAAAGTCTTCTCATACGAAGCAGGTAAGAGACTGCATTAATTAACAGGCTATAAAACAAATATGAATTATCTTCAACCTTCTCTCACTCACGTTTAACATTTCAAAATAACATAAATCTCCAACCCCGCATCCAAACGACAAATCATGCGTACGCACGCTCGCGAACATAAAATCGTTCTCCTTGCACACAAACAGACGGTGGCCGAAGAATAAGAGTCGGCGAATGTGACGGGGCGGACGAGCGAGACCAAGCAAGTACCAACCTGAATCACCAGGTTCTCTCCCATCCCACCGACTACCGCATCACCAGATGCATAAACAGGAGAAAGAATTTTGGATATAATTTAGAATGGCCAGGTTAAAGATTGAATTAACCAGAGAAAAGGTCTCAAACAATATTTCTTTTGCAATATTGAAAACAAAAGAAAATTGCGCAAAGAGAAGAATAAGCCGGCTAACAACAAAAAACCACAACAAACAAACCACGAAACTGATGCTTACCAGCTACCCATGGGTGACCAGAAGAGGCGGGTCAACGACTCTCTCTGCCCTCTGTCCGGTCGAGAGGACAGCAGCGCAGATGCGGAAAAAAGGTGAAGTGATGTCTCTCCCCTACAGGCCGACTGTAGGAAGTGAAGGTACCGACTGTACCTTCGACGAAATGGTGAAGAACCAGGACCGGAGCAGGCGCTCCCAGAGACATCTTCCGCTCGAGTGAAGAGAAAACCTGCCTAAGCGATGGCGGCCAACATGCCATGCTACGTCACAGAGTGAGCATACCTCAAGCTAAAAGAAATGAAGCACGTGCGACAGGTGAAAAGACAGGTGAGAGGCCGATAGAGACAGCCAGTTCGAGAGAAAGGTACCAGCCACCCGTGAACCTGCAGGATGAATTGCACGGGCAGTGGAATTAGAGAGAGAAGAGAGAGAAAGCAAACCTAACCCAAGCTGAACTACATTAAGGTGCAACGCACCACAAGCCACACCAAGGGACGGACACGCGACAACAACAACGACAATAAACAAAGGAACAATTCCACCACCCTAGATGGGCCAATCGATGTAGGCCTCGTGACAAACTCTTGACATAAATTCAAACCAAGCAAGAAAGAACATGAGGGCCTATGTACTCAAAGGCCTCTACAATATAGAATGTACTGTGACAAATCAAAACTGCTCGAGAGACCTTCCGCAGCATTGAATGTCGTTCTGGTGGAATTTCAAGCCTAACTTTGAATTTAATTTGCAGACAGACTTCATCCCAGAGGGCGTCAGTCAAACCGAAAACATAAACAACTTTCAGTTTCATTCAGGTGGCATGCAGTTTCCGAAACCAACGCTTTTTACACCACCAACCATCATCATAGTATGTACACATTCAATCCGAGCTCCTATATCTGAGAAAACCAATATTACAGAACAGGGTGTTAGTGAGGACAGCTGTTGAAGAACTCATCATCAGTACAGTATTGCAATGACACACAGCAGCAGTCCATTATCTCATTGTTTTCAGACCGCAGTGTGTCAATGGAGACTGACGTTTCATGTCACATTTTCAGGGTTTTTTAATCTGTACATGGGTCTGGTACTGTTGAACAGCTAATCAACATAATTCGTCTGACAGCAATTTCCTGTTTGATGACTCTAAGCAAAGGTGCTGGTTTTGTTTGTGTGTCGCTCTCTTCTGCCCGCATGTCAGCCAGCTGGCTGGGTGTAACCTGCTTGAAAAGCTTTAGAGTCTGCACCACGCCACTGCGTTCAGTTTACATATACCACGACACAGGATCACTTGGAAGCGTCTCCCTCCTGAACGTGCAGATGTAGACATTGTTCATCCTAAAAATGTAGGCAAGGTGTTTACACGAGAAAGCGATATGGGCTGGTGCTGACCATCACATTCTCTGACCTTCTAACTAAAATGATCTAAGGAGACCCATATCACACTGTCATTGAATTAATGCTTGCCAATCCGTAAATGATACCGTCATGCATTAAAGTATTTTCATGGAAAACAGCTGATGCATTCTTACGTGTTAGAAGACATTAAGGCTACCAAGAATCTGTGGTCAGTAGATGTACACTAGCTAATAAATGTGAAAACAGTGGCTTGAGTATAAGAAAGACATTGCACTTTAAAGGCAGTGTGAGTACGTCAAACAAACCTGGCTATGCATCTGCTAGAGGCAGAGCATCGTACAGATAACATCAACATAAAACATATTCAGAGAAAACAAATATTGGCGCAGAAAGGCGTTTTGAGCATAGCAAATCAGGAGTTTTATTTTGTCACTCTTTACCAAAGAAAACTACGAGAAAATATGGAAATGTACCTGACTGTACCTGTTGTTCTTTTATGACAAACAAGTTCCAAATTGTTTATCCAATTTGTATGCATTTTAAACAAGATAACTTGTAGCTACCAAAACAAATTAAAGCATTCTTGTTCTTTCCTGTGTGCGATGAAAACATTGGATAAAAATTGGAGAGGGGAGGAGGTGGGTGGTGAGAGGAAGGTAAAGAAGGGTCACTTTCTTCAAACGAAGGACGGGGTCAGGTATGGTCAGAAAGAAGCAACAAACTGCACTAAATATGAAAGGCAGGGAAACTAACTGCTTAGAACACTAGGTATGCAAAGTAACATAAATTCCTGCATGTGGGAACAGACTCATTTGTGCATAGCAGCGGGGATATCTGGGACGGTTCCATACCTAAGTAATAAACACTACATCACTTACCCGTAGAGTGCTTTTTAAGCCGTCAGCTGACGCCGCAGTAAAAATGCTTTCCAGTGTCACTGACGTCATGCATTTTTCTTGAATTTTCATTCGTTACTATTTCATCAACGGACTCAAATAGAGTGTGCGTAGTAAGCCTTAAATGCCTGTAGTATTTAAAATGATATGCAAATAACACACGTGAGGGGAAAGACATTTATTCTCATCACTGATTGGATGACCAGCCAGCACTTCCTCTCGCTTGCAAAGATGGCGGTACAAGCCATTTGATGCACGTGTGGACAAATAGACTTTTGAGATTGACAACAGATCTGAAACAAGAAATAAGGCAGAGACCAGCCTGTAATATCATGTGAAAAGCAAAAGTCATGTGAGATTCTGTGATGCTTTAATATCCTGTAATCGAACAATGTTGCTGTAAGATCCATTAAGATGCTGTGAGATCTTGTAACACTGTGTAAGATGTAAAATGTTTAAGGGGTATAATATAATGAAGTGTCTGGAAAATGCTGTAAGATGCTATTACAACCCTATGGTGTACAACCCTGTAAGATCCAGAAACGCTCCTGTTAGATCCAGTAAGATACTGTAAGATCAAATGAGGTGTCGGAAGATCAAAAGATCCTGTAAGATCCTCTATCAGATTCTAAAGCCTTTACCGTGCTTCCTGGGTCTTCCATGACCCAGTGACAATAAAACATCATGTCTTATAAACAGATAGAGCTATGCTCACGAAATCATAGGTTGTTTGTCAACGATATTAATAGCCAATGGTCACAGAAATGTCATGTATGAACACGATCAATTATATGGCGAAATTAGTCGCGGTTCTCCCCGGACCCATAAATTTTAAGCGGTTCGCACCTGACCCGCGCATCGGGTGAGGAATAAGCTTCAGAGCTGCTCTTTATCATGTGTGGGTCTTACAAGACCCGCGTGATCTGAATAGGGATAAGCAATAGGGATCAGCACGGAAAAACCTCTACAAAATGTGTGGGTCTTGGGCGACCCTACAATCGGGTCTGTGTAGTCAAAAACGTCACCCGGTAAAGGTTAAGATGCAGTTGTCGACAATATCCCTCACCAGGAATGGGTTGCTCATTACCTGAGAGTTGGTCAAAAGCTCTCTTGATACAAACTCATCAGTATGATTTGGCCTTGGCAAACGCTTACATGAATAAAAGTTCCTTGAAAACAAACGGCTCTAATATTTGTTGTTGCGACGAGTCAAATGCATAAACATCTTTGCGTGCGGTACATGCGTTTAACCCTGTTTGTGTATACCAAAGAAACGTGAGAGAGAGAGAGAGAGAGAGAGAGAGAGAGAGGAGAGAGAGAGAGAGAGGGAGAGAGAGAGAGGAAGAGAGAGTGAGAGATTTGCTGTGTTTTCTTAAGTCTTACAGTATCTCTAATTATACCACAGAAATAATACAAAAGTTGATTACAAAAATTTGTTAGTGTTGACTTTCTTTTAACATTTAAAACATAAAGCACTGTGAATCCATCAGAGAACGGGCGCTCTTCTCATAGGTCACACATGGACATGTGAGCCTGCTGTGTGACTGGATATGTTCAAATGATGCCAGACATTACTCGTGATATTGTCAGGCTTCCTGATAAAATGTGATCGGTCGAATGAATGGGGGAAAGCGAGAGAGAGACAGAAAGGGAGAAAGAGAGAGACAAAGAGACAGACAGACAGACAGACAGAAACGAAGAGAGAGATGACATTAGTTATCAGCCCACTTTTACTCACTGCTTTTTTTATCTAAACGCACTGTCAATGAACCATCTTGGTTCATTTGTTTGTCTGTCTGTCTGTCTCTGTTTGTTTGTTCATTCGTTCGTTTGTTTGTTTGTTTGTTTGTTTTGTTCGTCTTTGTTCTCTCTCATGCCAGTTTCTGTTTACCATTGTCTTGAAAACTTCCATGGTTACTTTGTGCATGAAGATTCTGATACCTACAGTTGTTTGTACGAGTTAGTCAGTGGGTTACAAAGTAGGAGAGCGTCAACTCTCGTTCTTGAGAAGACAATCCAATAGAATATCGTGATTGTTTAGCGACACTTAACTGTACTTTCTTGGCACTTGTTGGGTGTACGTCAGGGCAAAAATCAATGAGCATGAAACAAACTGCGGCGTTACTGAAACACGACAAAAAGAGAGAAGAGCACACAAAACAAAGTGTGAAGTAACGACGATTTAATGCACGACACAAAACAGGACAAGAAATTTTCGGCAAAATGCCTTCCTCAGCGACAAACAAAAAAAGAAAAAAAGTACAGACATAAACATGCACAATACACCCTTGTGAAGCCAAGTGGTGAATGAAGTAGACAGAGGGACAGTGGAAGAGATGGTGAGTAGAGTTCGAGGAATAGGGCACGAGGAAAGGGGGTAGAGTAAAGTGAGGAGGAGGAAAAGGAGAGAGGGAGATAGAGAGAGAGAGAGAGAGGGGGGGAGGGGGGAAAGAGAGGGGAGAGACAGAGAGAGAATGGAAGTAGAAGAAGAGTGGAGAATGAGAGAGAGGAGGGGAAGGAGAGTGAGTGGAGGGGGAGGGTGTGATGGTATGTAGTGGGTGTGTTGCATATGATGAAATGAGCAAGAGAAAGCACAATAAGTAAGATACAATATACTCGAAAAAGCATTTAAATGACAAGGGGGGGGAGAGAGAAGGGGGTCAGCCTAAAGGAGAGAGGGAGAGAGAGAGAGAGAGGGGGGAGGGGGGGAAGAGAGGGGAGAGACAGAGAGAGAATAGAAGTAGAGGAAGAGTGGAGAATGAGAGAGAGAAGAGGAGGGGAAGGAGAGTGAGTGGAGGGGGAGGGGGTTGTGATGGTATGTAGTGGGTGTGTTGCATATGAATGAAAAAACAATGAATATGGCTGAAGACACACACTTATGCATTCCTGTGAATTGCTGCTCATATTCATTGAAGTGACAATGAACATTATTCAATGCACATTCTTAAGCATGCTGTCCAGAGCTACTGACTGACAATGAATAGACGTCAAGACGTAATTTACATTCCCCTGCATTGATATTCACAATCAGTGATTAATAGGAACATAACTCAAGAATATATTCTTACAGTCCTATGAATTGATACAGTCCAGTGACTGACAAGAAACATCTTTTGAGAGACATTTTTATGCATGATGCTGAAAAATGACTGAAAGACAAAAAACACTTGAAGACCCGTACTCTTACTTTCTTTGGGAATTGCCGCTTACCATCTTGGACAATCTCACACTGAACCCCAGTTAAAGATACATACTTGCATTTGTATGAATCACTACTCATAATTACTGACTGACAATGAATCAGTTCAAGACACATACATGCATTCATCTGAACTCTCTTAAAAATAAAGGGACTGGCAATAAACATAGTTCATGTCACATACTTCCATTCTTTTTGAAATAGCACTCCAAATCTTTGAACGAAACATCACAATTCAAGACACATACATTCTAATGAGTTGCTGCATACAATGCTGAGAGCTGGAAAAGAAATGCCGTATTACGGGAATTTAAAAAGGGCATTTCCACGTTCCAAACTTTGCCTTTAGTTTGTAAATTTGTTTGCTTGTTGTTTGATTGGTTGTTAAATTGGTCGGTTGGTTGGTTGCTTGGTGTTGGTTAGTTTTTGGTTGGTTACTGGTTGCCTATTGGTTTTTCATTGAATCTTTTAGTTCGTCAGTTCGTCAGTTCGTTAGTAATGTATTTATTTATTTATGTATTTATCTATTTGCTTATCTCTTTCTTTCTTTCTGTATATATAATGTATGTTTATTCATGCATTATTTATACATTTATTCATTCATTTATGCATTCATTCATTTTTTATTGGAGAAAAAGAAAACACATTGTTTTTTCTGGTTTCCATTTTTTGTGTCATCCATTGTTGTCTCTTATTTCTTTTTTTTTCATATATTTTGTTTGCTTATTTTTAAATGACTTCTTTATTAGGAACACCAATTCTCCCTTTAAATTTCGCCAATAGTTTTTCTTCTTGGGCTTGTCCCCGTCGCTGTTCCGCCACATTCCACATGTATAACAGAGGGTTGGGGGCTGAGTTGAAAGGTAACATGAACACTACAAGATGCCGTGAACCTTGTCTAGCCCAGGCACACCTCCACGATCATCAGGGCCCACCAGACAAATGAAAACCAGCAAACAACTTCCACGACAGCCACTTTTCTCATCAATGGACTGCACTGTAAACTGCTTTCAGCTGAGTCTAATGCTATTCTATAGGGTGGTGTAAATTAAAGATGACGACTTGACCTCTCTGCTTATCAGGCTCACGATACAATTGAATACTACAAAACGTTGAACCATCTGAATTTCTGATTGCACTGGTAATCCTGAAATAATGCCAAACACAAAGTCCAGACTGACCAGAGATGTCCAGGTGTGAATGCCCGGGGAAGAAACGGTACCACTGAAAAAAATATTCAGCGAACCAAATCGAAGTACATGTCGCATTTTTTAAAACACTTACGGGATCCAAGAGTATTTGGGAACACACGGGAACAGGACGTAAATCCACAGTGATGCACAGGATGATCAAAACGACACCTCGTTGGACAGAAAGGAAAGACAACCACTCAGCTTGCAAGTCACACTCTGGTCCATGTTCTTTCAAACGAAATATACCGTCCATCAAACACTTCGTTCGCTATTATAGCAATACCAACATTACTTCCCATGCATATAATAAAGCGAAATGCAAAATGAGCAAGAAATTGATAAGAACTTACTTCCAAATAGTTGTTCAACTCTCACTGAAATCACAAAGCAAAATACATTTCCTGTAACAGCCATTACACTCATCATCCAGAAGAAAACTGAATGCAGTTGAGGGGGAATCAGTGTTCTGCATGAAGGAGTACTGTGGAGACTGAAACACTTTAGTTGGTGTGTGTGTTTTGGAAGAATACTGTCACAGCATAACCATAATTTGAAGAGAATACTTTTTAAGTGTTTCCCATCTTGAAAACAAATTGAAAGGATATTGAAATGTCGGATTCCATCTCAAATCTAATACAGCCAGTTTTGGCATATTCCTAAACCCTTTTATCTCCATGGTTTCAATACCACATGGAGACATTTTTCAGGTAGTTCAAATAGAACCAATGTAAATACACTTTCATTAACCATATTAAAAAAGTCCTTGAAATGTCCATTCTTCTCAAGGTATAGTGAATGCGTTTAAAACCGCTGATTTCTCATTTCCATACAGGGTTGTTTGCTAAAAGATACAGTTCTTAAATTTAGCAGTTGAAAAAAAAGAAAAAGATCTATTTCAGAAATCTTAAATAATTGTTTCTAAGATCCAGGAACTGCAAGTTTCTGAGCTCCAAACTTGACATGTTATTTAGAAACAATTAGTCAGATTCAAAAATATGATATACTCCTTTTTTGCAAAATCTGAAATGGATCATTCCTGACCCTGTGGCATCTATGAAACGTACCGAGGGAAAAATTCCAAAGGGGAGGGGGCTGTTGAAACCAGACAGAATGACCTTGACACAGACACCCTTTGGGCAGGTGCTGTCGCACATCATTCATCATCCCGCTTTGGACACTGACCCCAACCATCACACAGATGATCCCCATGCACACAGACTTTGGATTCTCTACATCGGTAGTGATAAGGGCAGGCAACTCTCTCACAGTTTTGTTCATCTTCGCCATAAATACAGTCATAATACCGTTGCCAATCGAGTGTATACAGGAAGACAGTACAGCCACGTTGTGGTGCAACTGTAATGAGAGTGAGGACATGAATCGTCAGTCTTCATCAACTGCTGAAAACGAACCGGAACCCTCCAACTTGATGAAATCTTCCCGCTTTGAACGTCGCGAGAAATTCCCAGGGTAATGAAACCGCCACATGCCTTTATCAGAATCATCCAGACAGTCTGAATACTCATTTAAATGCTGGCTGTCTAAAATGCACTGAGCATTAGAGCAAAGAAACCTTTACACGAAGAATGATGACAGAATGACTCATCACTATGATCTGGACAGTCCTGTTCAAAGTCCCACACAAAAGTGTAACTGATTGTTGAAATGTCTTCATCACATGTGAACATGAAATTTGTGTCTGCAATGGTCACCCATTTAAGATAATTCTGCCAGTGACTCCCGTTTGTAAACAAAGTTTATTTGTGACTTCATTATTTTACAAAATTTTGTTTTTAGATTTGAAGCAGTAATGTGTGTGACAGTTGTTTTTTTGGATCAGCAAATAAAACCTGCTTTGTTTTATCAAAAGTGATCTTGACGAATGAAAGTAAACAATTATGCGTTGGTAAAAAAAAATTTTTGAATGATGTTGGAACCATTTCAATAGTAACACACGAAATTTTGAATATGTTAATCCAAAAATTGCCAACCGTTCATTGGCCAAATTGCTACTGATAGAGGTGTTCTTCCAGACATATATGGAAAACGAATGGGTTAATGCTATAGATGAACGTGTTGTCAGACCATTTGGAGATCTTGCTATACATGAAGTGCACATTATACCAGCCCACTGAATAACCAAACACAAGGCAAATGTTTCAAAGTTTCTAAAAATCTTCAAGGCGTCTTCTTGTTCTTCTCTTTTTTTTATTGGGAAACCAGTTTTCCACCAATACTTCTGCAGTGATAAAACCAGTGACAGCAGAAAACCACTTTCTTCAATGTGATTAACTTAAAACATTTGTTATGTGAAGGGCCCCCAAACCTCTGCATCAGTAACTGCTGAAAGGACAATGCTCTGTCTCATCCTGGTCATCTTCACACTCTGACTTCAGGTTACAGTGCAGGTGATCCAGGAATTCAGAGAAGTGTGTCCAGAACAGTTGAACAACCCACTTGAAAGTTTGAGTGGTTGATTACTCTCGAATGTATGGAAAAATATAATACAAACAGACTTCTTTGAACTATATTGTGATTAATTTGAAGGCAGAACGAAGAAATATGCTAGGGGGTGTGAAATATTCAACATGTATATATTGTAGAACTGATTGAGTGGGTTTGATATTTGTACTTCAGAGCTAGAGTCCTTTTAGGCTTGGAAAGATCTTGACGTAGATATGATCGCTGAACACTAATCATAAAAGCGAGTCCACGAGCAGCCTTCAGTTCACTACTAAAAACTGCTTTCCCCAGACAGGTATGGCCGACTACGTACCCAGAATATTCGATATGTATTTGACAATAAAAAATTGCCCTTCTAACTTTATCAAAACTCATTTTAATGACAGATTGTTAAGATGAATCACATGCACATTATCTTTAAACAAACTGGAAAAACAATTCATCTAGATATGATAGCTGCACTTCACTTTTCCCAATACCGAACCTTTTTTTTTTCCCATGGGTTGCCGTCCACAACCAGAATGCGAGGCGTGGAGGTGAACGTTGATATAAAACCCCTGTGAAAGTTCCACGTGCAGCTTACAGTAGTGGAGGAATCTTCACACATTTCCATACTCCCCCCACGGAATGTTTTTGTGAACCTGGGCAATCGTCCCCACGTTTGAAACGTTTGCCTGCAATACAGTGATATTTATTCTGTGTTTTTCAAGAAATAGTCCAAATACCTGGGCACATAGCCCTGATCATAAAGGTGGTCTGTTCGCATTTTCCGAACGCTAGGATCTATGATTGAAAGAGACAACAGAAAGCAAACACTTTATTCCATGTGGTTTACGCTTTATGATCTAATGCCTCAAATATTTTGGTACATTTTCTTATGCTGATTGAAATAAATGACATTGATTTTGAGAAATATTAAGGATATTGAGACGTTGCCAGCTAATAAAGCCCTTAAAAATCTTAACTTGGTAGATCGGGATAGAAGGCAAATCACTGATAAATATCAACCACCATTGAACCAGCCTCAGTCAAATGTTCAGGTAAGTTTTTATTGTTTTTTTTCCCCCCAAACAAAGCACAATCTTTCCCCCTCTTCCATACTTCTCTAAAGCCCCGGGATCTGCACACAAAGGACTACTAAGTGACACACATCCCAAGTTCTTGTGTTCAGCCGATAGCCTGGGCTGACCACATGCTAGGACATCAGCCATCCATCAATAAGTGCCAAAATAGCAAGCTTAGAGCCCACTGAATATGCATCTCGCTGCCCACCCGCATCCCCACCCTCTCTCTCCTCTCTCTCCCCCTTTCCCCTCTCTCCTTCTCTCTCTCTCTCTCTCTCTCTCCTCGCCTTTTCCTCTCCTCTCTCTCCCCTCTTCCCCTCTCTCTCGCTCTCTGTGTTTTAACATCTGGGTTCTACTTTTCAGTTTCATTTTGAATAACTAACTGGGTCCTCTAAAGAATTAGTGTTCCCTCATAAGCCTGTCTTAAGCAAGAGAGATTTCAAGGTCGTCGGAAAGTGCCATGTAGAAATAGTTTTTTTCTATAAACACTTTGTCATAGTTGCCCTTGAGCCATTATCTGAAAAATCAGATCAACTTAGAAAAAAATCTATATATCTATTCTATCTGTATGTATGTATCTCTCTCTCTCTCTCTCTCTCTCTCCTCTCTCTCTCTCATCTCTTCTATATATATATATATATATATATATATATATATATATATAATATATATATATATCACGAACAGCATAAAAATGTCCTTTAAAAATCCAAAAGAGCTCAACCGTCTAGGAGCAACAACTACTAAAATTATTTCTAAAATGAAGTGCTAAAATCAACAAGCTTGTTTCGAGCCTCTTGTCTCTTGCTCTCTTCAGGATATCCTTTTGGGGCACGCTGTCGTTCTTTTATAGCGTGCGGGACCTGATTCCGTTTCTGCATGTGTGATTTAATCTCATTCGCTGCACGTGTGGTCTGTGGTTCTTGTGGGGGTCTGTTCAGGTGGAGTGTGCTAACAAAGATTTCCATTTGTGCCTGCAATTGTTTACTATTTCTGCTTTTGTATTCAGAGTTGCTAGGTGTGGTTTACATAATATTAACCATTTTTCTGTGGAGCATAAATTGCATTTTTTAGAAATATTGTTGTATGGTGTTGCTCTTTTCATGATTTTCCATGATATCTGTAGTCTTTTTTTTTCTCTGAGTCTCCAAAATTGTATTTACTCAACTCTGTTTGGTTTTTGTATTTTTCTTTTTTGAATCACTGTTTATGGTTTGCGTATCTGGTTTTGAAAGGGTTTTCAGTGATCCCTATATATGTTTCTTTTTCATTTTCTGATGTTGCCGTAGCTTGGTATACAATATTGCTGTGAAGACATTTGTTGCTTTGGGGGCACTGTTCTTTTTTAGTGCAGTTGCAAGATGTCCTTTCGGCACCCTTCTCTGTTGTGTTGCTTTTCACTTTGTTAGATGAGTCAATTATGTTTTTAAGGTTGGGGCATACATGAGTATTATAGTTTCATAGTGCTTTTGTTGAATATTTTGAACATTTGTGTTTCTTTGAAATGATGTTGCCAAGATTTTGAAGAATTCTTTTCCTACGTTTGGTTTTACTTGTCCGTCGTATGGGGCAACGTTGTACCATATGATCTTCCTTTTCCTGTTTTTCTTATTTCTGTTTGTGTTATTGTCTGGGCTGTATTGCAGTTTGTAATTATAACCACTTTTTTGTAGTGCCTCTTGGTATTCTGTTGCTGCATTATCGAATACCTTTTCATTGCATGACAGGTTGGATAGTCTCTTGTTTATACCATTGGGTACCGTTTTTAGTATAGATGGTGGGTGGTTGCTTTTGATATTTACGTAGATTGGTATGTCGGTGGATTTTTTTGTATGGTTTGTACACATGGTCATTGAGGTCTAATGTTATGTCTAGGTAATTCACTACTTTTTTGTTTGCTTCTATTGTGATTTTTAAGTTGTGGTTTTGAAGATTTTACATAATTCTTTTTTCTTGTTTTCAATAGTCCTTGGGATTATTGTTTTAATGCAGCAAGGCCGTCATCTCTGTACAACCCGACCTGTTTTCCGAGTTGTTTTTGGATGTTGGATAGCATGAATAGCCCGACTAGTTCACATGTTTCGGCGCCATCATACGATCCCATGGTCACACCAAATGTGGAGTTTTTGCTGTTTTTTTTTTAAAAATCCAAGTTTCATTTCTGCTGTGGAGTAGGGTTTTCTTGGTGTGGAAAATAATCTCCATTTCTGTCTCTGTTATTTTCGTGTGTTTGTTGGCAAATTTCAAAGCTTTGGTGAGTAGTTCTTCATCTATGGATGGGTAGAAGTCTACTATGTCAAATGTGATAAACACTGTGTTTCTCTGTTTGTTGAGTTTCCTAAACCATTGGATAACTTCATAGCTGTTTTTCCAAAGGTTGTATTCGGTGTTGATTTTACATTTTCTATAACCTTTTCCAAAATTCTCTTGCTTATTTTGCCCAGTTCGGATTTGGATGGGTTTATTAGTCTGCATGTTGGGTTGTTTTGGAAGTTAGGCTTGTGGTCTTTGAGTGTTATGAAGGCTTCTTTTGTTGCTGTTGCCTCTACCCTGTCGTTTAACTCCATGTGGTGTGCAAGTTCTTTTTCTTTTTTGTGGATGTTGTTATGAGTGGTTTTATCAGCTTTCTTGTAATTTTTCTGGATGTTTTTGTTTAGGAGTTGGGAGTATTCATTTAGTTCCATTTTGTAAAAATTGCCGGTTTTATCGGCCTTTACGAATATCGTTTTAATCATTTTGGATTTGTTTCATTTGCCAGTGATATGGCTTCAAATCATGGCGATCACCCCGACAATAGATGAAATGAAACCTTTTGAAGACAAAATGAAGGGACTGATAGCCAACATTGAATTCAAGAAATCAAATAACAACTTTCAAACATCACTAGCAAATGAAATAAAACAATCCAAAATGATAAAAAGATATTCGTCAAGGCCGATAAAACCAGCAATTTTTAAAAAATGGAACTAAATGGACCCCAACAAGAACCACAGACCACACGTGCAGCGAATGAGATTAAATCACACATGCAGAAACGGAATCAGGTCCTCGCACGCTATAAAAGAACGACAGCATGCCCCAAAAGGATATCCTGAAGAGAGCAAGAGGCAAGAGGCTCGAAACAAGCTTGTTGATTTTAGCACTTCATTTTAGAAATAATTTTAATAGATGTTGCTCCCTAGACGGTTGAGCTCTTTGGATTTTTAAAGGACATTTTTATACTGTTCGTGATAATCGCTCCTCACGTTGAGCACTGTGGTCCGACAAACCCAAAAATGGAGGAAATCAACTTTAGGCAATCTACTAAAAACATACCGTTTCAAACCCACAAACTTACACCAAAAACTGATAGAACAAACCGAGAAATTTGTACGTAACATGAGATGGAAGGCGTTCTTCTTCCTAAACCCAAATGCAAAGAATGAAGACAGAAACACATATGGCTTCAAATCAAGGCGATCACCCCCGACAATAGATGAAATGAAACCTTTTGAAGACAAAATGAAGGGTCTGATAGCCAACATTGAATTCAAGAAATCAAATAACAACTTTCAAACATCACTAGCGAATGAAATAAAACAAATCCAAAATGATAAAACGATATTCGTCAAGCCGATAAAACCAGCAATTTTTACAAAATGGAACTAAATGAATACTCCCAACTCCTAAACAAAAACATCCAGAAAAATTACAAGAAAGCTGATAAAACCACACATAACAACATCCACAAAAAAGAAAAAGAACTTGCACACGGCATGGAGTTAAG
>CM031600.1:79548783-79559014 GCA_018398815.1 Conus ventricosus
TTTTATTTTTTTTTATTCAATTTTTTTGTTTACTTTTTTTTTCAATGATTTTTTTAAAACCCAATTTTTTAATTTCCCCATATTTTTTTCTTCTTGGGTTTGCCCCCGTCCTGTTCCCACAGTCCAATGTTAAACGGGGTTGAGGGCTGAGTTGAAAGGTAACATGAAACTCAGGTCCCGTGAACCTTGTTAGCCCGGGCACCCCCCAGCGATATCAGGAAAACCAGCCCAAATAAAAACCAGCAAACAACTTCCATGCAGCCACTTTTCTTCAGATGGACTGCACTGAAACGGGCCTGTCAGCTGGGTCTAATGTATTTTTGGGGGTGTAAATTTAAAGATGACGACTTGACCCCCTGAATTATCAGGCCACGAAAAAAATTAAAATATACGTAACTTTGAACATTGAATTTCTATTCACGGGTACCTGAAATAACCCAAAACGACAAGACCAGACTAAACAGAGTGTCCGATTTGAATGCCCGGGAAAGAAAGGTCCATGAAAAAAATATTCCAGCGAACCAATCGCGTCAGTCGCTTTTTTAAAACACTTACGGGCTACCAAAGAGTTTTGGGGGAACCAACGGGAACAGGACGTGATCCACAGGATGCACGGATGACAAAACTCCGTTGGGGACAGAAAGGAAAGAAACCTCACTTGCAAGTCCTTTTCGGTCCAGTTCTTTAAAACTAAATTTTAACCGTCCTCAAACACTTGTTCGCTATTATAGCAATCCCAAACATTATTCCCCATGCATATACAGCGAAATGCAGATGAGCAAGAATTGATAAAAACTTACTTCCAAAATAGTTGTTCAATTCACGAATTCCAAAGCAAATCATTTTCCTGTAACAGCCCTTTTAATCACATCCAGAAGAAAAAGAATGCGTTGAAGGGGAACAGGGTTTTGCATGAATGGAGTACTGTGGAGTGAAAACACTTTAGTTGGGGTGGTGTTTTGGAAAAATACGTACAGCATAAACCCTTTAAATTTTAAAGAATTCTTTTTAGGATTCAATTTTGAAAAAAAATGAAAGGTATTGAAGGGCGGATTCCCTCTCAAAAACAAAACAGTCATTTTGGTATTCCCAAACCTTATCTCCAATGTTTCAATCCACTTTAAGACTATTCGGTGTTCAAATATACCAAAGTAAATCACTTTGTCATTAATCTTTAATTAAGTCCTTGAAATGCCTTTTTTCAAGGGATAGTGAATGGTTTTAACCCCCTGATTTTCTTTTCCTACGGGGGTTTTTTGTAAAGATACGTTTTTAAAATTTTGCGTTGAACGAAAAGTCTATGTTTAGAAATCTTAAATTAAAATTTTTTCTAAGATCCGGAAATGCAAGTTTCGAGCTCCAATTGACATGTTAAATTTTGGGCATTTGTCAGATTTAAAATTGAATACTCCCTTTTTTGCAAAATCTGTCAGGATCATTCCTGACCCTGTGGCATCTATAAAACGTATCGAGGGAAAAATTCCAAGGGAGAGGGACTGTTCCCACCAGACAAAATGACCTTGACACAGACACCCTTTGGGGCGGGTGCTGTCGCACATCAGTTCATCATCCCGCTTTGGACACTGACCCCAGCCATCACACAGATGATCCCCATGCACACAGATTTTGGATTCTCTACATCGGTAGTGATAAGCGCAAGCCCCCTCTCACAGTTTTGTTCATTTCGCCATAAAACACAGTCATGGTACCCGTTGCATCGAGTGTAACAGGAAGACAGTACAGCCATTTAGTGGTGCAACGGGAATGAGTGTGAGGACATGAATCATCAGTCTTCATCAACTGCTGAGTAAACGAACCGGGAAACCCTCCAAGTTGATGTGAAATCTTCCCGCTTTGAACGTTGCTAGAAAAATCGTTGGGGTAATTTCAACTGCAACATGCGTTCATCAGAATCATCCACACAGTCCGAATACTCATTATAGCGCTGGCTTTTTAAAATGCACTGGGGCATTAGAGCACAGAAAACCTTTACACGAAGAATGATGACAGAATGACTTTATCACTATGATCTGGACAGTCCGTTCAAAGTCACACACAAAAGTGTAACTGATTTTTGAAATGTCTTCATCACATGTGAACATGAAATTTGTGTCCGCAATGGTCACCCATTAAGATAATTCTGCCAGTGACTTCCCCTTTGTAAACATGTTTATTTGTGACTTTTATTAATTTTACATTTTGTTTTAGATTTGGAAGCAGTAATGTGTGTGACAGTTGTTTATTTGGATCAGCAAATAAAACCTGCTTTGTTTTATCTAAAATGATCTTGACGAATGAAAGTAATCAATTATGCGTTGGTAAAAAATAATTTTTGAATGATGTTGGAACCATTTCACATAGTAACACACGAAAGTTTGAATAATATGTGAATCCAAAAAAATTTCCAACCGTTCATTGGCCAAATTGCACTGTTCGAGGTGTTCTTCCAGACATAAAATGGAAAACTGAATGGGTTAATGCTATAGATGAACGTGTTGTCAGACCATTTGGAGATCTTGCTATACATGAATTGCACATTATACCAGCCCCCTGAATAACCAAAACACAAGGCAAATGTTTCAAAGTTTCTAAAAATCTTCAAGGCGTCTTCTTGTTCTTCTCTTGTTTTTATTGAAGCCAGTTTTCCACCAATACTTCTGCAGTGATAAGAACCAGTGACAGCAGACACCGCCTTATTCTTCAATGTGATTAACTTAAAACATTTGTTATGTGAAGCCACCAAACCTCTGCAGTCAGTACTGCTGAAAGGACAATGTTCTGTCTCATCCTGGTCATCTTCACACTCTGACTTCAGGTTACAGTGCAGGTGATCCAGGAATTCAGAGAAGTGTGTCACAGAACAGTTGAACAACCCACTTGAAAGTTTGAGTGGTTGATTACTCTCAGAATGTATGGAAAAATATAATACAAACAGACTTCTTTGAACTATATTTTGATTAATTTGAAGGCAGGACGTAAGAAATATGCTAGGTGGTGTGAAATATTCAACATGTATATATTGTCGAACTGATTGAGTGGTGTTTGATGTTTGGTACTTCAGAGCTAGAGTCCTTTTAGGCTCGGAAAGATCTTGACGTAGATATGATCGCTGAACACTAATCATAAAAGCGAGTCCATGAGCAGCCTTCAGTTCACTACTAAAAACTGCTTTCCGAGACAGGTATGGTCGTACTACGTACCCAGAATATTTCGATATGTATTTGACAATAAAACTTGCCCTTCTAACTTTATCAAAACTCATTTTAATGACAGGATGTTAAGATGAATCACATGCACATTATTCTTAGGCAATTGGAAAAACAATTCATCTAGAGTATGATAGCTGCACTTCACTTTCCAATGCCGAACCTTTGTTTCCCATGGGTTGCCGTCACACCAGAATGCGAGGCGTTGGAGGTGAACGTTGATATAAAACCCCTGTGAAAGTTCCACGTGCAGCTTGCAGTAAGTGGAGGAATCTTCACACATGCCATACGTCACCCCTGAATGTTGTGTGAACCTGGGCAAGTCGTCCCTACAGTCTGAAACGTTTGCCTGCAGTACAGTGATATTTATTCTGTGTTGTTTCAAGAAATAGTCCATACCTGGACACATAGCCCTGATCATAAAGGTGTTCATGTTCGCATTTTCCAAAAGTCTAGGATCTATGATTGAAAGAGACAACAGAAAGCAATACAGTGATGCAGTATTACTTGATTCCATGTGGTTTACACTTTATGATATAAGACCTCAAATATTTTGGTACATTTTCTTATGCTGATTTGAAATAATGACATTGAGTTTGAGAAATATTAAGGATATTGAGGACGTTGCCAGCTAATAAAGCTTAACATCTTAACTTGGTAGATCGGGATAGAAGGCAAATCACTGATAAATATCAACCACCATTGAACCAGCCTCAGTCAAATGTTGGAGGTAAGTTTTTATTGTTTTTTTCCCCAAACAAAGCACAATCTGCCACTCTTCCATACTTCTCTAAATCCAGGGATCTGCACACAAAGGACTACTAAGCGACACACATCCAAGTTATTGTGTTCAGCCGATAGCCTGGCTGACCACATGCTAGGATATCAGCCATCCATCAATTTAGTGCCAAAATAGCAGCTTAGAGCCCACTGAATATGCATCTCGCTGCCCACCCGCATCCCCATCCCTCTCTCTCTCTCTCTCTCTCTCTCTCTCTCTCTCTCTCTCTCTCTCTCTCTCTCTCTCTCTCTCTCTCTCTTTCTCTCTCTCTCTGGGTTTTACATCTGGGTTCTACTTTTCAGTTTCATTTTGATGAACTAACTGGGTCACTCTAAAGAATTAGTGTTCCCTCATAAGCCTGTGCTTAAGCAAGAGAGATTTCAAGGTCGTCGGAAAGTGCCATGTAGAAATAGTTTTTTTCTATAAACACTTTGTCATAAAAACAGTTGCCCATGAGCTATATTCAGAAAAATCAGATCAACTTAGAAAAAAAATCTATATATCTATCTATCTGTATGTATGTATCTATATACATATATATATACATATATATATTATTATATATATAAAAAAATGAAACAATGAGGTAAACAACAAATCTGCTGTTATCCAAAATATTTCGGCTACTTAGCCTTCCTCAGCAGGAGTTCTTCGTTTGTAAACAAACGCAACGTCATTATGTCTTTTCGAGTAGTTTTACGTCAATTGATGACGTCATTGTGTTCCTTGTCACATCAAAACATTGAGCCCACGTGGTGCCAGAGTTTTTAGCTTGAAGATCCAGAATCGTTCACGCTGTTTTCGTCTGTCTGTATTGTTTGTGTGCATCCTTTCTACGGGAATGCACCGGAGGTTCTACAGTGTGTGGTTCGGTTTGTTAAAGTGTTGAGCGACTAGTGTGTGTGTCTTTTTGTTGATGTTTGATCTGTGTAGGTAGAACCTCATCTTCAGAGTGTTCTTAGTTTCCCCGACATACTGTGTGTTGTTGCATGTGTTGCAGAAGAGGATGTAGATGATGTTGGAGCTGTTGCATGTGAGTCTGTGTCTTATGTGGAATGTCTCTTTTGTTTGCTGGTTTGGGAATGTGGCTGTCTCTACAAGGTGTTCCTGGCAGATAATGCATTGTGAACTCAGGCACTTGAATGAGCCAGCATCAGGGTCTGTTGGCACTGGTAGACTGGATGGCATAAGAAGACTCCGCAGTGAATGGCATTTGCGTTCACCAAGTACAGGTGGTTCTGGAATTGCCCTACTCATGTGTTCACTGTTCTGTGTCATCTCACTGTGGAGTTCTCTCAGCCAGTTCCGGAGGGGAGGGTTGGTGGGATGGTGTGTCACTACAAAAGGGACTCGTTGGTTCTTCTTTTTAGGTTTGTATGCGAGGCAGACCGAGCGAGGCATCCTCGTGGCTTTAAGTCTGGCATTTCTGATGGTAGTGTCTTTGTGGCCTCTGTTTTTCAGTTGTTCTTCCAGTTCTTGGCAGCGTGCCTCAAAGGTTTCTGGAGTCGAGCAGAGCGACGTAGTCGTAGAAACAGGCTGTACGGAAGGTTTTTGATAGTGTGAGTGGGATGGCAAGACCCACTATGGAGATAGGCGTGAGAGTCAGTGGGTTTGCTGAAGACATCAGTGTTGAGAAATCCGTCGTTGAGGGTAATGGATAAGTCTAGAAAACGCGATCTCTTTTGACGACGAAGAAATCGTGAATTTGATGGTTGGATGATAGCTGTTGAGGAACTGGAAGAATTGGTCCAGTTCATCTTGGGTCCCAGTCCACAGTAGGAAAATATCATCCAAGAATCTCTTCCACACGTCCAAAGAAATGTATAAAGGACTGTCTCGAAGTATGTGATGTTCAAGCCATCCCATGAATAGACTAGCGGCGCTGGGAGCCATTGGAGTCCCCATTGCTGTTCCTAGTACTTGTTTGTAGCATCCGTCTTCGAAAGTGAAGTAGTTGTTACTGAGAACATGGTTTGCAATTCTGAGAACATCTTCCTGGGGTGGATCGTTCGGAAGTTGCTCTTTTTCCAAGAAGAATTGTATAGCAGTCAGCATGTCATCGTGCGGGTTGTTTGTGTAAAGGGACGTTACATCTATGGTCACCAATTTGACGGTTTCTTCAAAAGGTCCAGTTCCATGTTCCATTTTGCAATGATTTGAAGCATGTGGGTGCTGTCCTTATATAGCTTGGGAGGAGAGTTGTGTGATCCTGCAACAGAGTCCACAAGTTTTGACAGCTTTTCTGTCGGTCCGTTGATGCCTGAAACAATATGGGCGTCCAGGGGGGTTGGTAAGTCCCTTGTGGATTTTCGGTAATGTGTAGAATCTGTGACAGCAGACTTTGTTTGGTTCCACCTGAGCCCATTGATAGGTGGTTTGGTTAATGATGTTTTGTTCATACAGTTTTTTAGCTAGCTCGTTTGATACCTTTGCTATTTTTGCAGTAGGGTCTTCTGTTACTTTGATGTAGTGGGATTCATTGTTGAGCTGTCTCATTGCTTCTTTTATGTAATCATCAGTATTTTGGATGACGATGGCACTCCTTTGTCTGCTGTACTGATACGTATAGTTCTATCATAGACCATGTCTCGCAGTTGTTTCAATGCCGTTTGTTGTTCTTTGTTGAGATTCTCTTTAGGCCGTCGTACACACTGTATGCAGTCGTGCGACTCTTGAGAGTCTGACAAAAAGCGTCAAGTGCGGGGTCTTTTCCAGAAGGAGGTTTATACCATGTTTTCTTATAGAACTTTGGAGGATCTAGAATCTCAATTTCTTTTTGGTTCTCTGGATCAAAATACAGTTCTCTGAGACGTGCTAGTCTGCATCCTTCTTGAACATCTTCTTCTAATTGATTGTGATTAAGTGACTGGGGGGTTGGACAAAATTTTGGTCCGAGTGCTAAAACATTCTTTTGATGTTCTGTCAGGGAAATATCTGACAGATTGACTACTGTGTCACCAGCATGTTGAGGCGGCAATGCGGCATATGGTGTTTTACCGTTGGAGTTGCCTTTCCTGATGAATCTTCTATTTCTTTTTGTTTTCATTGGAGAAATTTCCTTTTGGGGTTTGCTAGACTTTGCGTCATTTATGAGTTTGTCGAGTTTCTTTTTCTTCTTCTTGTTTAGCTGTCTGTTTTGTGTACGAGTTTTGCTCTTCTGTTGCTCCAGTAATGTCTCAAATTCCTGGAAGTCTGCCAATTGTTGGATTTGAACAATGTTTTTTTTGTGTGTTGATGACACTTGCAACCTGTGTTAGGTTGTGTTAATGAGGTCTTTAGGAGACCGGGAGTGGGCAGTGTAAAATGTGTGCATTGCTTCCAGCAGGTGTAGTAGCCAGGTCGTGCATTGGATTGCTTGACATGTGTCCTGTTTGATGGTTGTGATTTTTTTTGTTGTTTTTTTTTTTCTTATTCCCCTAGACGAGTAGAGCCATATATATTTCTTTGTTGCGGACTCTGTTCATCTGTTTGGTTTATGTATTTTGTTAATAAAGTTTGTCTAGTTATCCACCTGATGCCTTCCAGTTGGTTTGTGGGGTATTTACTGGGTGTGTGAAGGATTGAGATTGCCTAATATCTGGCGAGCTTTGTCCGCAGTTTTCCCCTGTGTGACATTGTGGGGGCTCGTCCGGGATATATATATATATATTATATATATATATATATTTTATATATATATATATATATATATATATATATATATATATATATATTATATATATTTGTAAAATAGGTTTTTTAAAATAGAATCTACAAATTTGTTTCGAGCGCGTTGCGCTGTCATCGGGATGGTTTTTGGTTTGCCCACCGCGAACTGGTCGGACTATTTATGCTATCCAACATCAAGAAACAACTCGGGAAAACAAGTTGGATTATACAGAGACGACGGCCTTGCTGCACTAACCAACAACCCAAGAACCATTGAAAATAAGAAAAAAGTATTATGTAAAATCTTCCAAAACCACAACTTAAAAATCACCATTGAAGCAAACAAAAAGGTAGTAAACTACCTAGACATAACACTTGATCTCATCAACTACATATATAAACCATACAAGAAGCCCAATGACACACCTATCTATGTAAACATCAAAAGCAACCCCCCACCATCTGTATTAAAAGCCATACCCAATGGCATAAATCGGAGACTATCAAACCTGTCATGCAATGAAAGAGTATTCAACAACGCAGCAGTAGAATATCAAGAAGCACTGCAAAAAGGTGGGTACAACTACAAACTACAATACAATCCAGACAATAACACAAATAGAAATAAGAAAAACAGGAAAAGAAAAATCACATGGTACAACCCACCATACGACGGAAAACTCAAAACAAACATAGGAAAAGAATTCTTTAAAATTTTAACAACCTCGTTCCCAAAAGAACACACAAACTATATAAAATATTCAACAAAAACACCGTCAAACTATCGTATTCATGCATGCCCAACCTCAAAAATTTAATTGATGCATCTAATAAAATGAAAACCACACAGCAAAGAAGGGTGAAGAAAGGAAATCGTGCAATTGCATCAAAAAAGAGCAGTGCCCCCTGAGCAATAAATGCCTTCACAACAACATTGTATACCAAGCCACTGTGACATCAGAAAATGAAAAAGAAACATACATAGGGATCACTGAAAACCACTTCAAAACCAGATATGCAAACCACAAACAGTCATTTAATAAAGAAAAATATAAAAACCAAACAGAACTGAGCAAATATATCTGGAAACTTAAAGACGCAAAAACAAGCTACAATATATCCTGGAAAATCATAAAAAGAGCATCACCATACAGCAATGTTTCAAAAAGGTGCAACCTGTGTTTAACTGAAAAATGGTTAACTGAAAAAGGGTTCGTGATATATAATATATATATAATATATATATATATATATATATATATATATATATATATATATATATATATATTTTCACGAACAGCATAAAAATGTCCTTTAAAAATCCAAAAGAGCTCAACCGTCTAGGGAGCAACATCTATTAAAATTATTTCTAAAATGAAGTGCTAAAATCAACAAGCTTGTTTCGAGTCTCTTGCTCTCTTCAGGATATCCTTTTGGGGCACGCTGTCGTTCTTTTATAGCGTGCGGGACCTGATTCCGTTTCTGCATGTGTGATTTAATCTCATTCGCTGCACGTGTGGTCTGTGGTTCTTGTTGGGGTCTGTTCAGGTGGAGTGTGCTAACAAAGATTTCCATTTGTGCCTGCAATTGTTTACTATTTCTGCTTTTGTATTCAGAGTTGCTAGGTGTGGTTTACATAATATTGACCATTTTTCTGTGGAGCATAAATTGCATTTTTTTTTAGAAATATTGTTGTATGGTGTTGCTCTTTTTATGATTTTCCATGATATGCTGTAGTCTTTTTTTATCTTTGAGTCTCCAAATGTATTTACTCAACTCTGTTTGGTTTTTGTATTTTTCTTTTTTGAATGACTGTTTATGGTTTGCGTATCTTTGCTTCTTTTTGAATTCTTTTTAAATTGAGAAGATTGCTCTTGGACACTGTTGTAAGACGTATTCAATAGCACTGAATAGAACTGTGTGATACAGTCGGTAGAGACGGCGCTGCTCAATGCTTTTAGCTGCCATTGCTCTCATGGCAGACATGCTCCTTTCGCATTTAAGAACAATATTCTCCACATGTTTTCTGCATGCCAGAATTCTGTCAAAGCCAATACTCAAATAGCATAGTTTGTCAGCTGATTCAATTTGTATTACATTCAAGGAAATTGGTGAGGATAATTGTCCTGATCTCTGGTTGTTGAGAGTGCTTACCAACGCAATTATTGGAATAATCTCAATGCCAATACTGCAAAGACACCTAGACAATGGGACAGACTCATACTGGGCCTTTCCAGTGATCGAACACACGCCAGCCATATAAAGACTTTGAATCTCTCAAGACTGGTATCAGTTTCAGTTTCATAAAGGAGGTTTCACTGCGTGCCGACTAGTACTTATACGCTACACCACATCCACTAAGCTTTGAGACCACTCTGTGCATGAACTAAAGCTGGTGGATAAACGAATTAATGGCTAAGATGGGAGAATTTAAGAAGAATGTCTAGTAGCTACGACTTACCGCATGTTTAACCTACGCATGGGGCCGAAATAGCTCAGTGGTAGAGCGCCGGACTCGTAATCTTGGGTTGCGGGTTCGAATCTCCGCCGGGCCGTTTCGGATGAAATCCGATAGCCTACGGACTGTACCTTGGTC
>CM031600.1:79560014-79575014 GCA_018398815.1 Conus ventricosus
CCGTTTTGTGATTCAATTTTAGTTAGATCGTAGTTTACGTTGTCATGATGAAAAGTCTTATTGTCAAACAATGCTTCTTTGTAGTTGTCATGCGATATGTTTGACTGCACAACGCTGCGAGATATTCCTTTTGCTTTCTTAATGGTTTTCTCCTGGCTCGAAATACTGTACATTTTCGACCTTAAACCAATAAACTCCTTAATCACCCCTCCAGATAATTCATCCTTCATCTTTCCTAAAACCTTCTTGTTAGTAATTGAATGCAAAGGCGAATCTTTAGGGTAATCGGATGTGTCATACCATCCCGCATGTCCTTTCGCTACTTCGATTTCCATGTCTTTATAGATGTCTTCAGTAGGGATATCTATAACAAAACTATCTGTATCTGTGTAAAGTACTCTGGACTCAGGATACGAGGGCTTAAAGTAGTCATAAAGAAATTCTAACATCAAAAGCTTTGATAATTCTAAAACGGTAAACCCAATAAAAACGGGTTTGTCCAATTTGACTTTCTTTTTCTTCATCATTATACCAAAAAGCTGATCATGAAATCTTCTGAAGTCTTGATAATTAGGTTTTGAAGTCAGCTTAATTGCTTCGTTCTCTCTGGTGACCAATCTGACATCTTTGCGCTTGTGCGGATTCTCCATAGTCTTTCCAAAACAGCTGTTGTTCATCAACTTGAAAAAGTCTTTTTCTGAAGCATCTGCGGATTTAGTTCTGAGATCAGTGTTCTTCATGATGTATGGTTTCATGAACTGTTCTTGATCAAAAGCAATTATGCAATGAACTGCTGTCAACTTCAAACCATGTCTTAAATAAAATTGTAGAAGTCTGTAATGACAGACATAATTTTTTTTGCCTCGAAGATTAGGCACAAGTTTAGGGGCTCTGTTTTCGCCATCTTTAGACTTTCTGCTGCTAATGGATAGTCATTATGGAGGTCATGGAGTTCATGAGGATATTCTAAGTCAACTTCTAGAATGAAGCCACGCTGCTGATCAGGCGTTAAACTGTTCAACCACTTTAATGCCTTTTGAATATTATTCGTACCGCCGCTTGTGTACATTTTAAAGTTACGTAATGGAAGCGATTGCGCCATTGCCCATCCATACAGATTGTTTGCATCTAAATACATGAGATAGTTAGACCTTTTACTCGGATCATAGTCGTCCAAATATTTGTTGTGTGCTTTACAGTAATGATGCGACGCCATTCTAATTCCCCACGCAATCCGTTTTCAATCATCTGAATCATTGGTAAATCTGACAATAAATCAATCTGTACTCCAGTAAACTTTAAGAAAGCGTCCTAGCTCATCCCAGGCGCAGAAATATAATGCGCAGGATCCAGGCTATAATGTTTCATGCAGGTCTTTCTATAATTTTCAAAAATATCCGCCAACAAACATGTATCGGCCATCAAGTATGAGTCATGATAGTCTCCCATCGTTTTACACTCTAACTTCTGCCACGCATCTTGAGCATGCTGGTAATCAGAATCGCTGACACCCTTTCCTCTAAGGCTAGAAAAGAACGCGCCTTTAGGCGGAAGTGTGTCTTCATCAAACCTTTCCCAACTGTTCATGTACTCATAAGGGTAAACGCCCTTTCTAACAAGCGTTGGGTCAAAATATTCTTCCGTTATTGGGCAGGACTTTAAGGACATAGCCAGCGACTCTAATGAACCCATCATGTGCTGCATAGAGTCATAAAAAGACATGTTATTTAAAGTGAAACACATGTACTTTTCTGATGACTGTGCAATGCATGACACTTTGAAGGCATCGTCCACTGCTTTCATTATAAGGTGGGAGTCGTAACCTCGCAAGTTATGAAAGAATACAGGCAGCTTCCATGTCTTTGGTTCAAACTTTAGTTGAAGATTGCAGTTGTTGTGCGCTGCTCCTCTGAACTTTCCACTAATGTGATCATGGTCTCTAACTGTCGGATTTGCTGCGCCTGATGAGAGGCCTAAACCACAAATCCAACAGTGAGTGGCTGAGTCATACTGTTGTTGGTCTTCAGGCGTCATCATGATTTCAGATAAATTCAGATTATTAGAACAGGCGTTACGCACTTGCTGCATGCGTTTTAAGAAGTATTCTGCAGCATTAGGCCCTCTATATAATTCTGGCTTTGAATGAGCGCCATCCGACCTGACAACAATGAAAGCAAATGAACAAATCTGATGATTACTCATTAAGACTGTTTTTCGAAGTTTTTGTGGCGCTGGCCCTTCATAAGGAACAATAAGCGACTCGAAGTCTGCATAAACTACGTATGGAGAATGTTGCATCCGTTTCCAGTTCTTAAAACTAACTTTACTGCCTTCTGGGGGCGTAATTAGTTCTGTATTACAGTCTACAGAACTTTTACAATGTTTCTTATGTTCAAGCGCGGCTGGAACGGATGGCATTCTTGTTAAACATTTTCTACAGAATTCTTGTTTATGGTAATGCTTTGAAGTATGCCTCAATAATCTACTCATTGTTCGTATCAATGTGTAATGCGGTAGCCCTGTTGGTGAAAACATTAGTAGTAAGTCAACATGATTTTTGTCTGGTTCGCCTATTGTTGGACTGTTCTTGGACACTTTAATCGGTTGTAGATTTGTTTCCTCATCCCATGTGTAGATATTGACAGTTATTGGTTTGTTTTGTTCTTCAAACTGATCAATTTGGTCTACACTAACAGGAAAGGACACCCCACTAAAGTTAAGATCATTGATGTAAGGGTGATAGTTAGACACTCTCTCTGCGTTTTTGCGGGCGTAATGCAGCCTTGCGAGAACACACCACATAAAACATTTGTTGTCTGTATTCTTTATGTTTAGAACTGCTCTTTTTGCAACTAATGCTGGCGGTAGTGGAATGTAAGACCTGCCTACAATCGGCGCATACTTAGACTGTTTTAATCTGATCTCTAGGACTTCGCCCTCTGACCAACCAGAGCCTCTCATTTTGGCTTCTTCAGCGGCCACATCAAACTGTGTAAGCAGTTCGTCTGCCAACCGGGTGTTAAGTCATTACGAGAAAGAATATCTGTTGTTTAGTCGAGACCCAGACTTCTAGATTTTCTTCATTTATTGTTACATAGTCGATTAAAACAGCTAACATTACTTTAACTGGCGGGTCTATTGTTAGTTTACTTGAACTTGAGAAATAGCATGAGCAACACTTGCCCGTACACTTGCTGGATCAATGACTCTAAATCAATATCATTCAGTGCTCTTGATAAATCTTCTTGCATTGCTTCAAACAATTCGTCCGGTCCTTCATATATCTTAGCCATGTTGAGTTTCTTTTCTAACTCAAAATATTTATTTAATTTTAAAAAAAAATAATTAATCAGAATCAATATCAACGGTCTTTTTGTGCTTGGCCTCATAAACTAAAGTATAAACGCCCTTTGGCGTTGTTTAATGCGAGCTGTTTAGAACAGAGTTTAATGTTTCGTTTACTTTTTTTTAAGCATTCCTTTTTTATCTGCTCGGCGTCTGGCTGTTGAGAAAAACTTGTCCTCGCCTTTCTTTGAAGATCAAACTTTTGTCTTTTGTAGTCATCAAAATCGGCCTGTAAACGATTAAATTCTTCATCCGTGATGTTTGAGTCAACTAGTGCTTTATTTATTGTCAGTTTGAACGAGCTAAGTTTAGCTGTTATTAGTTGAACCATAGCTGTGTGCTTTTGGAGTTTAGTTTTTATTTTTTTGCTAGCAGCACCTACGGCTAATGAACATAGGCCAAGAGCTAAAGACAAACCGCCTAGAGGTAAAGCTGCGGGTGCACCTATGCCTGTTGCTAAGAGACCTACACTTGTCCCTGCCGATAGAGCGCTTATAGTTGATGTTCCAGTATTAACATATGTAACAGCATTAAAGGCAGCAGAATACCTTCGTTTGGTTTTGCTGTATTTTGAAAGGTCTTGCTCTAGTACTTGCTGCATTGCGTAATGTTTGTTAATCTGAAGGTTTTTATGTCGGGGCTATCTCTTCTCTTGGCAACTCTGGCGCTGTAGGCACATTTGGATAAACCTGAACAGACATGCTTTTATAAAATAAAAAATAATTTAGTATTGTATACTTTTAATCTGTTTTCATGAATATTCAGCTGCGCATCATATATTAAAAACAAATGTGCATTAAGTGGTTTATCAGCATCTTTTTCTTTATCAATTTGAATGTTTATTACGTCTCTAACAGTCTCCTCCCGCTTCCATGTAACTGATTATCCTCCGTTGACCTTAGTCAGTCCATAAAACCGTATTTCGTTGTTAAATAATCATCAAGCCTAACATTGTGAAGATGTAGATCTTTAGACACAAGGTCTGCTGTTGGACTTCTACACCTCCCACCCCCAAACAGTTTTCTTATTTCATCAAAATGCTGATAAGGTTTAAGCCACTAGCGTAGATTTGGTTAGGACTGCCCTCAATTGTACATTGCACTTTCGTTATTTTAGGATTAACAAATTTTCAGTTTGTCTTTTGAACGGTTCTTCATCTTCACACAGCAATAAAATACCTTTAAGCGATCTTGCTGAGACGCTAAAACTAAAATTCCATATAGCGTCTGCCTTGCTTTTGGATATGTTGTATGATGAATCACTCTTTCGTAATATATTGCTAATTTTGACTGATATTGTTGCTCAATCAGCCTTGCTAAATTAGAGTTGCTAACAACGTCAAACTCTAACGAGATGTCAGAAATGCTGTACTTTGCTTCGGTGTCTTCAGATATAATAACACGTTTGTATTCATTAAAAGTTAGCTCATATGACAATCTGTCTTTTAATGCCCCTTGAAAGTATGGGGCATGCGCTTTTAACAACTCAAAATCTAGGGTATGACAAAGCGATTTCCATACGCATAACTTACTGCTTCATGCTTTTTGCCGTCTTTAGCATCTCCAGCACCTATTCTATGTTTTAGCGCTTCTTTATTTCGATTCCTTGAAACGCAAGATCAGCCCTTTCATTCGTGGTTAGCCATAGATCGGAATAGGTTAAAAATATGTCTGCATTGTGTAAAGAAAATATTTCTTGCCCCTCAAGTTTTATAGAAATTTTCTTAACGATTGCCCGTCCCAAATTCTGAACAACTGTTCTGTTTGGGTCTGTTGTTGAAGCGAGTCCTATTTGAAAGTAGACGCGCAGAGCCTGGCACAATCACTTCATCCGCTCCTAGGTCTGGAAATTGACAGTAAGAATTTGATCTGCATCAATAGTAGACGGATTATTTGGAACAGTAATATTCCGCTTATTTCCCTTCACGCCAAAGGGCTCTTTCAGTCTTCTATGCGGGCCAAGAATTGAACCATATGTTTGCGACATTTTTATAAAACAAAATAAAAAGTTAATTATTTAAAAACATGGCAGGAATTGAAGGCGAAGAAGATTATGATGTTTTTGATCCTGGAGACGACATGAGTGAAATGATCCCTTTGATACAACATCGCTCAACGGCCTCAATGTGGCATGAATTAACAGAACCTAAGGTCATATCAATGTACCAAAGTTTAGGTCTAGAACCTCCCGAATTTATAGCCCCTGATGATTTTGAAGTAGATCAAAATGGCCATTTGTTTGTGAAAAACGATCAAGGACAACTTGTTCAGCTTACAACTAAACCAGACCCATCAAAGTTTTTAAAAAAGAGTACAATTAGACAAAGACTCGGTGTGAGCGAACAAATCGCCTTGGCATTTCTAAACCAAAATTAATAGGGATGCAGTTGCTAAACTTCAAACACACTGCAAGAACTTCCAACAGCTAACCAAATACAAAACATGGAACTTAAAGAATTAAATCAATCGGCAGACGAATTAATAAATGCAATAGAAGCAGAAACCATTTTTCAGAAGAAACAGCATTAAAGACTATACACGACTCACCGCTACCCATGCGAGAAATAGCGGCCCTTGATCATGCTTTAAGAAGCATCAGAGGCGAATTAACAAACAATTTAGCAAAACTGGGTGAAATAGATGAGCATATAAAAAGAGAAAAAGAAAAAATCGTTGAGGCTGATGACGCCAACTTAGGGCATGATATTAAAGAAAGAATAACCAAAGACTAAAAGATCTTGAACAAGAGAGATCAGCAAGACTAGAAGTGTTGTCTACTAACCGAGAACAATTACGAACTCAAGTGAGCAGAATAAGAGAAACTATCCAAAGAATTTTATATGAAGACACAACGCCAGCAGAACGAATCCGAACACTGTTTAGAGAGCAAGGAGTCACATTAGCAAGCGTTAAACGGCCTTAGGTTTTGCAATAAGTACACTGGTGATGGCTATTACAGGCGGCGGTGGTCAAGCCCAGTGCCTCCCCACCATCCCCTCCATCACCGCCTGATAAATCGTGGGTAAAAAACAGCTTGATCATCTTGCGGATTTATTAAAAAAAATTAGCCAGTAAAGCCGCGGATGCTTTACCTGGCATATTAGGGGGCATTGTTAGCTGGCTTTTGTCTACTGCAAGCAAAGTAGTTGGCTTTATGGCCGAGCACTTATGGGCATTAGTTCTCTTAATAGTCGGGTTAATATTTAGTAAAATAAAGACCAAGTAATCCTAGCCAGTTAATCCAGAACAAGCGCTGTCTTTTCATATTCATGGTTCATTATTTTTTTCGTGTTCTTCAACGTCCTTCGGGCTTTGGGCCACAGGGATTGGATGACTTATTCTTGGGGGTCATCTTGTTTGTTTACTGCTTGCAATATTACAGGCTCAGAATTTATTTCGTTTTTTTCCGACTTTCTGTTCATTGCCTGCCACAAGGATTTCATTATTGTAGTTTATTATTGTGCCTATCTGGAGCCTGGGGTCAGAAGGCAGCATGTATAAACCAGTGCCAACAGCAAAGTCTACTTTCGATCTTGCGTATTGTAAAACATTTTGGTACCTTTTATACTTGAAGGTAAATCAACTGTAGAATTAATGGCGTCCTCTAAATTTGCTAAGTATTGTTTTTGTGCGTCAAAGCCAGTAGAAGGATCGGTTATGCTCGATCTTGTTTGTGCTTGCGAGCCTAGCAAACACCAAACGTAAGTACGAACAGAGTCGTTTATTCGTTCTAATTCCTGCTTATGTTAGGCCCTTAGAAGTGTCTAAGAATAATGTTGTCCATGCTGTTTTATGCTCTTGCTCTATGGACCCGATGGTGAACAGTTGTGCCTGAAGAGAAAGATGTGTAAGGAGGATTCCAGTCATAGTTATACTTTCTGTGCACGCCCCAAAATAAGGGGTGCCTAAGCCATGATTAAGATCCAACTTTTGTCTAAGTCTGTCTTAACATTAATATTGAATTCGTTACAGATCCTTTCAAAAGCCTTCATGTCTATTCTGTTGCTGAATGGATTAAACGGTTTGTCATTTGGCAATGGCGCTTGCAATTCAGTCAAATACGTCTGAAGGTGTAATAGAAATGAAATCTGTACACTGACCTCACCAAAGGATCAGGATGATTTAAGTGATCAGCATACGACACTCCGCACCCAGTTGATGCACAAAACACAGCAAAGTTTAACTGGTTCTGATAAAACTGCATCGGATGACTAAACCACGCTTTCGGGATGCGGTCGTTTTTTAATAGGAGGGTTAAGATATCTGTTTAATGGAGTACTCACCTTTTTATGAAAAGTGTCAGTCTGGGTCACAGCAATGTCAAGAGTATCAGTTGCTATATTTTTAAGATTGTAGTGCGGCCCAACAGAATATTTTGCATTAGTATATTTGAATGCACTCATTTTTATTTTGTTTAAAAAATGTTGTAACAATAACAACTCAAGACCGGCCTTCGTTTTTAGAACATGCTGTTAAAAACGATTGCGGAACCAAAATGGTCGCACTCCATGAAATATTCTACAAAGTCGTATGGTTTAATATAAGTAAAGCCAGGGAGAATAATAAGGTTCTAAAAGTTGACAAAACAGGGGCCAAAGTTAGCCAGTTAACCATACCTGATGGTTATTACGGGTTTTGCTCACTAAAAGAAGCAATGAGTAACTTCGACATTACTCTCAAACTTAACAATGCAAATCTAAAAAACAATGTTAACATTCAGGCCTGAAGAAGAAGGAGGTTACTATTTTGATAAAGAGCTAGCTAAAATGTTAGGCTTTGCAGCTGACAATTATAGATTTAGAGTTACACCAACCAAAACTACTTATGAGGAGAAAATCCGCTCGATCTTGCATTACATTCATTACTCTATGTTCATTTTGGATGAGCTGAGCACTGATGAAAACTTATATGATGGAAGGCCCTCAACTGTTTTAAGAGCTCTTCCGTCAGGGAAAGCTGCATATTGCGATTATGAAATTATACAAATTCCCTAATTTACAGTTTAAAAGATTAGTTTGTGGGAGGTCGGATCATTTAATATAAAAATCAAAGACAAAGCAGGGAAAGTTGTGAAATGTGACAACCTACACATTGTTTTGGAAATAAAATAATAAGTTGTACTAAAACATGTCGCGTGGGCCAGAAGAATCCGGAGTTACATTAGCGCCTGTGAGGTGTATAACTTTAGAATTAAAAGACCTTGCAGACGTTTGCGGACTTTGAACAGAATGGTGAGATAGGCGCTTTGTATGGGTTTGAGTACACTAAAGATGGTGGTTATAAACGCAAAGAGGTTGGTGACAACAAAAAGTTTCCTAAACTAGAACAACTGCGCAATCTAGAAGCAAATAATGTTGGCCAGTATGAATATAAAATAGTTCGAAAACCTGACCTCAATGGCATTTAGAACCATATTTAGAATGGGACATAAAATTTGAATTCATAAGCCCATTTACATTTTTTAGCCGTCAAAAAAGTTTCAGAAAAGCATTCAACTCTGGCCCTTTACATGTAAGTCTTATGCCGGACGACAATAGTCGGAAAGAAATTGAAATAACGCCGTATGGGAAAAAACAGTACATCCTCCACAGAAAAGAAACAGTTTTAAAAAAAGCTTCTACAAAATTACAGTTCTTTCCAAGCAGAAAATTAGGAGACACGTTCACAATAATATTTGAAATTTCTGTCTTTAAAGATGTGGAGAGGGATGGGGTTGTGGGCGTTAGTGACGTCCTTATAAAAGGAATTAATATTAGCTGGCAAAACTTAGACGTTAAACGTCTTAAAGTTACCATCGTCGTTCTTCACAATGGTGAGGATATTAAGGTTATAAACAACAAGCAACAAAATCACTGTTGACTTAAATAGAAACAATCTTACAGAACTGAATTGGATTAATCTTACACATTTAGGCCTTATAGGGTTTTATTATACTGAACAAGTTTTGACAGAGAGTATGATAAACATAATAACTGAATTAGATTAAATTCTGCTATAAAACCATGGAGCAGTTAAACTTTATGACAAAAACTCCTCATTGCTCATTGATTTGTGGCAGACTGGTTGTGGAAAAACAATATTTGTCCTAGACCTATTACAAACAGTTTATCGCTATAATTTTGATCATATTGTGATTTTCTGCCCAACACTTAAATGGAACAAAGCATATCATGATAGAAGGTTTATATGGACAGATGATGACATATATTTAGTTGATCCTAGCAATAAACTGAGTGAGTGTCTAGAACGCTTTTTTATATTGTTTGAAGGAACGCAAACGCTATTTATTATAGATGACTGTTCAGCAGAAAGAGACATAGTTAAAAAGAGAAACACTTTGTCAAAACTAGCTTTCAGTGGAAGACATGCTGGGATAAGTGTGTGGATTTTATGTCAAAAATATAACTCGGTTTTAAAAGACTTTAGAGAACAGTTAAAGACTGTAATTTTATTTCACATGAAAGACAGAGATGCATTTGATGAATGTTTGCGTGAAAATGATGTTATTGAAAATGATCAGGAAAAACACAGGATTAAACAAAAACTGAAATCTAAAAAGTTTAGTAAATTAGTATTGAAAACGGATAACCCTACACAGTATGTTTGTTTGTAAGGTCGTTATTTTTTGGGTTATTGAAGTCTTACTTGTCAGAGAACAGGGAAATGCCGCTTCTGGGTCACTTTCGCCCGAAAACTGGTTGAGGGCGAAAGTGAGCCAGAAGCGGCATTTCCCTGTTCTCTCCAGATATGCAAACCATAAACAGTCTTTCAAAAATTAAAAATATAAAAACCAAACAGAATTAAGTAAATATATTTGGAAGCTTAAAAATAAGAAAATAGATTACAACATATCATGGAAAATTATAAAAAGAGCAGCACCATACAACAACATTTCTAAAAAATGCAACTTATGTACTACAGAAAAGTGGCTGATATTATGTAAACCCCACCTAGCATCCCTGAACTCTAAAGTAGAAATGATAAACAATTGCAGGCATAAATGGAAATCTTTGTCAATGCACCATTCCGTGGCACGTCCCCCCTGAACGCGCCCCAAAAAAGAAAAAACCAGCAGGCCACGTGCCGCACGCACAGAGCTCACACGCTCACACACCACAATATATAACACGGTGGCGTGCCCAAATTGTATACCCTGAGGAGAGCGTTTTATATAGCTTGAAACAAGCTTGTAGGTTTTTAATTTTTTCCATTTTAAAATCCTATTTTAAACTGGTATGTCGCTCCCTACATGGTTGAGCACTTTTAGCGTTCTGAGTGGCTTAACTCTGATTTTATATATATATATATATATATATATATATATATATATATATATATATATATATATATATATATATATATACATATATATATATATATATCACGAACAGCATAAAAATGTCCTTTAAAAATCCAAAAGAGCTCAACCGTCTAGGGAGCACAATCTATTAAAATTATTTCTAAAATGAAGTGCTCAAATCAACAAGCTTGTTTCGAGCCTCTTGCCTCTTGCTCTCTTCAGGATATCCTTTTGGGGCACGCTGTCATTCTTTTATAGCGTGCGGGACCTGATTCCGTTTCTGCATGTGTGATTTAATCTCATTCGCTGCACGTGTGGTCTGTGGTTCTTGTTGGGGTCTGTTCAGGTGGAGTGTGCTAACAAAGATTTCCATTTGTGCCTGCAATTGTTTACTATTTCTGCTTTTGTATTCAGAGTTGCTAGGTGTGGTTTACATAATATTAACCATTTTTCTGTGGAGCATAAATTGCATTTTTTAGAAATATTGTTGTATGGTGTTGCTCTTTTTATGATTTTCCATGATATGCTGTAGTCTTTTTTTTTATCTTTGAGTCTCCAAATGTATTTACTCAACTCTGTTTGGTTTTTGTATTTTTCTTTTTGAATGACTGTTTATGGTTTGCGTATCTTTGCTTCTTTTTGAATTCTTTTTAAATTGAGAAGATTGCTCTTGGACACTGTTGTAAGACGTATTCAATAGCACTGAATAGAACTGTGTGATACAGTCGGTAGAGATGGCGCTGCTCAATGCTTTTAGCTGCCATTGCTCTCATGGCAGACATGCTCCTTTCGCATATTTCGCAATATTCTCCACATGTTTTCTGCATGCCAGAATTCTGTCAAAGCCAATACTCAAATAGCATAGTTTGTCAGCTGATTCAATTTGTATTACATTCAAGGAAATTGGTGAGGATAATTGTCCTCATCTCTGGTTGTTGAGAGTGCTTACCAACGCAATTATTGGAATAATCTCAAGGCCAATACTGCTAAGACACCTAGACAATGGGACAGACTCATACTGGGCCTTTCCAGTGATCGAACACACGCCAGCCAATAAAAGACTTTGAATCTCTCAAGACTGGTATCAGTTTCAGTTTCATAAAGGAGGTTTCACTGCGTGCCGACTAGTACTTATACGCTACACCACATCCACTAAGCTTTGAGACCACTCTGTGCATGAACTAAAGCTGGTGGATAAACGAATTAATGGCTAAGATGGGAGAATTTAAGAAGAATGTCTAGTAGCTACGACTTACCGCATGTTTAACCTACGCATGGGGCCGAAATAGCTCAGTGGTAGAGCGCCGGACTCGTAATCTTGGGGTTGCGGGTTCGAATCTCCGCCGGGCCGTTTCGGTACATGATAGGGATTTTTCCCTCGGAGTTAACATTGGTTCTGACTCCATTTCCCATACAGTCCTTCGAATGAGACTATAAACCGAAGCTCCGTGTGTGAACGCACGCATATCTTGCGCACACGTAAAATCCCATCACCAACTTTCGGAAGAGAAGGCCAGTTTGGCCGTTGGTATGGATGACACGTTACACATAGCCTGCACCTTCCCCGAAGATTGAGTATGGCTGCCTTTATGGCAGGACAAAAAACGGTCATACACACAAAAGTCCACTCCCTTTGTTGGGTAGATAGGATTAATCCTTGCCTGTCTAGACAGGCAGGTGGCAGGTGTGTCAGCGTGCGTAGGCAAAAAAACAAAACAAAACAAAAAAACTATGCATGAGCTCAACGCGCTGTGCCATTGTTATCGTTGTATGTGTGTGTGGTGAGTATATATATATATATATATATATATATATATATATATATATATATATATATATATAATTATATATATAAAACAGAGAGTTTAAAACCACAACAGACAAGATAAAAAGATTTCCAAATTTTTCGGCTTTAATCCCTTCCTCAGTGGTGAATTGACTGGCCGGCGGGGTCACACAACATTTGTACATAAAAAGAACGTGAATAAAATTCACTGTCTTAAACAAGAAGCTAAAAAGGAAAAGGATTGCACGTACAAGGCAAATTTTTCAAATGGAAGGGGAGCAAAGGGACGTTATAGTAAGAGGAAGAGGGCTGAGTAAGTTTGTGTAAAAGCGTGCGCGCGTCACGCACGTGTGGGAGTGTGTGCGTATATGAGAGTGTGTTAGTGTGATGAGTGTGAGTGATTTTTGTATGTGTGTGTGTGTGTGTGTGTGTGTGTGTGGTGTGTGTGGTGTGTGTGTGTGTGTGTGTTGTGTGGGGGGGGGGGGGGGGGGTTAAAAAGGTGGTGGGGGGAATTTCGGTAGAGGGAGGCAAAAGGAGTCAAGCGGCGTAGAACATGAACAGTTATTGCAGTGAGTCCGAAAGGATGGAGCGTTTTCAATTTGCTTATCCAAATTTTTCCCTACAAATTCTGTGCGTGTGCTGCCGGAAAAAACTTTTTCTATCACCATGCATTTCATGTTGGCTAGGGTGTGGTTGGGCAGGTTGAAATGTTGCGTGACTAGAGTCCCGATGTTGTTCTTTATGTGAGATCTATGCAGATAGAAACGTTTTCTGAGTGAATTTTTTGTTTCACCAATGTATTGAGAATTCTGACAGAGTTCGCAGAACAAGAGATAAATGATGTTATTGGTTTGACAGTCAATATGGTGTCTTACAGTAAATGTTTCTTTGGTCCGGTGGCTAATGAAATTGGTGGATTCCAAGGCGTGCTCTCTACAAATAATACATTTGTTGGAACATTTGAAAAAACCATTAGGGTCTTTAGGATTTAATTTGATGGGAGGGCTGAGGGCATAAGCAAGTCTTTGAGAGAACGGCTGTTTCTTTCTCCTAGGATTGGTGGGTGAGGTATGGCCTGTTTAAGTTTTGTCACTGGTGAAAACTGTCTGATATAATTCTTTAAACCAATGACGGAGAGGGGGGTTGCTAGGGTTATGAGTGACAATAACGGGTGTTCTAGGGTTGGACAGCTTAGGTTTGTAAATAAGAGTATCATGTCTGGGTGTCTTTTTAGCCTTTTCAAGAGCAGTGCGTAAAGTTTGGGTTTGTAGCCTCTTAGTCTGAGAAATTCGAACATCTGCTCTGAGCGGGTGATGAAATCTTCTGGTTTAAAGCATATACGTCTGATTCTCAAAAACTGACTGTAGGGTAAATTCCTTTTGCAGTGAGGGGGTGGCTAGACTTGTAGTGTAAATAAGCATGTGCATCAAGGGTTTAGTGTACAGATCTGTTTGGATAAAGCCATTCTCTAAGTATAATGAAACATCAAGGAAAGGAAGTTGGTCAACAGAGGTATTGTGAGTGAATTTAATGGTGGGATGAACTGTATTGATATACGTCAGGAATGTTTGTAGTCAGTCTGGGTCCCTGTCCAGAGTAGCAGTATGTCGTCTATAAATCTTTCCACAAGTGCTGAACAACAGGAACGGGCTGTTAGAAAGAAGTTCTGTTTCAAACCTCCCCATAAACAGATTGGCCACAGTGGGAGCCATGGGAGTCCCCATGGCTGTTCCTGAAATTTGGTGATATATACGGTTTTCAAAGATAAAGTAATTATTTTCCAAAACAAGATTCATAATTTCTAGAAGCGTGTCAGTGGGAGGTATGCTGGGATCAGGTTTTAGATTAAGATAATACTCAACTGCATTTTTTAGCTCATCCTGTGGTATGTTGGAATAGAGTCCCACTACATCATTCTATTGTTACCAAAATCAGGTTGGGAAAGGGTCCATATTTTAAATTCCATTCTTCGATGGTGTTTAACAGATGAGTGGTGTCTTGGATGTAACTGGGGAGAGAAGCAACGATATCACGTAGCCAGTGGTCTACTAATGCTGAGAGTTTTTCCGTAGGGCCCCCCACCCCTGAAACAGTGGGCCTACCTGGGGGCTGCTGTAAGGACTTGTGAATCTTGGGAAGGTGATAAAATAGAGGGGTGCGAACGGATTTCATGTCATTGATTGCCCATTTAGAGGTGTTGGTATCGATTACACCTGTATCTAGTAATTTATTGACAATATAATTGGAAGTTTTCGCTATCTGGGTGGTAGGGTCTTTGTCTACTGCACAGTAATGGTCAGCATTGTTTAAATGTCTGTAAGCTTCATTTATATAGTCATCTGTATTTTACACAACGACTGTCCCACCCTTGTCTGCCATATTTATACGGATAGTTCTATTCATCACAAGTTGGCGGAGTTCTTTCACTGCTAGACGTTCACTAAAGGCCAGATTGTCAAATATATATATATTATATATATATATATATATATATATATATATATATATTATATATATATATATATATTATATATGTGTGTGTGTGTGTGTGTGTGTGTGTGTGTGTGTGT
>CM031600.1:79580014-79586897 GCA_018398815.1 Conus ventricosus
ATTTTTAGTTCGGTGATCATCTCGGCGCGATTGGTAGAAGCAATAGATACCCTTTCTTGACGAACAGATTTGGAATCAACACAAAAAAGTATTCTGGGAAAAATCACGTGGAATGTCATAATATAATGCGAGCCATTCGAATTGCAATCAATTCCGCCGTAAAAACAGAAAACCCCTTTCCAAGATGAAAAGATTATCTGCTTTCAAGCAGGAAAATCAAAGCCGGAACGCAGCATTGCGGCATTTAAAATAGGGATGCCGAGCTGTATAAACTTTTATGGGATAGGATAACTGTCGTCGAACGGTATGTTGACGTTGGCATAGCACCTAAGACTTATTATTAACATTCTTTTGCAAATCAGTGTATTTATAATATCAAACCTTCCGGGATGAGTCCCAATTAGGAATGGGACTCACGGAAAACGTGGGGCAATGTTTTGTGATCAATTTTGGCAGATTTCAACAGGTTTAATGAGTACGTAAGGATGGTTTATTTGATCGTATTGTTTTTTGCGCGCTTTGGTAAAATCTAAATCAGAATCGCATATCCAGTTTTCATCCACATTTGAATATATGAACAGTGAACATCTTAGAATGTATTAGCACAAGCTAATTATTTCGATAAGCATCCAGGGCAAAACGCGCTTCATGATAAGTCCCTATAATGGAAGCGTTAAAGGGAACTCCTATGGCTTTCTGTCTGCCTTGCAATCTGTGCTTTGTAGCTTTTTAGAAGATACTTAGACTGAAAATATACTTCCAGTGCATATGAAATCCTTGTCCTGACCAGAGAATTTGATAAATTGAATTAAAGAGCACGTACCTGTCCCCCAACTACTCTCGGTAACTCACAACTTTAAGAAGCTTAAGAGCTTTCCTTGCTGAGTATGATATACTCAATATGTGTGTTCCATGATAATTTTGAAGTAAGATGTACACCTAAAAACTTAATGCAAGATGTGTAGGTAAGCACTGTGTCATCCATCTTAAAAGTAGGGAGATCATGAATTTCCACCAGCATCAAAAAAAAAGCATCATATGAGATTTCTCAGCGGACAGACATAACCCATTCACAAACAAAATCTGGCGATACTGTCTAAGTCTCTTTGATATAAATTTTTCATGTATGTAATTGAACCTTAAAGTGTGTCTTTTTTAAAGTAACATACATCCTAAACATATGTCATATGCATAGTTGAACTAAACTGTAATTTTTAGAAATACTTTTTGTGAGATCGTGCGTAAGGATATTAAAAAACGGGTGCAATTACAGAACCCTGAGGGATCCCCATCCCACAAAATCTCATGCTAGAATATGTATTGTCCTATTTTGTTTGAATTGTTCTGTTAGCAAGAATTCTTGAAAGTAATCATGAAACTGGTGACCCGAGAGACCTATCATTTTAATTTTATATAAAAAGTCGCACATGCCAGACTTGATCATACGCCTTCTTGACATCGAAAATTGCAGTTTTTAGTGCAAGTACATATTTTTCTTCCGGGCAAATTGACGTTTTATCTGAGTTGTAATTTTTACAATGTGATCAAACAGTCGATCGCCTTTTCTAAACCCAGCTGAGACAGTAGATATGTCCGTTTTTTTCACAATGCTAAGTAATCAATTTAATAAAAATTTTTCCAGTAGTATTACCATATGAAGGTGAGAGCGATAGACGATAACTATTAAATAACAGAGTTAGGTTTGCCCTGCTTGAGAATGGGCACAATGACAGAATCTTTCCAACAGACGGAGTCTTCCCATCTACCCCCAACATTTTTTCATAATGTATACAGAAATGTTGTAACATTGATTGGAAGGTTCCTTAAAATATTCGTTTGAGACTGCGTCTAAAACCAACGATGTTTTTCTTTGTTGCTAAGACGATATCGCATTTCTTAATTTCTTCTAATGTTATTTCCTGCATTAAATAATGTTCATTGTTTACTTCTGGGTCAGAAAAGATATGATTATTTGATTGGTCTTTCTCATAAGTTACTACCCTGTCTGAGAGACTAACTTTGGAGCTATTTTTGGCAAAAAAATCGCAAACAGTTCAGCTTTTTGAGCTAATGTTGGGATTGTTCAACGACGAATGTGATTGGATAAGCGGTAAAATGTATTCCCAAGTTTCTTTCGTGTATCTTGCCATACCTTTTTAAAATCTTTGTTTCATTAACTTTCGTTTTAACACAAAATGATGACCAGTAATCGCTTTTGGCTTTCTCTATAATCCTAATAACTTTTCATTTTGTTTGCCCGTTTCATGGGGAGTAAGTCATCTACTTTTTTGTCTTTTGCGGTATTTTGAACTTAGATTTCTTTTATAACAAGCATCTTTGCAGATTTCCGTTCCACCAACCTTACACATGTTTAGAGGATTTTGTCTGACTAAATTTTGGATTGCCCTCGGTTGCCGCTTTCAAGACCGATTCAAGAAAAGTTTACAATACACATTTATCAATATCTGGGTTCTCCAGCATACTAACATTAAATGACATTAAAATGGACTTGAATTTATCCCAGTCAGCTCGTTTATAATTAAAGTTTGGGATTTTATCCTTGTATCATCATGCAAAATTGTAAATCCTCTTAAGGAAATGATAATGGGAGGTGATCGCTACCTAAAGTGTTATTAATGAACTTGCCAAGTACAGCGATGTGTGTGTGTGTGTGTGTTGTGTGTGTGTGTGTGTGTGTGGTGTGTGTGTGTGTTGTGTGTGTGTTGTTTGTGTGTGTGTGTGGAGTGTGTGTGTGTGTGTGTGTGTGTGTGTGTGTGTTGGTGTGTGTGTGTGTGTGTGTGTTTGTGTGCGATCGAGGCGACAGGGTGAGGAGAGTGAGACAGACGAAGAAGAAGAAGAAGGAGAGAGAGAGAGAGAGAGAGAGAGAGAGAGCGAGATGAGAGAGAGTGAGAGAGAGAGAGAGAGAGAGAAGAGAGAGAGAGGAGCAAGCAGAGGGAAAGGATCGTTGGCAGTGGAAGCTGCAAACTGTTATAAAAAATTATTGACAAAAAACACACTAGAAATCCTGCTTCTGTCGTTTTTATTTTTCTATCCACCAGGCCGTATCGGGATGCTTTCTTGTATTACCTTAAAGATCACTTTGTCACTATCATCCCGAGCAGGGGAAGAGGAAATCAGTAAGTGATAAAACATAATTGCACTGCATTTGACATTTGTACTAATAGCATATCTTCTCTCTGATACTTGTGTGCCATATCCTTAAATACGGAGGAGCCGTTAAATTCTAAAACCTACACTCAAACACATGGGGGGAAACCATTGAATTGTGTGTGATGGACAGCCCTAATGCTATTCTGAGTTATGGTTAACTGACACAGACGTCGACATTTATTTTGTTGACCAGACTCATCGGGACTCCCTATCACTGGCTGTAAGGGACTAATGGTATCTACCAGAGAACCAATGAACACAGTCATGTTCACCACCAAAATGCAAGTTCTTTGTAGCCCAGCCGACGACGAGGGACCATTCACGGCTGTCACTACCATAAGAGAAAGTCAACACTAGTAACTACCCAGTGTAGCAAGGTCAGGGTACAAATTCATTAAAAATTAAAAAAAACTTTATATAAGAAATGGGTGGTTGGAAAACACATTAAAAAACTATCGATGATAAAAATCTGGAGTCTGAAAAGGCTGGAGGGAAAATGTCAACGCTGTCAGGTTTAATAAGGTTATGGTCAAGCTTGGAACATCCTGCTACTGTTTTTGTTGTTGTTGTTGTTGTTGTTGTTGGTTGTTGTTGTTGTTGTGTTGTTGTTTTTTTGGTTGTTGTTGGTTTTTTTTAGGGGGTGGGGGTGGGAGGGGGGTATTTCTCCTTGTTTGTTCTGTTTGTTTTATACTATCATTTCTGCTAGAGCACCCTTATTCAGGGACAGCACTGCTCTCCCGACAAGCGGAGGGGGGGGGGGGATTAAAGGTTTCCCTTAACAAAGCCTGCCCTTCACTGTGCCTGGACAGGTGACCGTGCCTGCCTGGTCATCCAATATTGCGGTCAAAAGACATAGCACAAGAAAATGCAGATGCTCCTGACATTTTGGGCATGGAATGCCCGAAACTGACTGGACAGAGACGACAGACCGAGCGTCGTCCCGCTCTGACTGCCAAGCTGCTAGGCCGTTACCAGATTGAATAGCGGCTCTGAGTGAAACAAGACTTGCGGACGACACACAGCTTGAAAACGTTGGAGGAGGTTACACCTTTTACTGCATTGGAAAGCCTAAAGAAAACCCAAAAATTTTTTAGTGTTGGATTTGGCAATTCGTTTCGAAGCTTGTCTGGAAGCTGGATAGCCTGTCCTGTCCCCTTATGATATTGGGGTTTTTAGGCTTACAAAGGACGACTTTGCCACCGTCATCAGCGCCTACGCTCCAACAATGACGAACCCAGATGACATCAAAGAAACCCTTCTATGGGGGAACTGAACCGTGACATCACTGAGGTCAACCACAAGGAAAAAACTCATCATCCTCGGGGACTTTAACGCCCGTGTGGGGAAGAGACTGTTCTACTTGATCCAATGTTTTTGGGAAGCAACGGCCGCGGGAAAACTGTAACTCCAATGATCTGCTGATGTTATCCTCTGTGATAACATGAACTTGCCATCACCAACACCCCCTCTTTTCCATTCCGAGTGCTGCAATGCTGATTGATGCATTCCGGGACTGTGGGCAAGGTGGGATAAATTCAGTTACGTTCAGATGGCAAAAATCTTTAAAACCCTTTGACGACTTCAGGCCAAGACCAAAATATCTGATGCCCTTCTGATGGAGTTCCTCTTTGCAGATGACTGTGCACTGGTCGCGCACTCCCACGAAGACATCCAATGCATCACAGATCGCTTTGCAAAGGCCCGTTTACGCTTTGGACTTACAAACAGTCTTGGTAAGACCGAGGCTATTTCCAACCTTCACCATCCGGAGCTAGCCGTGCTCCAACCATCACCTGTCGTTATCAACAACACAGAGCTCAAAACTGTGGACAAATTGTGTTATTTGCACGCCACTGTAATCAGCAGTGGATCTCTGGATGCATGAGTGATGTTGCGTATCTCAAAGGTCAGCTCTGCTTTTGGCAGACTTTCAAAGAGTCTGTGGCAAGACCATGGCATGACTTGTGCACAAAGGTTGCGTGTACAGAGCTGTGATTTTGAGGACATGACCAGGGCATGAATTTTTTTGCTCTTTTATTCCGTACTTGGTTTAATAGGGAATTTTTATGTTTTTATAGTTTAAAATGTTCATACAAGTCTGTTCCAATTTTCACACCCTATGAATTTATCTCCCTTCGCCCCTCTCTCTCTCTCTCTCCTCCTCTCTCTCTCTCCCCTCTCTCTCTCTCTCTCTCTCTTCTCTCTCTTTCTCTCTCTCTCTCACCCTACTTCAAACATTTTTTCTTACGGGTAATCTTTTTTTCCTGATCTGTATTTAACTTGCAGGTTGCTTTTACAGTTTTAAGTAATTTTACATTTTGCGATCTTTTGAATGGTTTCTAAATTTTTTTTTGTTTTCTTTCTTTTTTATACTTAACTTTGAGCTTATCTTGGAGCGTTCTGTTTTACAGTTGAGTGGGTTTATTTAAGTGTTGTGTTAATGTCACGGACAAAAAAAAAAACCGAAAATCGTGGTCAGTCGCCCGCCAGTTCAATTGGACATAAGTCCGAACGCAACATCCCGGGGCCAGGCAGACGACTTCAGCATCGCCTCAGCCAATTAAAACACAGCGGGAGGCTATTTTTAGTTCTTGCAGAGACGGCAGACAGACTGAGTGGATGACCGACGTCTCAATAGGTCTGGCCAGACGGATCGCTTACGTCTGGGCCAGACTGATCCAGCTAATTTACAAGACCGTGTCCACAGTTAAGCCCGGGCACCACTGGTTTAAAGTAGGAAGGGGGAGGTATTTTGTGTGGGGGTGAAATCAAACTAATTAATTAATTGACCCATTGACCCCCACGGAGAGCAAGGCCAGTAGATGTGACTTTTATGATTTGCATGTCCAATGAAATTAGAGGGGAGGTAACCTCGGTTTCAAGGCGGGGAAAATTCTGACCAATGGTACTCCACCCCTTTTTAATATAAGGATGAGGATAAGAAAGCTAAGGAGAGATGTGAAAAAAAGAACAGAAAGAGACAGAGAGAGAGAGAGAGGTTCTGAGAGTAGGCTCTGCTCGAGAGAAAAGCAGAGAGATGAGAGGAGGAGTGAAGAGAACCGAGTTGAAGCATTAGCACCATATAGAGTCTGCAGAGGAAGGACTAAGGAGAAGATGTTGAGAGAGAGAGTTGCTAATCGATGAAGAGGAAAAGGGAAAAGGAAAAAAAAAAAAAAGAAAAAAAGCAAAATATGTCCATTGATTAGAGCAGACTAGAAGAGAGAGGGGAGTGCAATGCGTTAATGCAGGAAGAAAGAAGGAGAACAGATCAATGTCTGTATGGTAGTCCACTGTTCAACTTGAAACCCGGGGGTTTGACTTCATTACCTGGCGGCGCCACTTTCACCAGGCCAATGCCAGTAAAAATGACCAGTGCCAGCAGTCTAACCTGACCCGTGCCAGCAGTCTAACCGACCCGTGCCAGCAGTCCAACCTGACCGTGCCAGCGGTCCAAGCTGACCAGTGCCAGCAGTTGTGTCGTGACTGGTGCTTGTGAAAGTGACAGTGAAAAAGGAAAAAAAAGAAGAAAAGAAAGACAGTGATTGTAAATAGTTAAAAATCACTGGGCCCAAATAAAGTGAAAATCTATTTTACCCGGTTAGTTTATGTTTAGATAAATGGTTTTTGTGAGGTTCAAGGAAAAAGAGAATGTTTTATTTTGGGTTTTAATTTCCCTCTTTTCGATATGTTTTTATGACTTATGGTTTAGTAA
>CM031600.1:79587897-79592897 GCA_018398815.1 Conus ventricosus
ATTACTCTGCCAGTCGTTGCATCAGTTGATACAGGTAAAATGAAACATCTACTTGGGTGTTATAACTCACATTCCTGCCTTCCTCCCAAGCTGTCTTCTCTGACATTACGGACCAGAGATGGACCACACTAACCCCAGGACGTGATGCAAGCTAGCCCATTGTCCACCTGCCGCACGAGGTGCGCTCCATCCTCCAGACAATTCGGCTGTGAGACATCTGCCCTCCTTTCCCTCCCAGTGAGAATCGCTCCCCCCCTCCTCCCCCCCCCCCCCCCTCATCTGTCCTCACCACCTTCACATATGCCACTGACGTAGGTTGTAGCTGATTGCCTCCAACTAGTGTTAAAACGATGAATACTGACTATGACTGGAAAGGTGAACACACCACATACACATCATCACACATACACGTACACATGCAGACAGACAGACAGAGAGACAGACAGACAGAAGCTGGCTTTCGTAAAGGGAGATCTACTACAGAAATATTAGTGAAATTATCAACAAATATAAAGAAGCAATTTGCAAGACATAAATGTGTCCTGGCTACATTTTTGACATAACCAAGGCTTGCGATCAAGTGTGGCATTCACAGCTGTTAAACAAACTTAAAAATATTGGACTATCAGGAAATGTATACAATAATGTTAAATGCTTTCTGAAAGATAGGGTAATACAAACAAGAGTAGGAAAAACATATTCCACCAGCAGAACTTTGTCAGTGGGAATCCCCCAAGGGTCAGTGTTAGAGTAGGAAAAACATATTCCACCAGCAGAACTTTGTCAATGGGAATCCCTCAAGGGTCAGTGTTAGAGTAGGAAAAACATATTCCACCTGTAGAACTTTGTCAATGGGAATCCCCCAAGGGTCAGTGCTAGCCCCGCTTCTTTTCTCATTGCTATTGCATGATTTGCCAAATAAGTTATCTAAAAAGGTAGTTCTCGTTCAATATGCAGACGACATTTGCATGTGGATGGAAGTAACTCTTAAAAAGAAAACTCCACAGCGTAATATAAATTTTATCAGAAAGATGTATCAAGACAAACTAAATAGGGTGGCGGAATACATGAAGTTAAATGGATTAAACTTATCTTTTGAAAAAACAAATATAATTCTTTTCAATAGTGGTAATAATCCAGAAAAACTGCCTGTTTTTACATTGGGCGAAACATCTCTTAAATGCGTGACAGAAGTTAAATTCCTATGAGTCCATTTCACATCTAAACTATCATGGAACGCTCATATTGAATACTTATTAACAAAGGCGAGGAAAATATTAAATTTCCTTAAAATTATCTCTGAAGAAAAATGGGGACAGAATTCATCTACATTGATAACTCTATGTAAATCTTTAATGAGGTCGAAAATAACATATGCCCAAGAAGTAATCTTTAGCGCTCCCAAATAGCTATTGAAAAAGCTTGAAAGTATTGAATGCAAGGCATTGAAATTAGCACTTGGCCTTCTGGTGCATGCATCATCTTCTCGTACATATTATGAAGCGCAGATGCTTCCCCTAGATGAATACAGAGAGTTAGCGCGTTGTAAATTTGTTATCAAGAGTACAACTAATAAAACGCACATTAGATCTGAAATAAAAATGAGGTCAGATATTGATTTTCCTAAAAGAGCAAAATCTATAGCTTCTGAAAAAACACTGGCAACGTACACGTCAAAAAGTATTACTGATTCCGGAGTTTCAATCGATAACGATGCTCTATCCATTAGACCGTTATTTTCTCCTATACCACCATGGGAGCTTAATAAAGCACATTTTGATATTGAACATACCAATATGAAAAAAGAGGAAACATAAAGATGTTAGCAAGCTATATCAAATGCATGTTGAAAAGAACTATTCAAAGTATTTGAAAATATACACAGACGGTTCGTGCATTGATAAACAAACAGGTTGTGCATTCTTAATAACAGACTTATGAGTAGAGAAATCATTTTATATTGGAATTAACAAATCGATATTTACAGCAGAATTAACAGCGATACTCCTGGCTTTAAATTACCTTTTAAACTTTCCAAAAATAATATTTCAAATTCTGTTCTGTGTTGATTCTAAATCAGCTCTTCAGGCATTAAAAGTTTTTCAATTGCACACAAGACCTGAAATGATCATAGAAATAAGTTGTATGATACACATGTTAATTGCAAGAGGAATCCATGTAGCTTTTTGTTGGATTCCTTCACATTGCTCTTTTCATTATAATGAAAAAGTAGACACAGGTGGAAACTTAATGCATTTAAAACAAAATATGTAAAAAACGTAGTTTGCGTATGTGGAAACAAAATTACTCCAGTTCATATTGTTTCATGTAATGATATGAAAAAAATCATTCCAGTATTGAAGCAAAATACTGTGCAGGCCATTTTTCAGTCACCAACTTTAACGTACGAATTCTTTGTACACTTAGAACGCACCCCTATTGGAAACTACTTATAATATTTTTTTATTAACTTTATTTGCGGGGGATAAGAAAGGAAGGGGGTGGGGTGGATAAAATGGGCGGGGGGGGGGGGGGGGGGGGGGGAGCAAAGGATTTTGTTTGTTTGTTTGTTTTGTTCTTTTTTTTTCTTTTCTTTAATACTGTCATCCGTCTTGACTTTAACTGATTAGTTAGTTGTTGGTTATAAGTATTTTGTTTCATGTTAATCTTCTCTTATGACTTGTGTAAAGATATTCATACACTTACACATCCATAACTCTCCCACTCACACACACAGGCACACACACACACACACACACACACACACCACACACACACACACACACACACACACACACACACACACACACACACACACACAAAACACACACACATTCGCGTGCACGCGCACCCATACATATACACATACACACATTATGTGCACGCTCGCAATTACTTCCATACACATTCACGTTTTGGGGGTCTAATGTCACGTATAGTGGATAGACGTTAAATGAAGGACACACACACACTAACACGAAGAACAGTGTCTATGACTCACCCAGTGACAGTGTTATCGATAGTTATTCTAGCAACGACATTGCTCTTCTTTAAAAGGATAGCAGCTACAACATCTCAAGGCTGACAAGAATAGCTGCACAACATGAATTAGTCCTCGCTGATGAAGACTCCAAGAGACTGTCCATCTTTAAAAGGTCTGTATATAATCATAATGTACAAAGAAAACTGAAAGCAAAACACGGAAAAATGATGATAATGAAATCTCTAGGTAGTCTGAAGGAAGAACTGAATCATAAAACAGAACAAACCTAGCGGTACTCAAAATTTCATATGGTGCACAATATCTTTTTCTTAGGTACTGACGACATACAGATAGGGCACCATTTCAACATAGTCAGCTGTTAAATGATATTAACAGAAAATTTCAGTCTGGTCCTGCTTTGATCTTTGAAGATAATCAAAACGCTATTGCTCTGGCAAACAATCCCGTCAGTCGACAGAGATCAAAGCACTTTGATTTCCAGTGCCATTTCATTCGTTCTGAATTGAACGGGGGCAAAATTGGTCTTGAATAATGTCTTACTGCAGAAATGTTGGCTGATATGATGACAAAACCTGCTACCAGATTTCAACTGCAGAAATTCAAGAAAATTATTTTTGGCAACTCAGAGTAGATCTCGGTCTGCCAGCTCCGGACGGTGAAGGTTGGAAGATGGTCTTACCAAGACTGACTGTAAGTCCAAAGCGTGAACAGGCCCTTGCAAAGCGATCTGTGATGCATTGGATGTCTTCATGGGAGTGTGCGGCCAGTGCAAAGTCATCTGCAAAGAGGAACTCTCTCAGAAGGGCATCAGATACTTTAGGCTTGGCCTGAAGTCGTCGAAGGTTAAAGAGTTTGCCATCTGAACGTATCTGGATTTATACCCCCTTGTCACAGTCCCCCAAATGCATCAATCAGCATTGCAGCAAGCAGAATGGAAAAGAGGGTGGGAGTTAAAACGCATCCCTGCTTCACTTCATTTTAAGTGGGAATGGGTCAGGCGTATCTCCCTTTTTCTTGCGTCCTTGCCTGCATGCCATCATGGAATGAAACTATCAGTGAGAGATTAGCTTTTCAGGGCAACCAAACTTGTGAAGGATCTTTCACAAGCCAGTCCGATCAACGGTGTGGAAGGCCTTGGTGAGATCAACAAATACCATGTGGAATTCCTGATTCTGCTCACGACACGTGTCCTGTAGCTGGCGAACAGCAAACACCATGGGGTTGTGCCCCTGCCTGCTCGAAACCCACACTGTGATTCAGGGATGACGGGAAATCCCCAATGATTGTCACAGGACGCTTGATCACCCTTCCTCTCGTAGATGTGTACAATAGAGGCGTCTTTGAAGTCTTGGGGCACTTCTCCCTTTTCCCATATGGACAGGAAGACGTTGGTCAGCTTTTCCAGGAGTATCTCGCCTCCATTCTTGTAGATTTCAGCTGGAATTCCATCTGCTCATGGTGCTTTCCCGGATGTGGTTTGCTTCCAAGTCTTTGCAGTCTCTGCACTGGAGGGGGTCTCCACGAATAAGTTTTAACCCAGAAGTCTTTGGTCCATAGATGGCGCAAAGGCCCTTGTGAAATGTCTTCATATCGTTGATGTCAGCCGCAGCTTGCAGGCTTTCTGCTTTCTTTTCCCACCGATCACTCTTCATCTGCCGAAGCTTCTGTTGGGTGAGCTGCCGGCCTTGGAGGTACTTCTATTTTTTCTTCTCGCAGTTCTTGTCGCTGAGGTGATCTCTGTGGGTCTTGTGGAGTATGTCTATGGGCTTGTTGATCTCCGAGTCGTTTTCCTCAAAGCAGTCTGCGTGATTGTGTGTTTAACAAAGCCCAGGGTGTGAGCTGCAGCGTTGTATTGGGATTCTTTGAAGACTTTCCATTCCTTGCCAGTGTCTTCTCCAATAAGGTTGATGTTCAACAGGCATTCCTGGATTCTTAGTTGCAGAATGTCTCTGCTGTTACACAGGCGAGCGATGTTCAGCCTTCTCGGGGGATTATC
>CM031600.1:79600397-79637897 GCA_018398815.1 Conus ventricosus
ACGAAATGTATTACTAGTGGATGATATATGATAGTATATCATCCTTGGCTGTCTGCATTTTTTATCATGTCTCTGGTTGCAGTAACACCTTGTAGACTTTTCAGCTCGAGGTCCGGTGTATTCAGCCCAGTCTCCATCTTCGTGCTGACAAGTGCTTTCATTTCAATCCCCGGTTTTGTTTTAAATGTGCATTTACTTACCCTCCCTTCCTTTGCATTCTTTGGCTAGAGTACCCCATGTCCAACATGGGGAAGATTTATGTGAATGCGACCACTATTAATCCCACCGTTAAGGCAGCCACAGACCGTCTGCAGAGATGTCTAGAACATGAGAGCATTGTGAAGCCATTCTTTCCAGGGGCACACAAAAACAATGTTTATATGAAGGTGGAATTGGATTGAATGTGTTAAAAGATGGTTTGGTTTTGTTTGTTTACATTTATGAGGATGTTCACACAAGCCCAGACACACATGCAACCACATACACATCTGCGCACAGACAGACAGACAGACAGACAGACAGACAGACAGACAGACAGACAGACACACACACACACACCACACACACACACACACACACACACACACACACACACACACACACACACATACACACGCGCGCGCGCGCGCACAGTCACACTCACACACACATGCACACACATACACACACACTACACACACGCACAAATGCACACGCGCACCTCGTGCACGGGAACACACTCACACCTGTGCACACATACCTATGCACGAACACACACACGCACACACACATGTACACTCACCATACACACATACAACGATAACAATGACACAACCAATGTTAGGAAGGTTATTCGAGGTCTGACCAGCGCGTTGAGCTCATGCGTAGGTCAAACATGCGCTAAGTCGTAGCCACGAGACCCTCTTCTTAAATTCTCTCATCTTAGTCATTAATTCGTTTATCCACCAGCTTTAGTTCATGCGCAGAGTGGTCTCAAAGCTTAGTGGGTGTGGTGTAGCGTAAAAGGACTAGTCCGCACGCAGTGGTACCACCTTGATGAAACTGAAACTGATACCAGTGTTGAGAGATTCAAAGTCTTTTATTGGCTGGCGTGTGTTCGATCACTGGAAAGGCCCAGTATGATTCTGTCCCATTCTCGAGGTGTCTTAGCAGTACTGGCCTTGAGATTGTTCCAATAATTGCGTTGGTAATCACTCTCAACAAGCAGAGATCAGGACAATGGTCATCACCAGTTTCCTGCAATGTAATACAAATTGAATCAACTGACAAACTAAGCTATTTGAGTACAGGCTTTGATAAAATGCTGACTTACAGAAAACATGTGGAGAATATTGTTCTTAAATGATAAAGGAGGATGTCTGCCATGAGAGCAATGGCAGCTAAAAGCATTGAACAGCGCCATCTCTACCGACCGTATCACACAATTCTATTCAGTGCTATTGAATAAGTCTTACAACAGTGTCCAAGAGCAATCTTCTCAATTTGAAAAGAATTCAAAAAGAAGCAAAGAGACTGATCCTGGGAACTACAAAGGACACACCAATTGAAACTATGCGATACCTGCTTGACCTTCCTTCAATGCAGGTCAGACACAAGCTATAACAGATGATGGCATATTTTCAAGCACATGAAACCCCTAAACCTACTTTATGTGGCAGTCAAGAAGACCAAAGGCACTCGTCTAGGACGTAGAAAATCATGGATATGATACAGGCAGAAGGCAATATGCAGCTTGTGTGGCAGTCATCAGAATTCGAAGAAGCAAAAGAATATGAAATATCCAGACATTCGAACACCTCCAGCAAACTGCGATTGCCCCAGAGCATGTAAGACACTGTTGAGAATGGCCAGAAGGCAAAACCAACGCAGAAATTCAGATGCAGCTGGAAAACGTCGGCTTCAAAGGAGATACCGTTATCTATACTGACGGTCCATCACAAAAGGTAAGTCAGAGTGGGGATATACAGTGACTCACAATGGCTGCTCTATCCAGGGAGAACAATGGTGTAAACATTTTAATAAGTTCAAGTCTAACAATGGAGTAGGGACCCCTCTCGCTCCCATGAACAGACCACTCAGAACTGACAAGCCATGATACTGACTGAATTTATGGACCTGCTTCAGAAAGTGAAAAGTCGAATGTGAAGCCCTGCTTGGCATGAAGTAATGTGCAGCCTTCCATTCGAGACATTCATATGGATGCACTGCCCAGGACATGCAGACGTCAAAGGAAATAAGAGAGCAGACACGCTGGCAGGCAAGGATTACAACTGGACTGAGTCTGACCTTTCCAGAACTGAAGGCAGTTTAGTCCAAGAGAATATTTCAAGATGAAAAAAAGAAACGACATTTGAGACACATTGCTTTTTCCTTTTTCTGACAGCACAGAAAATAGAATTCTGTCTATTCCTTAAAAAGGTCTACAGTTTCACTCTACGTAAAATGTTCCTAGTCTTGTTTCACTCCTTGTCACATCCACGAACAATTCGTTGATGTGGCCACGTATAATATTACCCAGTGATCATTTTATCAAGGGCAAAAAGTCAACCAGGGGCCAGACCCCAGCAAACTACAGGAACGGTGACGACCATACGCAGTGGTCTTTGGGCTCGTCGCTGAAAGAGTCACGCCACCAGCTATGGCAGCGGATACCACTCTTCTTAGATGGCGTCAGGAAATGCCGCGAAATGAAATAGGTTTGCATAGACAAGCAGCCTAGCTGTAGGAATGCTGACTTTACCTTTTTTAAGGGGGGGGGGGGGGGGGGGGGGGGGGGGGGGGGGGGGGGGGGGAGGGAGGGAGGGAGGGGGTTAGCATTGGAAATCTTTTCTGAACCTTTGAACTTCCGATAAATGTTGACACTTTATGACGAATCTTGACAGGAAAGGCAAAAAAAAAAAAAGAAAAAGAAAAAAGAACACATAAACAAATGGGGCTTTTTGGGCTGTTCATCATTTGTTTTGCCGCCCCATCATCGTTCCACCTCAGTGGCACTGTACCCCCGCCTCTTATTCCTTCCCCCTCCTCTCTCCCTCCCTCGGTTTCCCTCATTCAGGGCCATAGCCCTACCCGATGCACCATAGCTGTGGCACCAACAATCCACAGGGAGCTGTAAACGTCATATCCTCATGGGGCACCCCCCCCCCCCCCCCCCCCCCCCGAGGAGACACTGCACTGCTGACAAGTCACTTCGGTGGTGTTCAGTGGTGCCTGTTCTGATCCAACCCACCGCCTACGAAGCCCCTTACTGACGACAATGCTTGCTCAGCTCTCCTTCCAAACGACGCCACCACGTCCATCCAGCGATGGTCCCCATGAATTTGACAATACTGGCGGCCATGACAGGTTCAAACGAAGGCCATAGATTTGGACAGGCAATCGAGCCTGAGGTCACCATTAGAACAGAGCATGAAACGCCCCAAAATATGAGACTTCTTTTTAAATGCTGATCGGTAAGGATGAGGATGATGAAGATGATGCACGAATTCCATTCTGGTCTGAGACTGCATGTTATGGCTGTTTTCTGTGCTTACCTTCATAATATATCCCGGAGTCAACCAGGCCAGAGAGATGTAAACACCTGCAGCATTGGTCAGGAAATTTAAGCAACTCTCTCAGAGACACGTCATTAGGTAAAAGAAACACAATGTGATCCTAGGTTTTCCCAGGTGAGCTCATAGCAAACTCACTTCTGGGTCGATCGGGGCAGAATAAATCCCACAAATAAATGTCTCTGATGGGAATCGAATCAACGACCCCCCTGCCGGGTGTCCCCCACGCTAACCACTTCGCCACGGCGACCCTTAGTAATATATTTTCTTTTTACCTGACCCTTGGCAGTTCGGCGAAGGCACACTGCGAATGATGCGGATCTGACCACCTTGGGATCAACACACAAGTCCTGCAGTTCGGTTTGCTGTGTGCAATCGAGGCGTGTGCCCGACAACATTTGTGATGACTTGCTTGTGCAAAGGGTGTGATGAATTTATCTGTTTAAAGAAAGACACAACACAACTCTGTATGAGTGAGAAATGTACAACACACACACACCACACACACCACACACACACACCACACACACACACAACACACACACGAAACACACACAGACAGACAGACAGACGACAGACAGACAGACACACACACCACACACACACACACACACACACACAACACCACACACATATATATTATATATATATATATTATATATATATATATATATATATATATATATATTATTATAGGTCAAAGTGATTAAAATCCCCAAAAGGATTTTTTTGAGGTGCTCGACCCTTGGGGAGCAACATTTGTTAAAATAAGGTACTAAAAAGAGAAATCGAAAAAATTTGTTTCTAGCGGCGTTGCGCAAACGCCGTTTGAAACAAATTTTGTCGATTTCTCTTTTAGTACCTTTATTTTAACAAATATATATATATATATATATGTATAATTGAATATTTCTTGCAGTCATTGCAACACCAGGCTGCTCTGTAAGTTGCTGGAATGGTGCTCGGTACTTATCCTTGGAATTTATTAGTTTTTTGTAGTGAAGGGGTTTTCTCATATTTATAATATATTCCCCAATTTTTTTCATCTTTGATTTTTTTTTTTTTAAATTCAAATCTTTGCCAAGTCATTACTATAATGACTAAAGAATTGTTAACCTGCATTTGTTTTCTCCCATTTTTTTAATTGTTCAGCAGTATAATGTTTGGTCAATCAGTGGGAGATTGCATCTCTTAGGAGATCAAGTAAAGGTTGTTCTGTAAAATTTTCTTAGCCACTCAAAATTTGCTTGGGTTATTGAACAGCAGAGTGACCACTCACACTGTTCCATATCTTTTGATCTCCCTTGCACCCTTGAATGGTCCAAGCATAGGCTCAAAGATTGTCCCTACATTTTATACTGTTTGCTAATGTTTTAGTTTTTAAGCACTTTTTTCCTCTCTCCCTTTTTCCCTTTTTGTTCCATTTTACTACCCTTCGCTGGCTGCTTTGGGGTGCTGTTGGATTCGTTTTTGAAACCTTGGTGATGAGAACACCAAGAATTATGGACTTTGGTGTGTCTCTATTGACCACCAAGAGCACAGACACAATCAGCCGTGTCTCCCTGATGAGTCCAATCCAGCGGACGAAAGGCCAGGAGCAGGCAATACAAATAGATCTGCCTTCGAAGGGAAGTACGATGGTTCCCTCAGGCTGCTAGTGAAGGGTTTCTCATATTTATAATTATTTCCCCCATTTTTTTCATCTTTAATTTTATCTATATATATATTTTTTTTAAATTCAAATCTTTGCCAAGTCATTACTATAATGACTGAAGAATTGTTAACCTGCACTTGTTTTCCCCCACTATTTAATTGTTCAGCAGTAAAATGTTGGTCAATCAGTGAGAGATTGCATCTTAGGAGACCCAAGTAAAGGTTGTTCTGTACATTCTTAGCCACTCACAATGCTTGGGTTATTGAACAGCAGAGTGACCACTCACACTGTTCCATATCTTTTGTCTCCCTTGCATCCTTGAATGGATCCTCAAGCATAGGCTCAAAGATTCCCTACTTTTTTTACTGTTTGCATAATGCTTTTGGGTTTTAAGCACTTTTTTCCTCTCTACATTTTCCTTTTTTTCCCATTTTACTACCCTTCGCGGGCTGCTTTGGGGGTGCTGTTGGATTCGTTTTTAAAACCCTTGGTGATGAGAACCCCACAGAATTATGGACTTTGGTGTGTCTCTATTTGACACCAAGAGCACAGACACAATCACCCGTGTCTCCTGATGAGTCCGATCCAGCGGACGAAAGGCCTAGGAGCAGGCAATACAAAAGATCTGCCTTCGAAGGGAGTACGTTGGTTCCCTCAGGCTGCTAGTGAAGGGTTTTCATATTTATAATATATTCCCCCCAATTTTTTTTCATCTTTTAATTTTTATTTTTTTTTTAAATTCAAATTTTTGCCAAGTCATTACTATAAGGGACTGAAGAATTGTTAACCTGCATTGTTTTCCCCCACTTTTTAAATTTGTCAGCAGTATAATGTTTGGTCATCAGTGGGAGATTGCATCTTTAGGAGATCAAGTAAAGGTTGTTCTGTACAATTCTTAGCCACTCACAATGCTTGGGTTATTGAACAGCAGAGCTGACCACTCACACTTTTCCATATCTTTTGATCTCCCTTGCATCCTTGAATGGATCCTAAAGCATAGGTTTCCAAAGATTGCCCCCTACATTTTTACTGTTTGCTAATGCTTTTTGTTTTTAAGCACTTTTTTCCTCTCTACATTTTTCCTTTTGTTCCATTTTACTACCTTCGCTGGGCTGCTTTGGGGGTGCTGTTGGATTTTTTTGAACCCTTGGTGATGAAAACACCACAGAATTTGGACTTTGGTGTGTCTCATTTGACACCAAGAGCACAGACACAATCACCCGTGTCTCCGATGAGTCCGATCCAGCGGACGAAAGGCTAGGAGCAGGCAATACAAATAAAATCTGCCTTCGAAGGGAAGTACGATGGTTCCCTCGGCTGCTAGTAAAGGGGGTTTCTCATATTTATAATATATTCCCCCATTTTTTTTCATCTTTAATTTTTTTTTTTAAATTCAAATCTTTTGCCAAGTCATTACTATAATGACTGAAAAATTGTTAACTGCATGTTTTCCCCCACTATTTAATTGTTCAGCAGTATATATATATATATATATATTAATATATATATATATATATATATATTATATATATATATATATATTATATATACTAAAATCAACAAGTTGTTTCGACCCTTTTTGCCTCTTGCTCTCTTCAGGATATCCTTTGGGGCACGCTGAGTTCTTTTATAGCGTGCGGGACCTGATTCCGTTTCTGCATTGTGTGATTTAATCTCATTCGCTTGCAGTGTGGTTTGTGGTTTTTGTTGGGGTCTGTTCAGGTGGAGGTGCTGACAAAGAAAGATTTCCATTTGTGCCTGCAATTGTTTACTATTTCTACTTTTGTATTCGAGTTGCTAGGTGTGGTTTACATAATATTAACCATTTTTTTGTGGAGCATAAATTGCTTTTTCAGAAATATTTTGTATGGTGTTGCTCTTTTATGATTTTCCATGATATGCTGTAGTCATTTTTTAATCTTTTAGTCTCCAAATGTATTTACTCAACTCTGTTTGGTTTTTGTATTTTTCTTTTTGAATGACTGTTTATGGTTTGCGTTATCTGGTTTGGAAAAGGGGTTTTCAGTGATCCCTATATATGTTTCTTTTTTATTTTCTGATGTTACCGTAGCTTGGTATACAATATTGCTGTGAAAACATTTGTTGCTTAGGGGGGCACTGTTCTTTTTTTTAGTGCAGCTGCAAGATGTCCTTTCGGCACCCCTTTTCTGTTGTGTTGCTTTTCATTTTGTTAGATGAGTCAATTATGTTTTTAATGTTGGGCCATACATGAGTATGATAGTTTGATGGTGTGTTTGTTGAATATTTTGAACAGTTGTGTTCTTTTGGAAATGTGTTGCCAAGATTTTGAAGAATTCTTTTCCCACGTTTGTTTTTACTTGTCCGTCGTAAGGGGGGGGGGGGGGGGGGGGGGGGGGGGGTGGGGGACCTTGATCTTCCTTTCCTGTTTTTCTATTCTGTTGTGTTAGTCTGGGCTGTATTGGTTTGTTATTATAACCCTTTTTTGTTTTTGACTTTGGTATTTCTGTTGCTGCATTATCGAATACCTTTTCATTGCATGACAGGTTGGATAGTCTTTGTTATCACTAGCAAATGAACAAATCCAAAATGATAAAAAGATATTCGTAAAGGCCCGGTAAAACCAGCAATTTTTACAAAATGGAACTAAATGAATATCCCAACTCCTAAACAAAACATCCAGAAAAAATTACAAGAAAGCTGATAAAACCACACATAACAACATCCACAAAAAAGAAAAAGAACTTGCACACCGCATGGAGTTAAGCCCACAGGGTAGAGGAACAGCAACAAAAGAAGCCTTCATAACACTCAAAGACCACAAGCCTAACTTCCAAAACAACCCAACATGTAGACTAATAAACCCATCCAAATCCGAAAATGGGCAAAATAAGCAAGAGAATTTTGGAAAAGGTTATAGAAAATGTAAAATCAAACACCGAATACAACCTTTGGAAAAACAGCTATGAAGTTATCCAATGGTTTAGAAAACTCAACAAACAGAGAAACACAGTGTTTATCACATTGACATAGTGACTTCTACCCATCCATGATGAAGAACTACTCACCAAACTTTGAAATTTGCCAACAAACGCACGAAAATAACAGAGTCAGAAATGGAGTTATTTTCCACCCCAAGAAAACCCTAAATCCCCAGCAGGAAATGAAACTGGATTTAAAAAAAACGAGCAAAAACTCCACTTTGATGTGGACCATGGGATCGTATGATGGCGCCGATACATGTGAACTAGTCGGGCTATTCATGCTATCCAAAATCCAAAAACAACTCGGAAAACAGGTCGGTTTGTACAGAGTGACGGCCTTGCTGCATTAAACAATAATCCCGGATATTGAGAACAAGAAAAAAAGATAATGTAAAAACTTCAAAAACCACAACATAAAAATACAATAGGGAAAGGAAACAAAAAAGTAGTGAATTACATAGACATAACATTAGACCCCAAAGACCATGTGTACAAAAACCATACAAAAAACCCAACGACATACCCAAATTTCGTAAATATCAAAAACAACCACCCACCCTCTAACTAAAAAAAAAATACCCCAAAGGTATAAACAAGAGACTATCCAACCCGTCATGAATGAAAGGTATTTGATAATGCAGCAACAGAATACCAAGAGGCACTACAAAAAAAATGGTTATAATTACAAACTGGGAATACAGCCCAGACAATAACACAAACAGAAATAAGAAAACAGGAAAAGGAAGATCTATGGTACAACCCCCCCTACGGCGGACAAGTAAAAACAAACGTAGGAAAAGAATTCTTCAAAACCTTGGCAACACATTTCCAAAAAAACACAAACTGTTCAAATATTCAACAAAAACACCATCAAACTATCATATCATGTATGCCCAACATTAAAACATAATTGACTCATCTAACAAAATGAAAAGCAACACAACAGAGAAGGGTGCAATGCACTAAAAAAGAACAGTGCCCCTAAGCAACAAATGTCTTCACAGCAAAAATTGTATACCAAGCTACGGTAACATCAGAAAATAAAAAAAAAACATATATAGGGATCACTGAACCCTTTCAAAACCAGATACACAAACCATAAACAGTCATTCAAAAAAAGAAAAATACAAAAACCAACAGAGTTGAGTAAATACTTTGGAGACTCAAAGATAAAAAAAATAGACTACAGTATATCATGGAAAATCATAAAGAGCAACACATACAAAAATATTTCTAAAAAAAAAGCAATTTATGCTCCACAGAAAAATGGTTAAAAATTATGTAAACCACACCTAGCAACTCTGAATACAAAAGTAGAAATGTAAACAATTGCAGCACAATGGAAATCTTTGTCAGCACACTCACCCGAACAGGACCCCAACAAGAACACAGACCAACGTGCAGCGAATGAGATTAAATACACATGCAGAAAAAGGAATCAGGTCCCGCACGCTATAAAAGAACGACAGCGTGCCCCAAAGGATATCTGAAGAGAGGGAAGAGGCAAGAGGCTCGAAACAAGCTTTTTGATTTTAGCACTTCATTTAGAAATATTTTTAACAGATGTTGCTCCTAGACGGTTGAGCTCTTGGATTTTTAAAGGACATTTTTTACTGTTGTGATATATTATATATATATAATATATATATATATATTATATATATATATATATATATATATAGATATATATATATAGATATATATATATAGATCCGTATATATAAAATTTCTAAAACAATTTTTTTGAGTGCTCACCCCTTGGGGAGCAAAATAAAACAAATTAAAGAGGAATCTTAAAATATCTACAATTTGTTTCAAGCGTTGTTGCGCTGTCATCAGGATGGTTTTGGTTTGCCCACCGCCGATGTTATATAGCATGTGGGCTCCGTTTGCGGTTGTTTGCACGTGGGGTTGGCTGCACGTGTTTTTTGGGGCTTTCAGGTTTTTGTTTTGAGTGTGTTCACTAACAACGATTTCCATTTATGCCTGCAATTGTTTAATATTTCTGTTTTGGTGTTTAAAGTTGCTAAGTGTGGTTTGCATAGTATTAACCATTTTTCAGTTAAACATAGGTTGCACCTTTTTTGAAACATTGCGTATGGTGATGCTCTTTTTATGATTTTCCCGGTATATTGTAGCTTGTTTTTGCGTCTTTTAAATTTCCAGATATATTTGCTAGTTCTGTTTGGTTTTATATTTTTCTTTATTGAATGACGTTTGTGGTTTGCATATCTGGTTTTGAAGTGGTTTTCAGTGATCCATATGTTTCTTTTTCATTTTCTGATGTCACAGTAGCCTGGTATACAATGGTTGTTGTGAGACATTTTTTTGTTTAGTGGGCACTGTTCCCTTTTTGGTGCAATTGCAAGATTTCCTTTCTTCACCCTTCTTTGCTGTGTTTATTTTCATTTGTTGGATGCGTCAATTAGGTTTTTGAGGTTGGGGATACATGAGTACGATATAGATCCCTACATACAGATAGATAGATAGATATATATTTTTTTTTCTGCGTTGATCTGATTTTTCAGAATAAGCTCATGGGCAACTGTTTTTATGACAAAGTGTTTATAGAAAAAACACTATTTTACATGGCATTTCCGACGACCTGAAATCTTTCTTGCTTAAGCACAGGCTTATGAGGGGAACACTAATTCTTTAGAGTGACCCAGTTAGTTCATCAAAATGAAACTGAAAAGTAGAACCCAGATGTAAAACCAGAGAGCGAGAGAAAGAACGAACGAACGAACGAACGAACGAATTTTATTTCACCAGGGTAATGAGATAAGCAAATTACACATGCTTTTTTCACCCAGCCCTGGGAAAAAACAACAACAACAACACATGGACAACACACAAGTCAATATGGCAACAAAGAGGAAAAAGTAAATACACCAGTCAACTTGCAAACTGTAAGAAGTAACAGACTAATACTACAAAAGCAAACGACAAGATCGTGCAAGCATCCATATGCGAGAGAAAGAAAGAAAGAAAGAAAGAGAGAGAGAGAGAGAGAGGAGAGAGAGAGAGAGAGAGAGAGAGAGAGAGAGGAGAGAGAAGGATAGAGAGAGAGAGAGAGGGAGAGAGAGAGAGAGAGAGAAAGAGAGCGAAAGCGGGGGTATGGGGTGTGGGTGGGGATAGGGGGAGGGGTGGGGGGGGGGGGGGGGGGGAAGAAAATCATGTAAAGTACAAATACAACGGGGAAACAAGAGTCAAATAGACTTGAATACACTCTCATACATCAAATAACAAAATGCAGTTGAGCGATATCATCAATGTAAAACATGTCAATTAGCTTAACCCATTATTGCTGTGGTTCAAATGACACGTGCAAGATTTCCGTCTAACCCAGGCTTGTAATCGTACAGTATTTTATTTCTATTCACTGAGTCTTTTAATTGATTTAGGAATCAACTAGTACAGTTTTTTTTAATATATATCTTTAACTTCTGAACAGATATCCTTTTAAGCGCTCTTTGAAAATATTAAGACTTGAGATTTCTTTCAGAAATGGAGGCAAATGTTCCAGTACGTACCACCAACTGTATACGAGGCTTGATTTGTAAAGGTCAAGTCTGGGCAGAGGCATTATTACTTGTGGACGTGCCTATTGTCATTCGTTCGGAAACTGTTTACAATGAGGGAGGTGCATTTCCATTTACCACTTTTATGCATAAATATAGCCTTATTATATTCGAGTTTTTGCTTTAGGGGAAGGATATCCAGGATTTATAATCGTTTAGAGTTAATGAACTAGATTTTAAGAGAACTAATTTTATTGCGCGCCTATGCAATCTTGCTAAAGGTTTCAGAATGTTTGCGCTGGCTGAATCCCATAAAGTAGAAGCATAGTCTATAATTGACTGTATATGGGCATGAAAGAATTGTTTTCTAGCATGCATATTCAGAAATTGCTTTATTTTTGACAACTGGAATATTTTTTGGGATATTCTTTTGCGTAGGTAGCTACGTGATCGGACCATGATAAGTTGTTATCAATGACAACACCCAAAACTTTATGTGTTTTTATCTTCTTCGATTTTTTCACTAGAAACAAATATTGAAAATAAATCAACAGGCATATTTTGACGTTTTTGTCTGCTAGTAATGACCATGCATTTAGTTTTTTTTTGCATTAAGAGACATGTGATTGATTTCCGCCCATTGACGGCACTGTTTAAACTATCTTGTAGATCGGACGTCACAACCTGCAAGCAAGGGTGGTTAGAATGCATAGAGTTGTCATCAGCAAATAATTCGCAGTCACTCGGATACGTTAGCGGTAATCATTTATATAGATCGAAAAGAGTAAAGGGCCAAGAACAGATCCTTGTGGAAACCATATTTTACTGGCTGCAAATCTGATTTTAAGGAATTAACACATACTACCTGTTTTCGATTAGAAGAAATGAGGACATGAACTGAAGAGTATTTTCAGAGAGTCCGTATAAAGCGAGCTTTTTTAAGAGAAGAGAGTGGTTTATGATATCAAAAGCTTTTAGCTAGATCAATGAAGACAACTCCTGTAAGTTCATTGTTATTAATTGTTCAAGAGCCATTTGTCAATCATTTGCGTAAGCGCGGTATGGCAGGAATGGTTTTCCCTAAAACCTGACTGCTTAGGATGAATCAAATCATATTTGTTTAAATGGATAGCTAAATATTTTTGGATATGTTTTTCGAGCGGTTTTGAAAGAATTGACAGAATAGATACAGGTCTGTAGTTACAGGATTGGACGGATCTCCAGTTTTTGTACAGCGGGACAACTTTTGCTTGTTTGAACATTCTGGAAAACAATTTTTCTCTATACATTGGTTATACATGTAAGTAAGAGAGTCTGTTATGACTGGTGCAGACAACTTGATTATGTTGGGATCCAAGTCATAATATCTTTGGTTTTCGATTGTTTCAGTGACATTAAGTATGCAAATACTTCGGGTATTGTTATGTAAGGAATTGACACATAAGATTTGATATTCTTGACTTACAATATTCAGTTACTAATTCTAGATCATTTTCTTTCCATTCATCAATTATTTATTAAGTTTTCAGCAATTTTAACAAAATAGTTAACTGCGTCAGGGTAATATCTTTACTGTTAAGTTGTGTTTGTGAATACCCTTTGTTTGTCAATTTGTTGATTGCATTCCAAATAGTTCTGGAGTCTTTTTTGTTGGATACCATTTCTTGAAAATATTTGCACTTTGCTTTTCGTTTCATTGACGTCACAAAATTTCTCTGTTTTGCAAAACCAACGTCGTTTTTTGCTTTTAAAAGTTCTCTGATGTGTATTTCTTTATCTATTTCCTTTGATATCCACGGCGGTTTTAAGATGGTATTTTACTCGTTTAGCTCTGATGGGTGCATGTTTTGTAGATATTGGAAAATACATTAATCCAAACATTTGTTGCTTTTTCAGGATCGGTATATGGTATATTTGGGACAGAGGAGAATGTAGCAGGTCAAATAAAAAATCCTTTTCGTTAAATCTTTTAAAACACCTATATAGGATAGATTTATGACCTGGTTTTGGAATTTGTACCCCCTTTACCCCCAAGTAATACAAACTGGGGAGTGATCACTGACGCAGATCGCTGGAGAGAGATTTCCACAATGTTATATTTAGATGTGACATAAATGTGGTCAATGAGAGTACTGGAATTAGTTGTAATTCGTGTTGGGTCGATCCACTATCTGGTGTAAATTTAAGAGGTATACATTTCGGTCCATTGTTTTTGAGGCTTTAACAAGTCATATTGAGTCACCAAACATAAACATTTCTTCATTGTCAATTAGAGCGGCGTCCATCATTCTACTAAAGTTATCAAACCAATTTATTCTTTCAGCCGGATTTCGATATATGATCCAACAAGTATGGGACTGACATGCTTTATTTTTATTTCTAGCCATATTGATTCGACACCAAACTGTTCCAGATTCCCTTTCTGTTTTAAGTTATCGACTGATTACAGTAAACTAACAAACCTGTGTCCATTTTAACTTTTGGATCTAGACGAATAACTTTATAACCAGGCAATAGCTATATCAGAATCTAATGTACAGTCTGTTAATCGTGATTCTGAAAAACAAAACAGGTTGAAAGGGGTTCCCGAATTTTCCAAGATCGCTGATATATCAGTTAGCTTGCTTAATTACACGGTTAATATTGAAGATAGCCAATCATCCGGAGTCTTCTTTACAAGGCCAGGTACTCAAACGTAGACATAATGAGAACTAATGAACGAGAACAATGAATAAGAGATTAGTAAGCACGACTAGGAACAACCACGCACAAACTTATCGAGGGGCAACAAATCAAAGAAATATAGAAATAGTTTTAGTAAAGAGATAACTGATTTGATATAGAAATTCACAATAGCTCCAAAACACTGAAATCAAGATTAAGCATACAAATTTCAATCACAAAAACATTAAATTAAGTTTAACTATTGTGTACAGTGAATCATCGACGAGTCCAAAACAGCCGGCAATTGAAAAATCAGTTTCTTCGAAAGCAGTTCAGCGAACAGCTTGCAGCACGACCTCTACACATTCTGTTGATGAATTTTCATCACCCACCCACCAACCCGCCCACCTACTAGCAACAGCTATAGATAATAATACTGAGGAGTAAGGGGATGGTAGGGATAAGGCAGAAGAGGGGAGTGAGGGCTGGGGAAAAATGGAATGAAAGGATTAATTTGTTTTTCGCGATCAGCGCAATCAATATACCATAGTATATATCACATGCAAATCCATTACTGTTACATGAACAATAGCTTTGAAAATACATACTTCTGTCCCCACACAAGAAAACACGAGGTACTAGGTTTAAAAGCTTGCTGTTGTGCTAGAATTTGAGAGGCCATATTGTTTATTAGCTGCACAGCAAAGGATTAAGCAGATCCCTTTGATGCTTGAGCTTTGGGCAGGGGGGGTCTGCACATGGATATTGGAGGACTTCAGGATTGTTGTATACATTCTCCTGGCAAAATTTGTGTTCTCAACATTGGGAAAACTTTTTTCGTGACTGGGAAACAGAGGAGAAATCCTTGCGTGTTGTGATGCATGTGGTTAATTTCCTGTTTGTTTCACCGGAATAGGAGACCATTGGAATCTGAGGATACTGCATGGCTCTCTCATTAACATTCACAGGGAGAGGAAACAGGTACGGAAAGGCCGGGTGCTGGGGGTAGGACTTCTGTCTTAGGTCTGTAGGGTGAGAGAGTTGAGGGGCCGGGCCATGATGGTGGGGAGAGGACAGCTCTCTAATAGCTTCAGGATAGAGGAATGGATGGGACGGGGCTCCCTGGAGAGAGATGGAATCATCCTTTATGTCCCCAGAACGAGGGAGATGGAGGGGAGGGGCACGATGATGCGAAAAGACTTCTGTCGGAAATCCTGGGGGTAAGGGAACTGATGGGTGGAGCATGTTGTCCAGACACAGGCCTCTGACCGACATGTTCAGAAGGGAACTGGTAGGGAGGAGTCTGTTGACGGGGACTCATTCCCTGGTCACATTGACCGGAGAGGGAAGTGTGCGATTAGGGACTTGCTGATGGGGGGATGGCATTGCATGCTGCAAGCGTTGTTTGGGAAGTGACGGGAAATGATGGATAGAGGAGGAATGCGGGCATTCTCCATTATCAGTGACCCGAGAATACAGTTGTTGTACATTTCTTGGTCACTGACATAGGACGACCATCTCGGACCTGGGGAAAACGACGTTAACACTTTGAATTCGTTCTGTGAATTCCTGATCTTGATTTGGGGATCAAACTGGGTATTCGGTAATTATGAACGGATCTTTTAAAATGATATTCTTCTTTCCAGTTTAGACACGCATGCTTTAAATTCACAGCAAGCTTTGCTGTGCTTTTGCGCTGGGGTGGGTCAGGTTATCGTACAATGCTACACGCGGAGCCCCTGATGCTGCTGTGAAAGCATCATGGTTGTCTATGAAGAGAACATTCATCTCTTTACTGACATGACTCAGATTTTGTTGGAGGGAAAGATTGCATTATTCAAGTTATGGCGCCCTCTAGCGGGAATAATTGAACTCATTGCTACAGAAGATCTTGGAAAAGCTGTTTTGTCAGCACTGACTAATCTTGTCCAGATTCTTTAGAGATGGGACCAGCGGGACAGCTGTTTACTCCCCACATGCACCAGTACAGTCTTGATCTGATCTGAAGAAGAAGGGTCAGAAGCAAATTTGTCAAATGAGTCACAGTTAAACCTGGAATAGATAGTTTGTCCATAATTCCCCACGGGGGGCAAGTTTTCTCGGGTTGATAAACTTCAGTACAGAATCCCCAAGAGAAGTATAGAGGGTGTGAAGGAAGGTGACAGAAGGATGGCTATTTTGGGAATCAGCTGATGGACTGACAGTGTCGTTTGTTTTGTCACGGAAGGGAGACATACGGTGATTAACCTTGGTGTCAGATAAGGAACTAACGGGTGCCTTTGTCATGTCAGTGTTGGGGGCCTTGTTGGAAATGTTGTCCGGGTGTGAGAGCGTCAGTAGTCTACTAGGATCACTGTCATTTGGTTCATCGTCAGCCAGATTTGGAAAGGGTTGTTGTCGGTAAACTACAGACTACTCTTCAGATTCAGTTTCACAGGTCAAACTTGAGCAGGGCTTGTTTTTGTCATAATCAATTTGGGCAGACAGAGAGATTGTTGGTGAATGTCTGTCATGCTCATTTGTCAAGCCGGTAGCTGTCTGATCAGTTTGAATTTTAGGGGGGCGTTCAGTCAAAAGAACTTCTTCATAAGATTGGGAAATACGTTGGTCAGAGTCAAAAGAGGAGAGAGAGAGAGAGAGAGATGAGAGAGGAGAGAGAGGAGAGAGAGGGATGGGGATGCGGGTGGGCAGAGAGATGCATATTCATGTGGGCACTAAGCTTGCTATTTTGGCACTTATTGATGGATGGCTGATGTCCTAGCATGTGGTCAGCCAGGCTATCGGCTGAACACAATAACTTGGATGTGTGTCGCTTAGTAGTCCTTTGTCTGCAGATCCCCCTGGCTTTAGAGAAGTATGGAAGAGCGGCAGATTGTGCTTTGTTTGGGGAAAAAAACAATAAAAACTTTCCTCCAACATTTGACTGAGGCTGGTTCAATGGTGGTTGATATTTATCAGTGATTTGCCTTCTATCCCGATCTATATCCTTAATATTTCTCAAAATCAATGTCATTTATTTCAAATCAGCATCAGAAAAATGTACCAAAATATTTGAGGCATTAGATCATAAAGTGTAAACCACATGGAATCAAGTAATACTGCATCAGTGTATTGCTTTCTGTTGTCTCTTTCAATCATAGATCCTAGACTTTTGGAAAATGCGAACATGAACACCTCTATGATCAGGCTATGTGTCCAGGTATGGACTATTTCTTGAAACAAAACAGAATAAATATCACTGTACTGCAGGCAAACGTTTCAAACTGTAGGGACGACTTGCCCAGGTTCACACAACATTCAGGGTGACGTATGGCATGTGTGAAGATTCCTCCACTTACTGTAAGCTGCACGTGGAACTTTCACAGGGGTTTTATATCAACGTTCGCCTCCAACGCCTCGCATTCTGGTGTGACGGCAACCCATGGGAAACAAAGGTTCGGTATTGGAAAGTGAAGTGCAGCTATCATACTCTAGATGAATTGTTTTTCCAGTTGCCTGATAATAATGTGTATGTGATTCATCTTAACAATCCTGTCATTAAAATGAGTTTTGATAAAGTTAGAAGGGCAAGTTTTATTGTCAAATACATATCAAAATATTCTGGGTACGTAGTACGACCATACCTGCCTCGGAAAGCAGTTTTTAGTAGTGAACTGAAGGCTGCTCATGGACTCGCTGTTATGATTAGTGTTCAGCGATCATATCCACTTCAAGATCTTTCCAAGCCTAAAAGGACTCTCTAGCTCTGAAGTACCAAACATCAAACACCACTCAATCAGTTCTGCAATATCTACATGTTGAATATTTCACACCACCTAGCATATTTCTTACGTCCTGCCTTCAAATTAATCACAATATAGTTCAAAGAAGTCTGTTTGTATTATATTTTTCCATACATTCTGAGAGTAATCAACCACTCAAACTTTCAAGTGGGTTGTTCAACTGTTCTGTGACACACTTCTCTGAATTCCTGGATCACCTGCACTGTAACCTGAAGTCAGAGTGTGGAAGATGACCAGGATGAGACAGAGCACTGTCCTTTCAGCAGTCCTGACTGCAGAGGTTTGGTGGCTTCACATAACAAATGTTTTAAGTTAATCACATGAAGAATAAGGCGGTGTCTGCTGTCACTGGTTCTTATCACTGCAGAAGTATTGGTGGAAAACTGGCTTCAATAAAAACAAGAGAAGAACAAGAAGGCGCCTTGAAGATTTTTAGAAACTTTGAAACATTTGCCTTGTGTTTTGGTTATTCAGGGGGCTGGTATAATGTGCACTTCATGTATAGCAAGATCTCCAAATGGTCTGACAACACGTTCATCTATAGCATGAACCCATTCAGTTTTCCATATATGTCTGGAAGAACACCTCGAACAGTAGCAATTTGGCCAATGAACGGTTGGCAATTTTTTGGATTAACATATTCCATATTTCGTGTGTTACTATGTGAATGGTTCCAACATCATTCAAAAATATTTTTTACCAACGCATAATTGTTTACTTTCATTCGTCAAGATCACTTTTAGATAAAACAAAGCAGGTTTTATTTGCTGATCCAAATAAACAACTGTCACACACATTACTGCTTCCTAATCTAAAAACAAAATGTTGTAAAATAATGAAGTCACAAATAAACATGTTTACAAACGGGAGTCACTGGCAGAATCATCTTAAATGGGTGACCATTGCAGACACGAATTTCATGTTACATGTGATGAAGACATTTCAACAATCAGTTATGCTTTTGTGTGTGACTTTGAACAGGACTGTCCAGATCATAGTGATGAGTCATTCTGTCATCATTCTTCGTGTAAAGGTTTTCTGTGCTCTAATGCTCAGTGCATCTTAAAAAGCCAGCGCTATAATGAATACTCAGACTGTCTGGACGATTCTGATGAAGTTGACATAAATTACCCCACTGATTATCTAGAGACGTCCAACGCGGGAAGATTTCATATCAACTTGGATGGTTCCGGGTCGTTTACTCAACAGTTGATGAAGACTAACGACTCCTGTTCTCACACTCATTACAGTTGCACCACAAAGTGGCTTTACTGTCTTCCTGTCTACACTCGATGCAATGGATATCATGACTGTGTTAAATGGTGAAGATGAACAAAAACTGTGAGAAGTGGTTTGCCCTTATCACTACCGATGTAGAGAATCCAAAATCTGTGTACATGGGGATCATCTGTGTGATGGCTGGGGTCAGTGTCCAAAGCGGGATGATGAACTGATGTGCGACAGCACCTGCCCCAAAGGGTGTCTGTGTCAAGGTCATTCTGTCTGGTGCAACAGTCCCTTTCCCTTGGAATTGTTCCCTCGAGCACGCTTCATAGATGCCACAGGGTCAGGAATGATCCTGACAGATTTTGCAAAGAATGAGTATCTCATATTTTTGAATCTGACTAATTGTTTCCTGAATAACATGTCAAGTGTGGAGCTCAGAAACTTGCAGTTCCTGGATCTTAGAAACAATTATTTTAAGATTTCTGAACATAGATCTTTTTGTTCAACTGCTAAATTTAAGAACTGTATCTTTAGCAAACAACCCTGTATGGAAAATGACAAATCAACAGTTGAAACGCATTCACTATACATTGAGAAGAATTGACATTTCAAGGACTTATATCAACATGGTTAATGACAAAGTTTATTTACATTGGTTCTATTTGAACTACCTGAATATGTCTTCATGTGGTATTGAAACCATTGGAGATAAAGGCTTTAGGAATATGCCAAAACTGACTGTATTAGATTTTGAGATGGAATCCGACATTTCAATATCCTTTCAATTTGTTTTTCAAGATTGAAATCACTTAAAAGGTATATTCTCTTCAAATTATAGGTTATGCTGTGACGTATTCTTCCAAAACACAGACATCAAATAAAGTGTTTATCAGTCTCCACAGTACTCCATTCATGCAGAACACTGATTCCCTCTCAACTGCATTCAGTTTTCTTCTGGGTGATGAGTGTAATGGCTGTTACAGGAAATGCATTTTGCTTTGTGATTTCAGTGAGAGTTGAACAACTATTTGGAAGTATATTCTTATCAATTCTTGCTCATCTGCATTTCGCTGATATATGCATGGGAAGTAATGTTGGTATTGCTATAATAGCGAACGAAGTGTTTGATGAACAGTATATTCAGTTTGAAAGAATATGGACCAGAAGTGTGACTTGCAAGGTGAGTGGTTTTCTTTCCTTTCTGTCCAACGAGGTGTCAGTTTTGATCATCCTGTGCATCACTGTGGATCACGTCCTGTTCCTGTGTATTCCCAAATACTCTTGGATATCCTGTAAGGGCTCAAAAAATGCGACATGTACTGCGATTTGGTTCGCTGGAATATTTTTGTCGGTGGTACCGTTTCTTCCCGGTTGTTCAAATCTGGACATGTCTGGTCAGTCTGGTCTTTGTCGTTTGGCATTATTTCAGGATTACCAGTGTAATAAGAAATTCAGATGGTTCAACGTTACTGTAGTATTCAATTTCATCGTGAGCCTGCTAATTGCAGGAGGTCAAGTCGTCATCTTTAAACTTTCACCACCATATAGAATTACATTAGACCCAGCTGACAGGCCAGTTTACAGTGCAGTCCATCTGATGAGAAAAGTGGCTGTCATGGAAGTTGTTTGCTGGTTTTCATTTGGTTTGGTGACCATGATGATTGCTGGAGGTGTGTCTGGGCTAGACAAGGTTCACGGCACTCTGGTAGTGTTCATGTTACCTTTCAACTCAGCCTCAACCCTCTGTTATACATGTGTACAGTGGTGGAACAGCGACGAGGACAGGCCCAAGAAGAAAAACTATTGGCAAAATTAAAAGGGAGAATTGGTGTTCCTAATAAAGAAGTCATTGAGAAATAAATAAACAAAATATATATGAATAAAAAAAACAAAAAACAAAAAGATATAAAAAACAAACAACGTGCATGGTTTATCAACTGTTGTAATACTAGTAGCACAGACATAGATGGATCAGTTGGGTGAAAATCTTTTTGTACTACCAACCACAATAGTAGGAAGGGAAATTCATTTTTATTTTGAGATGAAAGACAGTATAGCACTCTGTCCTACAGAAAGGCACTTAGGAAGAAAATAGAAGTCACAAAATTTGATTACTCACGCGTACATTAATGCACCTTCATACTTCTGGTGTAATGAATGATTAATACACGAACAAATAGCAACAGAGAGAATTGGGGAATGATGTAACTTTCTATGTAGTTTGCCAGGAAAGACACGATGAACGTCCCAATCTTCCTTTGAACCATACAACCACCCAGTCACTTACAAACATAATACCACAACAAATGAGAAAACCAGCAAAGCATGCGTGTCTGAAATCGCTGATAAGCAGAATGACGCAACAAATGGAAACCAGTAAAACAATGTGTTTTCTTATCTCCAATAATAAAAATAGATGTAAATGAATACATAAATGAATGAATAGATGTATAAATGAATGCATGAATAAAACTAAATTAATAAATACAGAAAGCAAGAAAGAAATAGATAAACAAATAAATATATACATAAATAAATAAATACATTATTACTGACGAACTGACGAACTAACGATTCAATGAAATAACCAACTAGGCAACCAGCTAACCAACCAAATAACTAACCAACACCAAGCAACCAACCAACCGACCAATCAACCAACCAATCAACCAACAAGCAAACAAATTTACTAACTAAGGCACAGTTTGGAACATGGAAATGCCTTCATAAATTCCTGTAATACTGCATTTCTTTTCCAGCTCTCAGCATTTGTATGCAGCAACTCATAGGAATGTATGTGTCTTGAATTGTGATCATTCTCGTTAACGATTTGGAGTACTATTTCAAACGAATGGAAGTGTGTGACATGAACTATGCTTATTGCCAGTCTTCATTGTAAGCAGAAGTTCAGATGAATGCATGTATGTCTTGAACTGTATTCATTGTCAGTCAGTAATTGTGAGTAGTGGTTCATACAAATGCAAGTATGTATCTTGAACTGTGTTCAGTGTGAGATTGTCACGATGGTCAGCGGCAATTCATGAAAAAGTAAGAAGTACGTGTCTTCAAGTGTTTTATTGCCTTTCAGTCATTTTCAGCATCATGCATAAGAATGTCTCTCAAACGATGTTTCTTTGTCAGTCACTGACTGTATCAATTCATAGGACTGTAAGAATATAGTCTTGAGTTATGTTCCCTATTCATCACTGATTGTGAATATCAACGCAGGGGAATGTAAATTACGTCTTGACGTCTATTCATTGTCGGTCAATGGCTCTGAACAGCGTTCTTAAGAATGTGCATTGAATAATGTTCATTGTCAGTTCCATGAATATGAGCAGCAATTCACAGGAATGCAAATTACCACACTGTGTCGTTTCCATCTTCCAACTAAACTATATAGCTGTGTTATATAACACACCACAAGAACATATTCACACCGCAAGATTACAAATGTCTTCTGATACAGTATGTATTGGCAGAGTAAATTTTTAACTACTCTAGAAAGACATTGAAGAAATAAGTACGTTTAAAAGGAGGTTAAAGCATGAAAAATCAGACTGGGAGAACAAAACAGATCTGAAGCGATCAAAGCTAAGTGAATTTTCGTTGTTTTATTCGTTTATATATCATCTGACGAAGACCTAAGAGGTCGAAACGCGTTGTGTTTTGTCTTGTGACTCGTTTGTCCACGTTCTCTGGGCGGTTCGCTAACATTTTTTAAAGATTTGTTTAGATTTCCGCCTGCAGTCGTCTCGCTTTGCAACTAGAAAAAAAAATCAAGCTGGCCCCTCAGAGGAGGATCCATCGACTTTGCTCACCATGTCATGAATATTTGTTCTGCTTGTCACTGGTACCCCTACCCACAGCTTCAGTTCAAACCATGTCACATAGCTTCGTCGACCACAGGGACCATATTAGCACCAAAGATAGACCTACCTAGCCTTCAGCACATCTGTACCATTGCCGACTTGCTTCAAAATTGATCAACATGACACAAAGACTTTGATATAATGATAGTTTCTCGAGCAATACTGGGCGATGTTTAGAAAACACAAGAGCTGTTTGAGTTATATTTTGTCTGAGAATGTGGTTGAAACCTATACTTTTTATCTTCATAAATAAAAATGCAGTAAAATACAAAAGAGACTAACGCTAGCTGGTCTTTTCCACACTCGTTTCCGTTGGCATTATTTATGAAGTAGAAAGGTCATGATGTGAAAACAATGTTTGACAAGTTGTGCCTTGAACATGCTGCAAAAACACTGTTTTCAAGTTGTTACTCTATACTGTTCTAGAGAACAAATACAAATGTTCTGCATGCACACTTTAAGGCAATGGTGAATATGATTTTATATGAAAATAACCTTTACATGGAACCATGCTAGCAATTTTCAACCAGCTATTAAATGCTTAAAAATGTGCAGAAGTAGCCTCTTAAAAACTTAAAAAGCATTTGTAAAACAAACAAACAAACAACCAAACCAAAACAAAACAAATCAACCAACCAACCAACCAACCAACCAACCAACCAACCAACCAAACACACACGCACGCACGCACGCACGCACGCACGCACGCACGCACGCACGCACGCACGCACGCACGCACGCACGCACACACACACACACACACACACACACACACACACACACACACACACACAAAAGAACCGCAAAAAACAGTTGTTGATAATGTTCATAACTGCTTGAAAACGAGTTGAAACAGTCAATACAAATTTCAGCTAATGTCATTCCGATGGACGAACATATGTGATTTTAATTTTACGTAACATTTTAAGCAAAATATTTTGAAACATTACACAGGTATAAACAGTAAAGCTAGATTTGAAACAGAAATTCTCATTTGCTGGCATGTGTAGCTGTTCTTTTCACGGTTTGTGCATGGTTGCTCACGGGTGCGCGTGGACTGATGAAGTATGTGTGTGTGTGTGTGTGTGTGTGTGTCTGTGTGTGTGTGTGTGTGTGTGTGTGTGTGTGTGTGTGTGTGTGTGTGTGTGTGTGTGTGTGTGTGTGGTGTGTCTGTGTGTGTGCGTGTGTGTGTGTGTGTGAATTGTTCCCCTTACATTTTGTGTTCACTTTTTTGTTCCAATGCAATTGTGACAAGTCTGTGGTAACTATGAGAAGTTAATATTGACGTCTGCCAGGTTGCTTGCTTTTTCTTTCTTTTTTTTTCCCACCGACTGACTGGTGGGTTAGTTGATCGATTTATTGGTACGTCTTTTGAGTGATTTATTTTCTTGGCAGACTTATGACATTTTTTACCTTTATTTTTTATTTTTATTTTTTTTCTTTTTGTAATGTCAACCCAAACCACATGCGCATTCGTGTGAGTGCGCGTGGGTGTGATGTGTGCTAGGTGGCACGGAATTAGAATCGCAAACAATCCAGCTCGAGTGAATACTCAACTCCTGCCTACTGGAGGCCTCTCCTGCAGTGAGAAATACTCATGTCATGAATTGGGAGGGAGCAGGCTGGCCTTGTAGGTTGACTTTTTTTTTTTTTTTTTTCAAATTAAACGAAACACACGCTCTTCAAATGCTCCCTCTCTCTCTCCTCTCTCTCCCTCTCTCTCTCCCTCTCTCTCTGTATCTCTCGTGTCTCTCTCACACGTTAGTCAAAAGAAAAACAGCTTGTATCTCAAGGTACGACACTCTTTTTTTTTTTTTCTTCCTTTTTTTCTCAATATTGTCTTTATTATTTTTCTTTTTATACACAAAAGGAACACTTTTTTTAATTTTTTTTTTGGGCCCCTTCCCGGGTGGCCCTCCCTTCCACCCCCCCCCCCCCCCCTCCGCCTCCCGCGTCCCTCTCTCCTCCACCACCCTCCGGCTTTTCGCACTTTCGTGGATCTATAACTATGGTTAAGTTTTGGAGAGTCGACACTCCCTCAATGATCTTTTAGTTTTGATCGAGGAAGTGTGTGTGTGCGTGTGTGCGCGCGCGCGCGTGTGTGTATGTGTGTGTGTGTGTGTGTGTATGTGTGTGGTTTCCCCCTATTATTATTTTTACAACCTGGACCGTAGTTACACCACCCCCTGGCTCATCTGCCCAGTCCTCACCCGACCTCGGTCTGCTTTCTTTTTCATAATTCATCGTGTCCATTCATGTCTACTTTGCGTTGCATTTCATATTCCACTTTTTTTTCTTTCTTTTTTTTTATTATTTTTTTTTTTTCCGTGTTAGCTTTCGGGCTGTAATGAGAATATTTCCTATTTTTCGACCCATTTTTTCTTCTTTTCTGAAACGTCGGTCAACACAATCAGCAACCCGCCCACCCACCCACCCCTTTTTTTTTTTTTTTTTTCTTTTTCCATTTGCACTCGGTGCTCGCTTGCGGTCGTCAAGTAGATTATGACATCTTTTTTACGTATTTTTCAGATCTCTCATGCAGAGATTATGTTCACTTTTTTCATGTTTGTATTTGTTAATATGTGTTTCTGTGTAACAGACTGTGGGAAGCAGTGCGTCAATGTATTCAATGAGGATTATTGTTATATAAGCTGTCATTTATGGAAGAACTGGGCTTCATTCTTGTTTTTCCATCGTGTTAACCTCTTTTGTTCTATGCTTCGTATAATTGAATTGTTTTTTAAATCGCCATGGATAGTCTAACTATTGCATCCTTAAATTGTCAAGGTCTAGGCGACATACATAAACGTAGGGATATCTTTCACTATTTAAAACAGCAAAATTATTCAATTTACTGTCTACAGGACACTCACTTTACCAATAAACTTGAGAAATACGTAACTGCAGAATGGGCTATAAATGCTTATTTGCCTCATATCGGTCAAATTCCAGAGGTGTAGCGGTATTGTTTTCAAATAATTTTGAATTTAAAATAACAAATGTCCAACGAGATAAAGACGGTAACTTCATAAATGTAGCATTTAGTGCATTTGAAAAAGACTTTCTCCTGGTTAATGTGTACGGGCCTAATAAAGATGATCCACTATTTTACAGCACGCTTAAGGAAAACATAAGGAGTTACGATACCAATTATATTATTTGTGTGGGTGATTGGAACATCACAATGGATCCCCATCTTGACTGTCACAATTATGTACACGATAATAATCGGAAAGCAAGAGAAGAACTCATAAACATGACAGAAGAAATTGGGTTGGCAGACATATGGAGGGAAGAGAATCCGGAATGTAGGAGATATACCTGGCGTAAACGAACTCCACTTAAGCAAAGTCGATTAGACTTCTTTTTACTATCTGAGTATCTTATTTCTTATTATGAAAATTCTGATATTGAACCAGGTTATCGATCTGACCATTCGATGGTTACATTATGTTTGAAATTCGGTAAAGGTGAAAAATCTAAAGGATTCTGGAAATTTAATGTATCTCTACTAAAGGATAAACAATATGTAGATGAAATTAATGAATTTATTCTAAATGTGATAAAAGAACACGCAGTTGATCAATCAGTAATACAAGATCAATCAGTATTGTCTGAATTAATCAAATCTGGACTCAAATTTAAATTAAAAGACAAAGTCTTTCTAGATTTCCTATTAATGAAAATAAGAGGTAAATCAATAGCCTACGCTACAATGAAAAAGAAAAAAACATCAGAAAAAGAAATCGAAATCACCAAAAATATAAAGAATCTTGAGAGGATAGAAAATAAAGGAGAAGATGAAATAAGAATGATTGAAGAAAAAAAATCAAGAATTAAGAGCGATCAGGGAACAGAAAATGGAAGGTGTACTGTTACGGTCAAAGGCGAGATGGATCGCAGATGGTGAAAAAATCTCGAAATACTTTTGAACCTGGAAAAAAGAAATTATATTAGTAAACAAATGACCAGACTAGTGACCAAAGATGATGAAGTAATAAAAGAACAGAAATATCTTTTAAACGAAGTTAAAACTTTCTACGAAAACTTGTACAAGAAAAAGGTAACTGAAAAATGCGAAATAAAAAACCTTGTCAAAACAATTCCAAAATTATCTGAAGATGATAAACAAATGCTAGAAGGGGAAATCACTTTAGAAGAAGCAAGTGTAGCTTTGAAAAATATGAAACATGGCAAAAGCCCAGGTACAGATGGGTTCTGTGCCGAATTTTTTAAGTTCTTTTGGAAAATACTTGGCCCACTGGTGGTAAGATCTATAAATGAATCGTATAGGGATGGAGAATTTTCGGCAACACAAAAGGAGGGACTGATTATTTCTATACCAAAAGGTGATAAACCCAAAGAATTTGTAAAAAACTGGCGTCCTATCTCCTCCTAAATGTAGTTTACAAGATAGCTTCATCGTGTATTTCCAAGAGAATCAGAAATGTTTTACCTTCTATCATCAGTGAAGACCAAACAGGTTTCATGGCTAACAGATATATGGGTGATAATGTTAGACTGATTTATGATTTGATTAATTACGTAAATGCAAGAAATATCCCTGGTCTGTTGCTATCTATAGATTTTGAAAAAGCCTTCGACTCCCTCGACTGGGATTTTATGTTTGATGTGCTAAGGGCTTTTGGTTTTGGTAACAGTATATGCCATTGGATAGAGACTTGCTATAAGGATATTAAATCAACAGTCACTGTAAATGGCCAGACTTCACAATGGCTTAAAATAGAAAGAGGGTGTAGACAGGGAGACCCTATATCCTTACCTATTCATAATATCTGCAGAAATTCTAGCGATAATGATAAAGGAAGACAAGAATATAAAAGGTATAAAAATAAATGATATAGAACACAAAATAATTCAGTTCGCTGATGACACTCAGCTACTAAACATTGGTGAAAAAACTTCATTTGAACGATCTATAAATGTCCTTACCACGTTTGGCAGAATTTCAGGCCTACTCTTGAACAATGAAAAAACGCAATCAATATGGCTAGGGTGTTATAAAAACTTGAAAAAAAGATACTGTCCTCATCTGAAAATGATATGGAATCCTTCTAAATTCAAAATACTGGGTGTTTGGTTCACTCAAGACCTAAAAGAATGTGAAAACTTAAATTATAATGATAAATTTTCGGAAGTTAAAACATTATTCAAAATTTGGTCTCAGAGAAGTATAACGCCAGTTGGAAGAGTTGCTGTTCTCAAGTCCCTTATTCTATCAAAACTTATACACCTCTGGATTTTGCTACCTAACCCTCCTGACCTTTTAATTCAAAAACTTCAAAAGATGTGTTTCAGCTTCGTTTGGAATGGCAAACAAGATAGAATAAGCAGGAAAACAACAGTGAAGACTGTGAAACAAGGTGGTTTAAACATACCTGATATAAAAAAATACATTAATGCTTTGAAACTTCTGTGGATAAAGAAACTTAAAACCACAAATCATAAATGGAAGAACATCGTTTTAAAAATATACCCTTTCAGTGATAGAATCGAAAATTATGGACCAGGGTACGGTTCTGGATACACAAGTATTAATTTGTTTTGGAAAGACACGTTTACAGCCTATCGGGAATTTTGTTTGTGTGTGACACCTGAGACATTAAATGAACTACTTGTTGAACCCGTATTTTACAATGATATGATAAAAGTAGGAAATGCGGTTATCAAGCAAAATAAGTTAATTGAGAAAGGAATTTTCGCAATAAAACACTTTCTGAAACAAAATGGACAATTTATGAGCTTTAGAGAATTTAGCATTAATGTTGACTACGCCATTGATTTTATCTCGTACAATGGATGGATTTCTTCAATGAAACAATTCATAAGGAAAACGGGTATCAAAATAGATAATAACACAAACATAAATCATAACACACCGAAGGCTTTGAATATTATTATGAAAGAAAATAAAGGAGCCAAACGGTTCTATGAAATTTTCATTCGAGATGAGCGCAAGCCAAATTTGCTGCTCCAAATGGCTAACAAACTGAATTCTGAAATCCATTGGAATAAAGTATTTACTCATGTCCACAAAATCAAGGATATAAAATTTAAAATGGCTTCAAATTCGAATCATACACAGAATTATTGGTACAAATATTGTCTTAAATGCTATGGGCCTAACAAACACGACAAGTTGTACTTTCTGTAACGAAGAGAGAGATTCGATCCAACACTTTTTATGGATGTGTAACCTACACTCAAACGTTTTAAAAAGAAGTTGAAAAGTTATTTAATGAAAAATGCCGAAACACAACTAACATCAAAATCACACGAGATATCGTTATTCTTGGAATAGATCAACGTGTGAAAAACAGAGACAGTTTTTGATTTTATTATTATGCTAGCTAAATTTCATATATTAAGTGCAAAATCGAGACACGTAGACCAAATGCTTCAATTTTTCAGAGCCAGTTGAGCAATAGATATAAAATCGAATTGTTTAATGCTAAAGTCAACAACAATCTAAATCATTTTCATGCTGCATGGAACAACTATAGGCCAATGATTCTTTAAGAAAACACTTCTTTAAGATCTTGATCTTCTAATACACATTTGCATATGCCCAGTCTCCTTTTTTTCCACAACCTCCCTCTGAAATGGAGAGGTGAGGAAGGAGAGGAGAAGCAAAAAATTAAATCTCACAAAAGATGATGTCACTCTTTTTTCTTTTTTTTTCCTTTCCCACTTTTTTTTTTTTTCTGTCGTCTAAACTTATGTACGTGTCTATGTATATCTTGTTTGTCTTGCTTTTTTTTTTTTTTTTTTTTTTTTTCTTTCTTTGAAAAAAAACTGTTTTGGACATATGCCATTAACTTACAGAAATGATGTCAATGTACATATGACTTGGCGCACTGTCCCCTTTATGCGCTTTTGTAATCTCTATATTTTTTTTAATTAAAAACGTGAAAAAAAAAAAAAAAAAAAAAAGATTTGAAACAATTTGAACCAATAATAATTGACCCAATACCCTTTAGTAATCACGTTAGCATGTACCTTTGTGATTGAGTAGGATAATTATTGCTTATTTTGGCTAAGCCACTCACACAACCTTTTCAGGGCAATAACCAAAGTGAAGAAAAAGTCTGAGAAATAAGCGGACAATACGAACAATGTATACATATTCACACCTAATAACATGGTAGCTATACTTATGACGGTCGTATTTAAGGTGGGGGAAAACGCTAGCCTTTAACAAGTTAACAACTTTTATAAAACCTTCTTCGTGTTCAGTTGATTTGAATAGTCTAGCACATTTTGTGAAATTCCATTTGATTTTGGGGGGTAATGATTGTTTATATTTAACCATACCTTCAAGCCCCTATGGAGTATATGCGCATGCGTATTTGACCACCCAGGCACACAGGACACAAGACCACACTAAAAAATGTACAATTCATTTATTAAACCACCCTTATGCAACAGAAAGACATTCAAACAATTATATAATTCCTCTATCACCACCTGTTATATCCTCAGTCATTTTACACATCATCCACGACAGAGCATGTCAATGTACCCAATAAACAATCTGTGACCGCACAAAACACACACACACACACACACACACACACACACACACACACACACACACACACACACACACACACACACAAGCGCACTATTCTATCCTCAGTCATTTACACATCATCCACAACAGAGCATGTCAAGGTACCCAATAACAATCTGTGACCGCACAAAACACCACACACACACACACACACACACACACACACACACACACAAGCGCACTCACGCACGGACACACACACACACACACACACACACATACACACACACACACACACACACACACACACACACACACACGCACACATATACTGGAGAGAGAGAGAGAGAGAGAGAGAGAGAGAGAGAGAGAGAGAGAGAGAGAGAGAGAGAGAGAAGGTCCCCCATATCATTGAAGATCAAATTCAAATTGTTTGCCCGAAAGAATAAACTGTTTTTAAAAGCGTTTACATGATCAGGACAACATGTCTATTTTTAGCTGGGAGTTAAATCAAGGTGGGTTTCCATCCACTTCACAGTTTTGATTCTTGGTATTTTCTTCGTTTTTCTGCCAAGGTGTTGAATGTGTAAAGAAAAGGATTAATGGCAGCATTTAAAGGTAATATGAATATTGCCAAGGCCACATTCACTTCTCCAGGTATGGGACACCAGACAATGCTAACATCCCACACAGTCCAATGGGAAACCAGCACATGAAATCTGTCAATGCAATCGTGATCAGTCTTTTGGCTATGGTCATGTCTTTAGATGCTTTGGTATGTTTGTCTTCAACATGTTAATCTGTATAGACCAGTAGATGAATACCTGACCTGCAGATATAAGCAAAAACAGTACAAAATTTAAAATAATCATTATACCAAAAGAATAATGTTTTCCTTTGAATTCTTGCCTCGTCACTGGCAGTGGAATGCAGATGCCTGTCTGGGAATAAACTCCCAGTTGGGATGTCATGGAAGTAAAGGTAACAAGGCCAGAAACCAGCCAGTCAGCCAGATCATCAGACAAACCATCGCTGCTGAAGTTCTCTCAAATCGCATGGTGCAAAAATGGAAAGCAGAGAACAATAAAACGATCTAAAGTGATCAAAGAAATGATCAGGGCTGACACCTCACTAGATAACAGAGACAAAAAGCCGGCCACCTTACAAATCAAGCTATTTTTCCACGTGTCATCATGAAACAGATATCTGCCACGTAATGGTCATCAGCTATACCAATAAGGGCCATGTAAACACCCATCAGAAAGTCAGCCATGGTCAGGTTGGTAACAAACACACTAAAACCACTTGAGAGGTCATCCTTCTCCTTAACAAACGTGCACAGAAACAGAAGACGTTGCCAGACACGGACAGACAGGTGACCAGCCACAGAAACCCCTCGTATGTCCATGACTGCAATAAATCTGTACATGATAAAATTTCATCTTTGGGGGCTTGGCAAGATGAAATATCGTAAGTAGGGGGAGAATTATATCACAACATAGTTTATAGTTTTGCGATGAGACGATGCGTAGATGAAGAAGACCTGCAAAAATATCAGGTGGAAACGTTTTGACAGGACTTCCATGTGTGTACAGTTCATTCAACCGTATTGTAAACTGAAAACCATAAACACTGATAGTGTGGATGTCAGTAAAAGACATATTAAGCACCTGTAAAGCAGAAAACTTTGCTAAGGGCTTGGAATCAAACACTGTCAGGTCTGTGTATGACAGATCAAATTGTTGACAGCATTGTTTGTTGGAACTCAGAGGAAAAATCAGTAGAGAGTGTCGTGATGGGATTTTTGGACATGGACAAGGAATGCAAGTTTTCTAAACCAAGAAAAGAAGTAATGTTTATGTGCTGTAGACTGTTTTTCACTGAGGTCAAGGAACCTCAAATTTAACAATTGCACCTCAGGCAGTATTGTCAATGAGCACTTGACGAGATTCAGACGAACGAGATAAGCATTGCTACACACATCAGATAGTGTCATTCCAGAACCTGTAGCATCCAAAGAGCGGATCTGAGGGAAGAGATCTGCCTGGAAAGGATGAAAGCAAAGCAGAGAATGAACCTGACAGAGACAACCCATGGGACAAATAACATTGCACCATAGTTCGTCATCATGCATGGGACAGTGAGGCCAGCCATCACACACGTGATCACTATGAACACAAATGGTTGAAAATCTGAAACCGGAGAAGTCCTGGACATTCTGCTTCCTCACATCCCTCTTCGTCCTCATGAGCTACACAGTCATGCATTGCATTGCAGCGGTGTAAATTGGCAGACAATCGGTGAGCCGACTGGAACAACGGTAATGACTGTCAGGGCATGACTCATTGAAATTCATTTGGCTTGTGATAATCGCGAGATTCCATTGAAACTGACAAGGGCAGAAGAAGGGACACGTAGCATAACGAACTCTTTCCTTTTGAATTCATCACAGTTTCTTTCGTCTGATTCATCCTGACAGTGCGACATTTGATCACACATCATGTTATATGACACACACTGACCACTGGTACATCTGAACAATGTGCTGACACAAAGAGGATGCTGACAGAAGGATTCATCATTAGAATCGGGACAGTCAGCTGTGAAGTCACACACCAAGGTGTAGGACACAGTGGTTGTATCTTCAATAATGCATGTAAATATGGCTGTTAAAGAGACATCAAGATCTGTGTAATTCAACATGTTCATGTATAATGTTTGATCATGAAAAAGACACAGAGATGAATACTGTTGACTACACGATTCATCCTGTCTGGAACCACAAAACAGTTGTTTCCGTGTCCTACCACTGGCATAGCAAACCGCTACAGAGTGCTGGATTTTGGGAAGGATAATTTTGTGTTGCCTGCTACAATTCTTGTTTTTTTGAAGGGATTGGCTTTTGTTACGGCTCATTTTGACTTCACAAATTGCCCCTTGTTTTTCAGCCAATACAAAAGAAAACTTCCCCTGTGCATTCAAAACCATCATAACTTCAAGTTTTCCCCTAAGGCTACATTTTTAAGACCAACTTTAAAGGTAAAAACCTGTAAACAGATGATGAAACACAGTTTTCTCTTTACTATATATACTAAAGTCTGTACATATTGGTCAGTGTCAAATCATTCAGAAATAAACCAACCGTCAAACTTCGTGGGCCACTCCTCCAGTATTGATTTGATTTGTGAACAATCACACTATATGGGTCATACAAACACGAAGGAAATCCAGGTGAGGCCCCAAATAATGAACAATACCTATCAGGTCTTCCATAGTATCGCCCATACAGATTTTCAACAAATTCGTAACAACTGTCACATAACGCCACCAATCCACGACACTCAACACTGCTGAAGGGGCACTGTTCTGTTTCATCCCGTCCGTCCTCACACTCTGTCTTCATATTACACGCCATGTGATGCTGAAAGCTGGAATAATGCTCCACTGAACAGTTCCAAAATCCACTTGTTTAGCTTCTGGGGTGCTTCCTCTATTGGGAAAAACGAAAAGAAAAGTTGGAAGCAATGTGTGTACGTGTCTTGAAAGCACCTGTCTTCGTAGACAAAAATGGTGAAAAAGGTGTCATCAAAATCGTATATTTGGATGTTATCAGACTCTGCTTTGAGTGAAGACCAGACACAATGTTGATTGTTGTGACCATCAGAGCGGAACAGACGGACTTCTATTCATCCTGCGTAAGTCGCTTGAAACTGATCATCAGAATATGTCCGGATGGTGCAGAAAAGTTACACCCGGTGATAGTCTCCTCATCACTACCATTTCTTCCCATTGTCACGTACCCCGATGACAGTGACGTCATTACCAGAACTACGCGTCCAGAAGCTTTGAAAGAATATAATGATTAATATTGTGCAGAACAGATTTATCAACAAGATTTATGTATGAAGTATTTAACCAAGGAACCAGTCAGAGAGAAAACAAACAATCAAACAAAATCCAGTGTGTGATTGATGAAAACGCATCATCAAAAACTGCTTCAAGTTTTAAAAAAATAATGAAACGGGAAATTGAGCATGTAAACACAATACTTGTGAGCTGTCAGAAATCACTGTGCTGATGATACAAAGAACGTAAATGTAACTGGAACATAGGCGATATTTGTAACTTTATGTATAACAAAACACGGGAATAATACTCATATTAATATGACAAAACCAGAGCTTCTACTTCTTCTTCAAGATGTTATGCAAAAGTTTTGTTTACAGGTTAAAATTCATGGAAAATGTCACTTGATGTCATTTTCCAAACTACTGCCTTTCCCCAAACTGTTTCTCCAGAGAGACAGCTTGAGGTTGATCACACTGTCCCTACTATGCAGTAAAAGCTGTACAAAGTTGTTCCCGTGCTGCCCGGAGTGCCCGCCCTCCCTCTTGATAGTTTGACTGTGAGGCATTCCTGAAATGTTCCTACAACTGTATCCTGTGTTTCCTTTCAGCCTAAATTGCTCCCCTCCACCCCATCCAGGGTACGGATCCATTACTTGTTTGTATCTTAGACTGATGCAGGGAGACTGATTGAGACTGAGACTTGGTGTCCACAGCTGCAGAATAGTGACTGAAAATAATGAACACACAAACGTATACAACGGACACACATAGACGAACATACGCGGACAGACACACACACACAATCATACGTGCGCGCACACTCACACGCATGTACGCACGCACACTCGTGCTCACACACACACACACACCACACACACACACACACACACACACACACACACACACACACACACACATTCGTGCGTGAGCGCGCATTCATGCGCGCATGCATGCAAACGTGCAGACACACACTCAAAACACACACACACACACACACACACACACACACACACACACACACACACACACACACGCGCGCGCGCGCGCGCACGCACGCCGAAATGATCACACACACACACACACACACACACACACACACACACACACACACACACACAACAAAACACACACATAATTTCACGAGAAAACAAAAATGTATGTGGTTGACTAACTCGGTCATAATTTAATCAATAGTGATTCTAAGAGTAACTCAGCTGTTCTACAAAGGAATGGCAAGTGTAACATATCAGGACTGCCATGAAAGTGGTACTACATGACTCAATACACATCGATATAAACCCCATGAGACCAAGCCATTTTGGGGACTGCATGTGACTGTGAACAGAGCACCCAACGCCAAACATACTCTCAGAGAACCGATCCAACTATCCTAATGCTGTTGCTATTTACGTCGAGGTGAACCATCTTCAAAATCTAAATGCAGAGGGAGCAATATTGACGGACACATTTTGGTCGACATCTTGAAAACTGGCATTGAGAAAAATCAGACGTGATCACACCACCCCAATAAGCCTTCACGCCAGAGAAAAAGGTACCAATAAGTCAGCGTAAGGAATGCAACAGAGAAGCTTCTGACTGGAACTGAGCGACAAACAATCCCACGAAACTAAACAAAATACGGCAGAAACAGACACAGAAACACTTTTTAATTTCACAATTTCACAAGACACATTGAATAGTCCATGGAAAAAAAAAGATAATTTACATACACACAAAAAAGAGAAAAAAATTACAGGTCATTGTCTAGATATTTGGTCGGAAAGGTTCAATGATGTACAAAAACTCTTGTTAAATCAGAAACCAGCATGGGAGAACGGTTGCTCCTTGTCCTTGATGCTCGTAAATTTTTGAGAGACCGATGATCAGTCTGCTGGACAAAGGTTTGTCCAGCTGGAAATCTTGCAAACCTTTGAAGAGCACAACTGATGGCGAGGCTTCATGTTCAATGGCATAAATCGTCGTTGTATCGGCGACAGCTTTACATTGGCAAAGGAAATGGGTTTAGAAGACTGTCCTTCTCCTGAAGGAGAACTGCTCTAAGTCAAGTGGAGCTGGCGTTGCTATGGACGACAAAATCTTGCCACACGTCAGGCAGCAGAATTAACGGGGTGAGACGTGAGGATCCACTGGATTTCCTGCATAGTGTGTGCTGACACTCACTGGTCCAGGTGGCCTATGCCAATTAAGTCGCTGAGAGGGGCAACAATAGTGGCAAAAGCAGGCACATAGCACGATAATAAGTTAACAGTCCAATGAGTGAAGGCATTTGTCGTTTTGTAAGAGGAATCTGCAATTTCAAAATTTTGTCAATTTTGCCCTTTTGAGGTTTATGCCCTACCAAGTCCAGTTCAGTGAAACCTGCATATGTCTTTGTCAGTCTGGCAGTCAGTCCCAATCTCAGTTTTGGTAACATCATTCACAAACAGGTCACAAGTCCAGACCAACATTTATGGCCAATCTAATGTCATAAAGAAATCGTCAGTAGAATTTTCAGATGAATTCATCTGACGCATAATTCTGGCAAAAGTAGCGTGCCCATTCTGCAATCCAAAAGCATTCTGATCCACTGCAACAACCCAAGCGTTTAGACAGCAGTCCTATGTTTATCTGATGTCTCAACAGGAGTTGGCCAATATCCTTTTGTTAAGTGTAGCTTTACAAGATACTTAGCATGGCACATTTGTGCAAAGAGCTCGCCCATGACAAGAGTGGATTCATGGTAAAAAAAACAACAACCCAGTGACACTGTTCAAATTTCTGTGAATAATACTGAATTATCACTCACCTGTTGCTCCCGGAAGGAAAGCTGCGTTAAGTATCAGCACGCACAGCGTTGCAGACAATTGAACGACGATGGCGTTTT
>CM031600.1:79645397-79665397 GCA_018398815.1 Conus ventricosus
TTTTACTGGGAGACACGTAATTTATAGATATCACGCATAAACACATACCAGATCAAGCATGTGTATGGACCTACATATTGCTGAATTGGCAAATCAGCTGATTTCACGTTATTGGCAGCCGATTTTTCGCCAAATTAGCCGCCAATTCCGGGAAACAGGTATAGACGCACATTCGACAAATCTCTCTCTCTCTCTCTCTCTCTCTCTCTCTCTCTCTCTCTCTCTCTCTCTCTCTCTCTCTCTCTCTCTCTCTCTCTCTCTCCGTTTTGTAATTCATCTTTTTAATCGTATTTATAATTACATTTTACTGAATGAATACATTTTAGCTTAGTTGTCTGTACTTTTTGTATTTCATCTTATATCTTTTTTTTCTCTTTACCTAGCTTAAAAAAAATCTTATTTCATTTCATTATTGTACATATTAAATAGTTTTCTGAAATCTTAATTCATTTCATTATTGTATATATTTAATGTTTTCTGTCATTTCTTCATCTTTTCCATCGTTTGTTTATGTAATTATCATTTGTGTTTTTTTATTTACATACCCTTTTTAACCATATCATCCAATTACAATAACTTTGCTCTATTTTCTGTTTATTTTCATTTTCTTTCAATTAATTATTCATTTTATTTAGTATTATTTCTTTATTGATTTCATTATGATTCTTTCATTATTTTTTCTCTTTTAATCATCATTATCATTCCATTTTCTCTCGTTATTGCAACATTGTGTGCGCGCGTACATACGTGCGTGTGTGCGCGCGCGCGTGTGTGTGTGTGTGTGTGTGTGTGTGTGTGTGTGCGTGCGTGCAAAGACGAATGTGAGAATAATGAGGACGATGGGGGAGAGGAGGACAATGACAATGACAATGACATCTTTAATGACAATAGCCTGATTGGCTCTAATGCCATGGAAGTGCAAAAATACAGGAAATAGGGCAAATACGGCATATAATACATCAAACCAAGTAAATCAACTATATCACAACCACTATGTGTCCGAAATTGGTCAACGTCAAATAATGAAACAAAAACGACAAACATAATGAAACATATATCTACTAAGAGGAAAGCCTAATTGCACACAGGGCTAGTATTTCCCACCCTATGTGTTCGATCAACCGACAAAAATACAAATACATAAATGAGAGCAACATGGATATCGCTTATATCTTAAGTGACTCGTAACACCTAATAACGTAAAATTATCTTAGATTAGGCTTGATTCAAAATAGAAAGTCTTTTCTGCCTTAAGTTATATGCGTCGTTAATGAACTTAGCAAGCAATTTAATAGTATCCTCATTTTCCGTTGAAAGAATACCAAGAAGATCATGTCTCATCACATCACGATTACCAAATAAATCACATGTCATACGTAAACCATCATATTCCTTACATGCGAACAAAAAATGTGCTTCGTCCTCTAGTCCGTCTGAACACAATGGACATACAGCATTTTCAGGAACATCTTTTAAATACCAGCTTCTATTTATAAACAGTCCTAACGTTCTCATTCTAAATCTTGCTAAGTATCCCCTGTGCCATTTATTTGTTATAATGTTTAGGTATTTTTCAGGTTGAAAGTAATCTTTAAATGAATTATACCAGGCGTATTTACTATTTTCTGTTATATGTGAGTGCCAGTTCTGTTGATAACAATCAATAAGCCGCTGTTTAAATTCATACAAAAACAGTTTTTCATTTTCCACCCCTTGCATCAACCAAATTATGCCAAATCCATTTTTGGTTAAAGCTCTTTTGATATCTGATGCCCAATTATGATGTCCTGTTTCATGTTGTCTAAGGAGCATTTCATACGCCTGTTTACATATACGAGTTACTGGTAACCGGGTTAGTTTTAGCCAGTATCTCAGACATTTAACATAGGTTCTTATAAGTAACGGGTATCTACCTAATTCACCGTACAACATTTTATTTGAAGAATGTAAAGGTATATTTAAACATCTCTTAATGGCATAAGTGTGAACATTTTCCATATGTTTGTTTTCCTTTAATCCCCAAATTTCAGCGCCATACGTCAGCATCGGTTCAATCTGAGAATCAAATAATTTCCAAAACAAAATAATATCAGTGGATCCAAGTCTTCTCAAAGCACGAAGAATTTCAATTACCCCTTTTTTCCCTTTCCGGGCTGTTTCTGACCATCCTGGTGTCAAACTTAATTTTGTGGTGAAAATCATGCCCAAGTATTTATATTGGTTTGTAACTCTTACCTCATCTTTACCGTACCACCATACTTCGTTTACAGATAGATACCCTCCTTTGCGGAAAACGATTATGTTGGTTTTGTCTAAATTTACTGTTAACTGCAATCGATCTGCTTCAGATTTGAGCACATTAAGTTGGTTTTGGAGTCCTATTGGAGTATCTGAAAACAAAAATAACATCATCGGCGAATAGTAATAAGAATATGTCAAGTGCTCCTGGAAGTAACTGTATGCTATGTCTTCCACGTTTAGATAACTCTATAGCAAGTTCATTGATAAAAAAAGAGAATAATTGTGGACTTAATATGCAGCCTTGTTTTACACCTCTTGGACAAGAGAAATATTTAGAATACAAACATTTGTCGCGAACACAAGCCAAAACTGTATCATATATTCCTCTTAAAGCCTTGTACAATTTACCGTCAACGCCAGATTTTCTTAATATATCCCATAATATATTTCTATTGACGGAATCAAACGCCTTACGAAAATCAACAAATGCTACATACAGTTTTGAATTTCTTGAAAGATAACGCTGGACTACTGAATACAATGTGAAAATATGATCGGTTGTACTATAATCCCTTCTGAAACCTGCTTGTTGTTCAATAATTTTTTCCCCCCTCTCTGCCCATTGTGTTAATCTTTTATTCAAGATGTTGGTATAAATTTTACCCAGTACACTTGATAACGATACCCCTCTATAATTATCTGGAATATTTATGTTTCCCTTTTTGAACAAGGGTTCAATTATTGATTTTCACCACTCAGTTGGGAAAATTCCACTATGGAAGAGTCTGTTAAACAAACTGACAAGAAATTCTGTTATCAGATTATTAGAATTTTCACCATCTCATTGATTATACGATCTGGGCCTGCGCTTTTACCACGTTTTAAACTTTTAATACTGTCGTTTACCTCTCTTGTAGTTATTGTATCATTAAATAAAGGTTCTTGAGAATATTCGTCCTCTACATCAAATATGTCCTCCTGAGAATCAGAATTATCAAATGAGTTAAAAACACTCTGAAAATGATCGTGCCACTTTCAACCGATATTTGATTGTAGATAAAAGTTTTTTTGCTTATTGATCTTATTGTTGACCAAAACAATTTTGGGTCGTTAACAGATGCTTTCAGTTTTACTAATCTATCAAAATCAAATTTCTTCTTTTATCTTTTTTTTAATTTATTATAATCTGTTCTTGCCTTTACGTAACTTTGTCTTCGTTCAACAAGGTTTGTTTTAGAACGTCTGTAACTTCTGAGGAGGCCCGTGACTTGTTTTTTCATTCTTTCACAATTCCAATCAAACCAGTCATTAACTTTTTTTGTATACCTCCCAACCACACGAACCATACACGCAGCAGCTCCATATAACGCATTCGAAAAAAGATTAACACATTCATTACATCAAAATCCAAAAGATTGTTTGCTCGTTCCATGCTCTCTTTAAACGTATTAGATTCCAGTTCCTCTCTATATCTCTGTGCATTTTCCTCACACCACACAACTTTTTCCTCGCCACGCACTGTTGTCTCTCTTTCCACAACACTCTCTCCTTTCTCCCATCGCATTTCAACAGGCAAGTGCCAAGAATACAATTGTTGATTAATAAGCATGTCACAGTAACCATGTAGTTCCTCAGACACAATAAAATAATCAATGGTACTGCTTCCGTGGCCGTGCGGTGAAATATATGTAAAATCGCCATGTGAATCCCCTTGACAGCAACCATTTAATATTAGTAAACCAGACATGAAACAAAAGTCCAACAGTGATTTACCAAATCCATTAACAGTTTTATCTTTAGAACATCGTAGAACTTTACTTCTTCATCATAATCCAGGTTTTCATTAGGGTGTAAATAATCAATCATATTTTCAATTTTCGGTTGTTCATATCCTGTCCTAGAATTAAGATCGCCACAAAAAATAACACACATATCTTCCTTTTCGAGCAAGTCTGACAGGTGTTCTTAAAAAATAAGAATGCCATTTTTCATTTCACAGTTATTATAATAAGGACTACCTTCAGGGGGCACATAACCAGCAATGAATAAAACGTCTTTTTCCATATCAAACAAACATTTATCCAGTTTCAAAACAATCAAATTATCGCACTTTACTCTAACTTGCATAACAAACTGAGAAAAGCAATCTTTTACCAGCACCAAAACTCCACCTGAATTTCTTCCATGCGAAGATAATTTCGTTGCAGGAGCATCATATTTTGCATAATCTTGAAACATATTACAGAAATCATATGTACCAACAAAAGTCTCAGTCAAGCACACGAAATCAAATTCACGAACATAATTCACGAACATAATTAATAAAAGATAAATCATTAATTTTACTCAAAAGGCCCTCGATGTTATAACACAGAAACGATATCCGCGTTGCCGGTTGATCATGCTTGTCCTATTTGTCACTGGAGCGTGACCCAGATCGCAACGCTCGCCTGTCGTCACTGTCACCACCAGTGGCCGCGGGCAATGTGTGAGCGTTCACTGACAGGTAACCTTTCAACTCTGTCTGCTGTCTGTCTTTACTACGGTCTGCACGTGTTGCCCCCCTCCATCTATTTCCCCCTCCCTCACCACACCTGTGCTGTCCCTCACCACGCGAAGCCGAGGTCGATTTCATCCCACCCATCTCCCCCTCTGTCCTTCCCCTTTTGCTGTGAGAAGAACTGGCTAGGTGGGTGTTGTCCGGGTCACATGACACGAGGTTTCCCCACTGCTAATAATAGCGGGAGTTTGTTGATGTGTCACTGGCGTTGTTGGCGTGTTGCCCCTCTCTGCCCCTTGTGTTCCTTCCATCGGTCCGTGTGGGGTGTTGTGCGGGTGTGGGTCTGTCATCCGTGCCTGATCCTTGCCTGGTGCCTGATCGTTTCTGGGAGGTCTTTTGGGCCCGATCGTCATTACACCTCGCACAAAATAAGCAGAGAGTCCATCCCTTTTTGCCTGTGAAACCATGGCTGCCTGACGTCTGGTAAGATCATTTGCGATCCGGACACCTTGGGCCTGCAGCTGATCACGACAGTCTTTATAGTATAGTATATAGTAGTATAGTATAGTATAGTAATAAGAGCGATTGAGGCTCTACTTTTAAAGAGCCTATTCGTCTATCAAATTCTAACTTTGATTTCTAGCATTGCGTGCAAGCTCAGTTTCCCAGAAGTTATTCTTGGCAAATAGGGTTGTACAATGATGGTAGATTTTTCCAATGTTCATCCAGTCTTCTCTTGAAAGCATCCACTGATGGCGCAGAAACCACTGACTCGGGGAGATTGTTCCAAGTATTGTTGATCCTATTCGAGAAAAAAATTGCTCTCACTGCTAATTTACTTCTGCTTTTCTTCAGCTTCAGTGAATTTCCTCTTAACTGGCTTTTATTGTCCTTTTCAAACATAAGTTCATGGGTGTTGTACATTCCATTGAGGTACTTATAAGTTTCAATCATATCACCCCGAAGACGGCGGTGCTCAAGACTCGGAAGCTTCAAAATTTTCAATCTATCAGGGTAGGGTTTGTCTTTGAGATGGCTCAGTGTCTTTGTTGCACGACGTTGCACATTCTCAATGTCACTACATAGACCTTTGGAATGTGGTTGCCAGACACTGTTGCCATATTCCAACAGTGGCCTGACCATGCTCTTGAACAAAAGTACAAAAGTTCTCTCAGACAGATAATCAAAAGATCGGCGTATAAGTCCAACCATTCTGTTGGCCCTTGATGTGGTCTGAGCAACCTGCTCTTTGAACGAGAGTTTATTATCCACTACAACGCCTAAGTCTTTTTCCTTTTCAGTTTCTTTTAGTCTCACTCTTGTTTTGCTGCCATCTGACTCTTTCCCCATGTAATACTCATTTTCATTGTTCCGGCCAATCTTCAAAACACAGCATTTGTCTGGGTGAAAACGCAGTAGCCATTTGTTGGACCATTCCTGCAAGTTGTTCAAGTCGTCCTGGAGATCTGTCGGACCGTTTTCAGTATCACTTCTCACATAAAGCTTTGTATCGTCTGCAAACATCTTGGCAGTAGTCTTCAACCCTCTAGGCAAGTCATTTATGTATATAACAAACAGCATCGGCCCAAGCACAGATCCTTGTGGAATACCACTTGTCACACTGCCTTCTGATGAACTGGCTCCGTTGATGACGACTTTTTGTCTCCTGTTGCTTAGAAAATCTGCTATCCAGTCAAGGACTTTACCTTTAATTCCACTTGCAGACAGTTTCTGCACAAGCCTCCTGTGTGGAACAGAGTCAAAGGCCTTCTGATAATCCATATAGACCACATCAACTGAGCCCCCCTCTTCCAGTGTACTCGTCCATGAACCTAGGGCTTCAAGCAGTTGCGTGGTACAGGAACGTCCTGGCACAAAACCATGTTGATGCTCTGATATCAGCTCGTTGTTGATCAGGTGGTCCAGAATTTGCCCTCTCACCATTTTCTCCATAATCTTGCACACTACACAAGTCAAACTCACAGGACGGTAGTTGTTCGCTACAGCCTTGCTTCCCTTCTTAAATATTGGGGACACAAACGCCATTTTCCATTCCTTCGGGAGTTGACCTTTATCAAGTGACTTTCTGAACAGTATGGTTATTGGTTGGGCTAATTCTTCTGCTGCCTGTGCAAGGATACTGGGTGGGATGCCGTCTGGACCGGATGCCTTGTTCTTGTCCAACTTAGTAAGTATCTTTTTGACTGATTCTGTTGTTATTTCAAAGTCTTCAAGTTCACTTACATACTCATATCTTTCAAATTCAGGGAGTGGTCCTGGATCCTCGACAGTAAAAACACTCTGAAAAAAGTTGTTTAGCAGCTCTGCCTTCTCCTCATCCGTTTCGGTTTTCGTGCCATCACTCTTCTTTAGGTCTGCAATTCCTGTCTTTTTTTCAACTTAGAGTTAGTGTAATTATAGAAGACCTTCGGATTCGTTTTAGACTCTGCAGCTACTTTCTCTTCATATTTTCTGTTTGCATGGCGGCAGTCTTTCCTCGCTCTGTTGTTTGCTCTTGCGTAGGCCTTTTTATCCTCATCGTTGTCACTTTGATTACACTTTCTAAATAGCTGGTGTTTTGTTTTTACAGATGACAAAGTATTTGGGTTCATCCATGGTTTCCCTTTTCTTCCTGATGTTCTTACCAGCGGTGTCGATTTCTCCACTGCTTTCACAATGTTCTCTTTGATAAAGTTCCATGAGTCGTTTACACTTTTATCTTCAAGTTCAGTCTCCCACTCAACGCTTCCCAGCTGCTCTATCAGTGTCTCAGCATTTGTTTTTCTGAAGTTCCTTAGTGTTTTTCTAGGTGTTTCACCTGCTTCTAGGGATAACCTCATCACCAGGCAAACATGATCACTCTTTCCAATAGCTGCTTCAACTCTCAAATCAGTGATTAGTTCTGCAGTGTTTGTGAAGATCAGATCCAGAGTGTTAGCTTTCTGGCCTTCTCTGTAACGGGTTGGAGTCTTCTGGTGCTGAATGAATAATGCATCCTTCGTGGCATTCAAAAACTTTGTTGCTATGTGGCCTTCACCGACTGTACTTGTTTCAGTGTTCCAATTGATTTGTGGAAAGTTAAAATCCCCCATGATCAGCTTGTGTGTGGCCCTCCTTTGGGATATAGTATCAAAAAGGTTGTTCAGTCTAGCAGCATTGTCTACTGGGCTTTGTTCACACCTGTATACGAGTCCAATGAGTAGGCTTTCTCCATCTTTCAGCTTACATTCAACAAATACTTTCTCAGTATATGTGCTGTCTATGTCATCGCATAATGAAGGCTTCAGGGTGCGACGAACATACAGGATTATACCTCGTCCTTCCTCTTCTAAGTTATGATACATTTCATAATCATCCATAGATAGCTCACTGTCCTGTATAACATATCTCGCATTCTTGGGCTTGACCTCAGTGTTTCCAATAATGTCTGGCTTGTATATTTCTACCACAACTGAAAGTTCGTTTCTTTTATTTATAAGTTGATCAACGTTGGTATACAAACAAGTACAGTTTTCAAAATTTTCTACACATAATTTTGAACAAAAGTTTGAAGAAAAACAAGAAGAAGAACAGGTGTTAAAACTATTTGCAATCTTGAGTTTCATGGGTTCTACTCTTTTACTGCCCCCTTCTGCTCCTGCCACCCGCGCGGGTACCTTCCAATGTTGACGACTCGGCCGTTCCTTCTCACCCAGCGAGCATACTCGTCCTTCGAGTTTTTTACTCCTCTTTCTTGTTCTTAAGTTCCTGATACAATTCTCTGTCTTCTCTTTTCTCTTGCTGTGTCATGTCCCTCCTCATGCCAACTGCCAGGTAGAGCCTTCCCTCTTCTCCTTCACGGTCATCTTCATCAGCGTCTTTCTTGGCTGCAATAAATTTTCTCAGCATCTCATCCCTTGCTCCTTGGTTTTCGAATCTCAACAGAATTGGTTTACATGACCTATTTTGTCCCTTTGCTTGTGCTCCCTCAGACTTTTCTTTCTCATCGTTTTTGTTGGCTTGTAGCTGTGTTCCTTCAAGCCTGTTCTTTCCTCCTCTGTCTTTTCTGCTGAACAGCCTCCTCATGTCAATAGGTGGGTTAGTCACTCCTATTTCTTCCATGATCTGATCAATCTTATTCCAGTCTTCTTTCTTCCTGTCTGAACCCTCTTCTGCAGTGCTTTCTGGAACATTAAACACAACCAAGTTCTTCTGTCTTCTTGCTCTGTCCTCAGTCTCAATCTGATGCTCCTTAGCCTTTTCATCCATGAACTTATTTACTGTCTCTAGCTGCTTGCATCTTTCTTCCAGGGACTCCACTTTCGTGCTTTCCATTATCTCCTTCATGCTCTCAAGTCTCTGTATCTTCTCTTCTACTCCTTCAGTTCTCAACTCTTCACGTACAATTTTCCTCACAGTTTCTTCAAGCTTGTCTGGTATCCTACCCTTTTCAATTTCCTCAACCCTGTCTTTGATGTCCTTTACATCACCTGCGACTTTATCCAACCCCCTTTGCATAGCACACATATTGCTCATTATCTTGGATGCAAAAAAGTTACAGGACGAGTTGCAGTACCAGTGAATCAGTTTGGTGCCCTCTTTGCTATCCTCTTCAATAGCCTCATACTTCTTGGCACTGACCTTTTGACATGCAGCGTGGAACCATCTCTCACAAAACTCACATTCAATTGCTCTGTCATTATCTTTACAGATCTGTTTGCAGTCAGGACACCTGGCTTTTTCATTAGCCTTTTTGTCCCTTTTAGGTGTAATGTTGTCCTTTGCACTTCCCTGAGATGATCCAGAACCTCTTCTATCCCTAGTTGTTGCCATTTCCAACAATAATGTACAAAATTTCACTCACCTTTAGTCTGTCAAGGTCTAAAAATCCACCAAACCTTGCTAACTCCACACTGTTCACACAGGAGGCTGAAGTGCCTTTTTTTTTTTTCCTGTTCAATAGTTTCATCTTGTCCCTCCAGTTTCTGAGTTTGATGATCATGGGTTTGGGATCACCTTGTCCTATCCGATGGGCTCGGACAATATCGTCTTCAGACCATTTCTTTGGGCCATCAACGCTATTCAATGCATGCACAACAGCTGCAGCATACTCATCATAGCTTTCTCTCGGCGCCTGTTGAGGGATTCCAAACAGTCGGAGATTATCCCTGCGTGAAAATTCTTCCAAGCGGTCTATTTCAGCATTCATGTGACTGATTTCGGTTCGAAAATTTTCAACAGACTCCGACAGTACCTGTGTCTCTTCTTTCTGTTTACGTGTGGCCGAGTATAGTTTTGTGACGTCATCATTTATCTGGGAGACAGTGTTTGACAGATATGTGTTGTTTTCTTCCAGCCTATTACAACGTTCATTGATTTCGTTACATTTCACATTCACACTTTCCAGCTCAGACTTGATGGCAGACAGATCACCTCGAATCATGCTTAATTCCTGGCTGTGCTGCTGTCCCTGCCTCTCTATAGCGTGAAGGATTTGTTGCACCGCATCGTTTGAGATGTGTGAGTCACACGTGGGTTGTGTGGAATCGCCAGAGGTAGCCAACTTGTCGCTCTTTGTCGTGTCGTGGTCATGATCAGTGGGCCCGGGGTTCGATTCTATATCGTGTGATAACAGCAAACGACGCAGTGATAACGTGGCATACAGAACACACAATGAAGCCAGCGCATGACTGTGCACTGGCGGCATGTGTGTGGCACAGTGTGTAGGGCTGTCAGCACTGCACTCTCCGTTCACACATACGGTCGTCACACTTGAAAGGTAGTTTGCAAACACTTCTGAGGACTGTGTGTGAAAAACATCTTGACTAGTCACAGCCTGAGCCTTTGCTGACAAACAGTTCAGGAAGGAGAGCACAAACAGCAACACGGAAGAGGAAGGACGAGGTATACTCCTGTATGTTCGTCGCACCCTGAAACCTTCATTATGCGATGACATAGACAGCACCTATACGGAGAAAGTATTTGTGGAATGTAAGCTGAAAGATGGAGAAAGCCTACTCATTGGACTCGTATACAGGTGTGAACAAAGCCCAGTAGACAATGCTGCTAGACTGAACAACCTTTTTTATATTATATCCCAAAGGAGGGCCACACACAAGCTGATCATGGGGGATTTTAACTTTCCACAAATCGATTGGAACACTGAAACAAGTACAGTCGGTGAAGGTCACAGAGCAACAAAGTTTTTGAATGCCACGAAGGATGCATTATTCATTCAGCACCAGAAGACTCCAACCCGTTACAGAGAAGGCCAGAAAGCTAACACTTTGGATCTGATCTTCACAAACACTGAAGAACTAATCACTGACTTGAGAGTTGAAGCAGCTATTGGAAAGAGTGATCATGTTTGCCTGGTGATGAGGTTATCCCTAGAAGCAGGTGAAACACCTAGAAAAACACTAAGGAACTTCAGAAAAACAAATGTTGAGACACTAACAGAGCAAATGGGAAGCGTTGAGTGGGAGACTGAACTGAAAGATAAAAGTGTAAACGACTCATGGAATTTTATTAAAGAGAACATTGTGAAAGCAGTGGAGAAATCGACACCGCTGGTAAGAACATCAGGAAGAAAAGGGAAACCATGGATGGACCCAAATACTTTGTCATCTGTAAAAACAAAACACCAGCTATTTAGAAAGTGTAATCAAAGTGACAACGATGAGGATAAAAAGGCCTACACAAGAGCAAACAACAGAGCGAGGAAAGACTGCCGCCATGCAAACAGAAAATATGAAGAGAAAGTAGCTGCAGAGTCTAAAACGAATCCGAAGGTCTTCTATAATTACACTAACTCTAAGTTGAAAAACAAGACAGGAATTGCAGACCTAAAGAAGAGTGATGGCACGAAGACCGAAACGGATGAGGAGAAGGCGGAGCTGCTAAACAACTTTTTTCAGAGTGTTTTTACTGTCGAGGATCCAGGACCACTCCCTGAATTTGAAAGATATGAGTATGTAAGTGAACTTGAAGACTTTGAAATAACAACAGAATCAGTTAAAAAGATACTCACTAAGTTGGACAAGAACAAGGCATCCGGTCCAGACGGCATCCCACCCAGTATCCTAGCACAGGCAGCAGAAGAATTAGCCCAACCAATAACCATGCTGTTTAGAAAGTCACTTGATAAAGGTCAGCTCCCGAAGGAATGGAAAATGGCGTTTGTGTCCCCAATATTTAAGAAGGGAAGCAAGGCTGTAGCGAACAACTACCGTCCTGTGAGTTTGACTTGTGTAGTGTGCAAGATTATGGAGAAAATGGTGAGAGGGCAAATTCTGGACCACCTGATCAGCAACAAGCTGATATCAGAGCATCAACATGGATTTGTGCCAGGACGTTCCTGTACCACGCAACTGCTTGAAGCCCTAGGTTCATGGACGAGTACACTGGAAGAGGGGGGCTCAGTTGATGTGGTCTATATGGATTATCAGAAGGCCTTTGACTCTGTCCCACACAGGAGGCTGGTACAGAAACTGTCTGCAAGTGGAGTTAAAGGTAAAGTCCTAGACTGGATAGCAGATTTTCTAAGTAACAGGAGACAAAAAGTCGTCATCAACGGAGCCAGTTCACCAGAAGGCAGTGTGACGAGTGGTATTCCACAAGAATCTGTGCTTGGGCCGATGCTGTTTGTTATATACATAAATGACTTGCCTAGAGGGCTGAAGACTACTGCCAAGATGTTTGCAGACGACACAAAGCTCTATGTGAGAAGTGATACTGAAAACGGTCCGACAGATCTCCAGGACGACTTGAACAACTTGCAAGAATGGTCCAACAAGTGGCTACTGCGTTTCCACCCAGACAAATGCTGTGTTTTGAAGATTGGCCGGAACAATGAAAATGAGTATTACATGGGGAAAGAGTCGGATGGCAACAAAACAAGATTGAGACTAAAAGAAACTGAAAAGGAAAAAGACTTAGGCGTTGTAGTGGATAATAAACTCTCATTCAAAGAGCAGGTTGCTCAGACCACATCAAGGGCCAACAGAATGGTTGGACTTATACGCCGATCCTTTGATTATCTGTCCGAGAGAACTTTTGTAATTTTGTTCAAGAGCATGGTCAGGCCATTGTTGGAATATGGCCACAGTGTCTGGCAACCACATTCCAAAGGTCTATGTAGTGACATTGAGGATGTGCAACGTCGTGCAACAAAGACACTGAGCCATCTCAAAGACAAACCCTACCCTGATAGATTGAAAATTTTGAAGCTTCCGAGTCTTGAGCACCGCCGTCTTCGGGGTGATATGATTGAAACTTATAAGTACCTCAATGGAATGTACAACACCCATGAACTTATGTTTGAAAGGGACAATAAAAGCCAGTTAAGAGGAAATTCAATGAAGCTGAAGAAAAGCAGAAGTAAATTAGCAGTTAGAGCGAATTTTTTCTCGAATAGGATCAATAATACTTGGAACAATCTCCCAGAGTCAGTGGTTTCTGCGCCATCAGTGGATGCTTTCAAGAGAAGACTGGATGAACATTGGAAAAATCTACCATCATTGTACAACCCTATTTGCCAAGAATAACTTCTGGGCAACTGAGCTTGCACGCAATGCTAGAAATCAAAGTTAGAATTAGATAGACGAATAGGCTCTTTAAAAGTAGAGCCTCAATCGCTCTTATTACTATACTATACTATACTATACTAACACAACACATCCGCCACTGTTATGACAGCCTCGTTTTCGTTTACATGGCGGACTTTGTTTACTTTCTGCGCTCTGCTCACTGACCTGACAAAAACACCAATTCTGCTTCTCCACAGCTCCAAGTCTATCATTTTGGCATATCCTCGTCTTCACGGTATCTAAACGAATGTCACTGTAACGAAAATGTCTCACACTTGATAACAGAGTCGCTTGTACACTGCTTTGAAGGCGGAGCAAAAATAACTCAGGTGTTGACACATCGCCATCATTGTTGCACTCCGAGGGAGAGGAGGAGTAGAAGAGAGATAAACATTGTTTAGAATTTCAGATTTCCCAGGCGAAGGTAATATGAAGTTAATAATGTTATGTCACGTTTAACTGCTCAATGTAAGGTCAGTATTTCCCGTACAATACAGAACAGAGCAATTCGAAAATTAAGATGTGGAACATCACAACATACCCGGGTGACAGTAGTGAGAAAGCATTGTACGAAAGATTTCTTCGGTTTATATCTTGTCTAGCTTCTACTATTCACAAGCTTCAGAGCCACAACATCTCTCTCTCTCTCTCTCTCTCTCTCTCTCTCTCTCTCTCTCTCTCTCTCTCTCTCTCTCTCTCTCTCTCTCTCTCACACACACACACCACACACACGCACACACGCACACACACCACACACACACACACACACACACACACACACACACACACACACACACACACACACACACACACACACACACACACACACACACACACACACGTGAATGCTTAGACACGTGCACATGTGTTAGCAACGGCACACAGTTTAGCAGCTTCACCCCCCCCCACACACACACCCACACACACACACACACAACTTCTCTGGTTGTCTGGACGGTAAATAACATGAGCAAATCAGATCATCTTTCACTGTTTCGCTATGCATTCTCTGTATCATAAATCACACAGTAGTTTTTAAAATAATTGATGCTCATCTTAAAAAAGATTTAAGATATTCCTGTTTGACAACTTGAACGTGGCTGCGTGTTATCCTTCACTGTGTTTCATTCTTCACGTGTACATAAGGGAGACGGTATGCTGAACAGATAAGATGTGGACTTACAGGAACAAATACTGTTCCGCCGGACAAAAGGGACGAACATATTAGAAGACAAAATACGACGCGTGTCGACCTCTTTGGCCTTCTTCAGGCAAGATAAACAACATTCAGGGCAACGAAGACAAAGAACGAGCGATTAGTTCCTTCCTAAAATTGGGCGCAATTCATGTATGTACTTCTCTATTTATTTATCTATATCTATTTATCTGAGTTATTTTAGTGATTGATTGATTGATTCATTCATTAATTAATTATTTATTCATTTATTATCTATCCATCCATTCATTTTACTTTTATTTATTCATAGTTCTTCAGCATAAGCTGACCCATGTGGAGAATGAATATTTGATTAACAACCACCCCTACCCCTCCCTAGTAGTTAAATGCCGTCGGCTTGTTCAGCCTAGAAAACCCCGATGCTTTTTGGGAAGTGGAATGTTAGAATCAACGAAAACAGAACGAAATTGGATGCGACGAAATCGCCTTACGTGATTGGTAGCTTCAAATGAATACTAAATAACGCCCAAAACACAGAGTCGAGATCTACTCTTTTACAATTCGTAATAGGAAAACATTTTAACATTTTTCTTTCGCTATCCTCATACCCAACTCATCTTTGGGGTCAGCACACGGCAGCTGTCTCTTCGCGAGGTTTTTTTTTTTGGTCTGCATTTGCATCTCGCGTGATCTTTCTGGACGAGAAGAAGGTGATTTAATTCTGTTCTACCATTTGTTTATGTAGAGAATTTATCAATGTGTCATGTATAGACTGTAACAGTGCGTGCACATGTGTGGATTCGAAAGAAATCGCAAATAATCAATGTCTCGCACGCCCAGACCGACTATGGATATCACACCAGATTTGTCAGCGCAACAACTAATGATATTTCATCTTTTTTTTTTTTTTTTTTTTTTTTTAGCAAAGCAGTTTCTTCAAATTAAACAAATACATGAATCGATAAAAAAAAGTAATTGAATTAGTAAAGAAATGAATCAATAAATGAATACAACACACAGCCAATTCCATCAACAGTCACACACACACACACACACACACACACACACACACACACACACACACACACACACACACACACACACACACACACACACACACACACACACACACCGATGAATGTAAATTAAAGGGCACAAGCGATAAATGTGGCAATCATCCCAGAAACAAAATACTCGCGTACCCGAGAGGGAGCCAGAAGGATGTCTTCCTCTATTTCACAGCCAATGTTGACGAATAACTTCATTATCTCCCCTTAGCATACCTTGAATAATCACCAGGTTCTTTTTAATTCAACTCTCTCTCTCTCTCTCCTCTCTCTCTCTCTCTCTCTCTCTCTCTCTCTCTCTCTCTCTCTCTCTCTCTCTCTCTCTCTCTCTCTCTCTCGATAAGCTTAAAACCGGCAAAGTTAGTGGAATTGATGACATTTCTGCTGAAAAGATGAAACTCAGTGGTAAGAGCGTTCAGTTATTTCTGACAAAATTATTCAATATAATTTTTGACAAAGGTATTCATCTCAGGGAATGGACTAAAGCTATTACAATCCCAATACATAAAAAGGTGACACTGAATTTCTCTCCTGAGTATCATATCTACATACTATACTACAATACTAAATCCAAGACTGTACACTTGGCTAGAAAGCAACAATGTAATTCCAGAATATCAAGCAGGATTCCGGAAAAATTGTTCGACAGTGGACCAGATATTTACTTTATATGTCTCTGTTCAGAAGTGTTTGAGTGAAAAAAAAGGTAGGAAAGTAAACGCCGCTTTGGTACACTTTATAAAGGCCTTTGCTTTTGTTCGACATGATAAACTTTTGCAATATATTAAACGAAAGGGTTCGAAAGGTAAATTTCTGGCCTCACTAAGAGCTATGTATTATTCTTTGTTATCCTATATTCAAGCAAATTAAGAACTCTCAGGAATGTTTGAAGCTCAAGTTGGAGTTAAACAATGTTTTGTTCTACGTATTTTCAATTTGGGTAAACCAGTAACCAACCCATTTGAATGAAAAAGGTAAACAAGGAGTAAAGTTACTTCTGGACGTCATTCAACTATTTATATTACTGTTTGTTGATGATGTCTTATTGCTGTCTGCAACACCAAGCGGCCTACAGAATCAGCTGAATGTATTACAGAACTGAAATTATCTGTAAATATGAACAAATCCAAACTTATGTCCTTTAGAAAAGGAGGATACTTATGGACGCATGAGGAATGGTTTTACGATGGTGACAGACTTGAGGTTATGGCTTACCATTGATATGTAGGATTTAATTTTACCGCTATGATCAGCGCAAAACAGGGTACCCTGCATTTAAGAACTAAACATAAAAAGGCAGCAAGGTAGCTCAGCAGAATCTTTCAAAAATATAGGGAAATGATGGCAGGTACTCTTTTTTTTTTAAAAAGGTTTTTGACACCACAATTCAACTAATCTTGTGGTATGCCGCCGAAATATGGGGTTACACAGATCAGAACAACTAGAAAAATTACACATGTTGGCATACAAACGGTTTCTTGGTATTCTAGGCAAAACTCCAAAACAAAATGGTTTACGGAGATTTGGGTCGATATCCATTACATATTAATTCCTTCATTACTTGTTTAAGATTTTGGTTTAGAGTTTTACAGATGAAGGCTGAAAGATTACCGCATAAAGCATATTTGATGCTACTGGAATTAGACAGACCTGGAAAATAATGCTGGGTCTTAAAGGTAAGACAAATCTTGTGTTCAACTGGTTTTAACTTTGTTTGGTTGCAACATGGTGCTGGAGACATAAAAAGGTTCCTAAAATGTGTTTATACAGAGGCTTGATGATATGTTCACGCATGAATAGGCTGGCACCATACGAGACTGTGAGAGATACAAAAGGAATAGAGATTTTAAGTCTATTTTTGAAAATGAAAGATATCTTTTGAATGCGAATACTTACTCCACCCGTTCCTACCCCCCCCCCCTCTTCCCTTTGCACTTTGTATTGTGACCCAAGACCGATGTGCATTAAAGCTTTGTGAGTTCTGAGTTCACTCTGTCTCTCTCTGTCTCTGTCTGTCTGCCTGCCTGTCTCTCTGTCTCTCTGTCTGTCTGTCCGTCTGTCTCTTTTCAAGAGAGAACATACTTCTTAATATGGTAGAGTTTGAAACTAAGGTCTGAACGTACAATTAAACTATAGTGGTAAAGGTTATGTAGCTTAGCTCACTACACGTTAGCGACTCTGTGGCCTAACTCACTACACGCAAAAAATAGATCTCAGTTTACCCCACCCCAATCCCCATCCTCTCGAAAAACAAACTCCTTGTGCCTCACCCAAGTCCTATGCGACGGATCATTTCAAAGTATGGAAGCTTTTTCCCTTGGTGGGTAACTACCTTCACGCGTCCATTTCACAATCGAAGGCAGTCAACCCCACACACACACACACACACACACGCGCGCGCGCGCGCACGTGCGCTCCCAAAAAATGTTCGTGAGAATAAGTCGTAAAATTTAATGCAATACAATCGAGCATTATTGCATTAATGCATTTGTTTTATTTTGTCTCTCAAATGAAATCCTAGATTCAAGGATTTTGGAAAGTTCTAACATCGACACGTTAATGATCAGGGCTATGTGTCCAGGTATTGACTATTTCTTTAATCAGAACAGAACCACTGTCACTGTACTGCAGGTTAATGTTTCAAGCTGTAGGCAGAACTTGCCCAGGTTCACACAATATTCAGGTATACTGTATGGCACGTGTGAAGATTCCAACACTTACTGTAAGCTGCACGTGAAACTTTCACAATGGATATATATTAACGTTCACCTTCAATGACTTGCATACTGGTGTGATAACAATGAATGGGAAACCAAAGTACAGAGGTGGAAAGTGAAATGCAGCTATCATACTCTTGATGAATTATTTTTCCAATTCCTTCAAAATTATGTATATGTGATTCATCGTAACAGTCCTTCCATTAAAATGACTTTTGAGAAAGTTAAACGGGCCAGTTTTATTGTTAAACATATATCTAAATATTCTGGATATGTAGTGAAACCATACCTGTCTCGGCGAGCAGTTTTTATTAATGAACTAGAGGCTGCCAATGGATTTGCTATTATGATTAGTGTACAGCGATCGTATGTACTTGGAGGTCTATTCTCGCTTGAAAAGACTCTAGTTCTGAAGTATCAAAAATCGAATACCAATCACACATTTGTGCAATATATAAACGTTGAATATTTTATGCAAGCTAGCATATTTTTCACATCCTGCCTTCAAATTAAGCACAATGGAGTTCGAAGAAGTCTGTTTGTACTATATTTTTCCACACATTTTGAGACTAATCAACCACACAAACTTTCAAGTGGGTTGTTCAACTGTTCTGTGACACACTTCTCTGAGTTCCTGGATCACCTGCACTGTAACCTGAAGTCAGAGTGTGAAGATGACCAGGATGAGACAGAGCATTGTCCTTTCAGCAGCACTGACTGCAGAGGTTTGGTGGCTTCACATAACAAATGTTTTAAGGTAATCACATTGAATAAAGAAGTGTCTGCCATAGCTGGTTCTTATTACTGTAGAAGTATGGGTGGAAAACTGGCTTCAATAAAAACGAGAGAAGAACAAGATGACACCTTGAAGATTTTCAGAAACTTTGAAACATTTGTCTTGTGTTTTGGTCACTCAACCGGCTGGAACAATGTAGACTTTATGTATAGCAAAATCTCCAAATGGTCTGACAACACTTTCATCTATAGTATCAACCATTTCAGTTTCTTGTATTTATCGACAAGAATGGCTGTGACCGCAGAAATTTGGCCGATGGCAGACTGGAAATTTGTTGATATAAGAATGTCAAAATTTATCGGATTACTGTGTGAAATGCCTCCAACGTCATTCAAAAAGCTTTTTTTCCAAAGTGTATATGTTTACTACCATTCATCAAAATCACTTTTCGAAAACACCAAACAGTTTTTAATTGGTGAGTCAAATAAACAATTATCACATGTATTTCTGTTTTTCACTTTCCAAAGAAAATTCTGTAAAGTAACAAACGGGAGTCATTGGCAGAATTATCACACAATTCTGAAATGGGTAACCACGACAGACACGTATTACATGTTTACATGTGATGACGACATATCAACAATCACTTATACTGTCGTGTGTGACTTTGAACAGGACTGTCCAGATCATAGTGATGAGTCATTCTGTCATCATTCTTCCTGTAAAGGATTTCGGTGCTATAATGGTCAATGCGTCTTAAAAAGCCAGCGCTATAATCAGTATTCAGACTGTCTGGACGATTCAGATGAAATCAATTATGCAGGTTACCCCGTAGATTTTCTCGCGACGTTCAAAGCGGGAAGATTTCACATCAGCTTGGATGGTTCCGGTTCGTTTACTCAGCAGATGATGAAGACTGACGATTCATGTCCTCACACTCATTACAGTTGCACCACAAAGTGGCTGTACTGTCTTCCTGTCTACACTCGATGCAA
>CM031600.1:79670397-79682897 GCA_018398815.1 Conus ventricosus
TTAAACGTTCATGGAATCTGGTTTACCACTGATTTATAAAACTGCGAAAATATTAACTATTTAGAAAAAATAGCAGACGTGAAATATTGTTGGAGATTTGGGCGAGAAGACACTATTACCTTTGAGTAGGTTGGAAGTTTTAAAATCACTTATAATGTCAAAACTCATCATCTTACGGTTCTTACTGCCTGATCAGCCAGACACTTTCAGATTTGACAAATTTAGTCTTACAATTTGTGTGGCATAATAAAAAAAAGACAAAAGAAAACAAACGGAAATAAGCGCACATACATGCGTCCAAAACGATGGTCTTTGACTACAGAAATAACATTTTCTGTTCTGTATAAAAACTGAATTGGCCACAGAAAAGTCAGACCACACACCACAAATGGAAAATCACCACAACAACCAACTTTACACGACTAAAATGATGTGGAAAAATAATGTCCAGAAATGTTTTCTTCTCTTTGTAAATCTAATACATTATCAGCGTCCATCTTGTGCCGTATTTGAGAAGATGAGTGAGTGCTCGTTCTTCGTTTTCATTGTCCTGAACGTTGCTCATTTGCCTGAAGAAGACCTCAGAGGTCGACACATGTGTTTTGTCTTGAAATGTGTTTTTCCATGTTACTGGTGGAGTTACGTTTAATTCTTTTCAGATTTCAATTTTCATCTGCAGTCACCTCACGTTTTGAAAGTAACGTATTTTGGACAAAGAATTCACTACTCAGAAACACTTTGTCTACAACGTTAATGTTAAGAATTCTGGTGAACTCCTCTCAGAGCCAATCTCGTGTAATAGGCAAATACAGGTTGGGAAAAGGCTATATCAGAACAAAGCATAGACTTTTTAAAGGACGCATTGTATTGCTCATTGTTTGCTTGACGATAGCCAGTTCACTTCATACAAACAATAATAATGACCAGTTTACTTCGTACGAACAATTTAAACAAAAGCATGACGTAAACATTGGTGAACTTACTATATTTGAAAACAGAAAACTAAAGTTGTAAATACTATTATGTTTTATATGCGTATATGTTACAAAAAGTTAACGTTAGATTTATATGGTCAAACTGGTATTTTAATATATTTACAGATAACTATTTGTCTGGAGAGCTGTACGAATTGATATACAACACTGAATATTGAATATGACCGAAAAATGTTTCTTTTTAATACCTAGCAACAGTGAAAATGAAATGGTTATAGTTACAAATGATACACAGGTGCTTTGGAACTAGTGTTGCATCAAAGAAAAGTGGCGTACTGAACAGTGATGGATGCAGTGTCTGGAGCTCGGTTAGAGATGGTATTACACATGTTTAGGCATTGTGTGTTCATTTAATGTTTTTGGGAAACGCTTGGGGATGAAACGGATGAAACATGTCCGTCTGCATTTAATATGGAGATAAGTGAAACATTAGCCATATTTGGAATAGAGAAAAATATGGATATGGATTATGCATTTTATTTCAGTGTATGCATCGTACTGGATCATACATTTTGTTTTACTGTACTACTAGTTAAACACTATCTATATCAATGTAGAAAAGAGCCCCCCCCCCCCCCCCCCCCCCCATACACACACAAAATATTCCTCAGTAGGCTGAAATATAGAAATAAAAATGCCAGTACATTGCTGGAAAAAAAAAATGAATATAAAGATTTTATGCTCAAATGGCTCCTATAAAAGTCGGTGTTTGCAGACAGTCGGGTGCAACAATAACCACAGAGTTGGAGGTCAGACAGTCGGGTGCAACAATAACCACAGAGTTGGAGGTCAGACAGTCGGGTGCAACAATAACCACAGAGTTGGAGGTGCAGACAGCCGGGTGCAACAATAACCACAGAGTTGGAGGTGCAGACAGCCGGGTGCAACAATAACCACAGAGTTGGAGGTGCAGACAGCCGGGTGCAACAATAACCACAGAGTTGGAGGTGCAGACAGCCGGGTGCAACAATAACCACAGAGTTGGAGGTGCAGACAGCCGGGTGCAACAATAACCACAGAGTTGGAGGTGCAGACAGCCGGGTGCAACAATAACCACAGAGTTGGAGGTGGGTGACAGACAGCCGGGTGCAACAATAACCACAGAGTTGGAGGTGCAGACAGCCGGGTGCAACAATAACCACAGAGTTGGAGGTGCAGACAGCCGGGTGCAACAATAACCACAGAGTTGGAGGTGCAGACAGCCGGGTGCAACAATAACCACAGAGTTGGAGGTGCAGACAGCCGGGTGCAACAATAACCACAGAGTTGGAGGTGCAGACAGCCGGGTGCAACAATAACCACAGAGTTGGAGGTGCAGACAGCCGGGTGCAACAATAACCACAGAGTTGGAGGTGCAGACAGCCGGGTGCAACAATAACCACAGAGTTGGAGGTGCAGACAGCCGGGTGCAACAATAACCACAGAGTTGGAGGTGCAGACAGCCGGGTGCAACAATAACCACAGAGTTGGAGGTGCAGACAGCCGGGTGCAACAATAACCACAGAGTTGGAGGTGCAGACAGCCGGGTGCAACAATAACCACAGAGTTGGAGGTGCAGACAGCCGGGTGCAACAATAACCACAGAGTTGGAGGTGCAGACAGCCGGGTGCAACAATAACCACAGAGTTGGAGGTGCAGACAGCCGGGTGCAACAATAACCACAGAGTTGGAGGTGCAGACAGCCGGGTGCAACAATAACCACAGAGTTGGAGGTGCAGACAGCCGGGTACAACAATAACCACAGAGTTGGAGGTGCAGACAGCCGGGTGCAACAATAACCACAGAGTTGGAGGTGCAGACAGCCGGGTGCAACAATAACCACAGAGTTGGAGGTGCAGACAGCCGGGTGCAACAATAACCACAGAGTTGGAGGTGCAGACAGCCGGGTGCAACAATAACCACAGAGTTGGAGGCCAGGCCACACACTCACCACAAGAGCCAAGAGCGCACAATGCAAACAACACTTTATTCTTTCATACCCAAATATACATTTACATAGCTATTGGGATTCGGGGCCTATCACAGAAGACGGAGAATAGACAGAGTGTACGGTGGAAAGAGGGGTATAGAAGAAGAAAATACCGTTACGAGGAACTAACTACTCTATCGGCCAAAGAAAAGAAGGCGGTGATAACATAGAACACCCCAGGGATACCCGCTAAGTCCAAAATACATAACCCACTGTTACTAATTCCCTCCCCTCAAAAGAAGAAAGAATGCCAGAAACACGACGATCACACAAGCGGAACCTACATCCTAACACAAATGTTACCCGCTGGCAGCGTGTTCGTAAACGGGGTGGGACACCTCCCACTACATGACCTTACACAACAGCCACACGGACACAGGGGTCCACTCAACTGCTGGCAATAGAGGAGGAAGTCATACGCAGCACTGAAGTCACACAGCAGGATGGAGAGCACTGTCCGACCCCTCTATTGGAGATTCCCTCCTCCGGACCCGATGCTCCACAGACATGTGGGCTGCTCCCTCGTGGGCATGTGTATCAAAGTCTAGGACATCCCTCGAGATGGGCTGGGGCCCCTCTGCTGGTTCACAGTAGCGAGCAAACGAACACCTGGAAGAAACAAAAACCCAACAGGACGGTGGACGGAAAAAAGAAGAAACATAAAGGCTGGACCGTCGCCCCACGCCAACAAGGACCGGACAACCCGGAACTCACCCAAACCGGACTTCGACGAAGACAAAATACAGGCAGGACCTTCGCCCCACACCAGCGAAGATGGGACAACCCAGACCTCTGTAAACTGGACCCCAACGAAGAGGACTCAAAGAGCAGGACTGCTCGCTGACAGCTCCCAATGGCGGAGACCGTGCTCTCGATCAACGAACGGCTCATGAGTGAACAGCGAATCGCCCCACACACCCTCTGCTAGAACCAGAACGGTAAACGGCTGTCGCAAATGCTTTGAAATATACATACATGTCTGACAAGTTCCCCATGCCATGACGGGCGACACGCCACTTGAAATGTATATACATGTCTGACAAGTTCCCCATGCCATGACGGGCGACACGCCACTTGAAATGTATATACATGTCTGACAAGTTCCCCATGCCATGACGGGCGACACGCCACTTGAAATGTACATACATGTCTGACAGGTTCCCCATGCCATGACGGGCGACACGCCACGCTGAGGAGAAGTTGGGGGATGGAAGGGGAAGGTAAAAATTGCACGGACAGCTCGCCTCACCTCTCCCCTGGTTAAACCACCAAGAGAAATGGGGAAGGAGGAGGCCGTCCGTGACACAGACCCAGACTGAATCATGAATGCATGCCGACTGGTATATTACATCATTATTGATGTATTTGTAGTTCACCGGTACTGTTTCTTCTATGTCGCCAAGCACAGCCCCGGTGGAAATTGTACATGATCTCTAAAAACCAAAATATGTAAACCTCTATAAACCACACAGCATGCCTCTCTCTCTCTCTCTCTCTCTCTCTCTCTCTCTCTCTCTCTCTCTCTCCCCTCTCTCTCTCTCTCTCTCTCTCTCTCTCTCTCTCTCTCTCTCTTGCCGGTCAAGCACCTTTTAACCTTTATTCTTCAGAAAATAAATTTGTACTATCATTATGACTGTTATGTAGTTCATTTTAATTTCTACCATTCGTTCTTTCTTTATCTTTCCTTATAGTCATTTTAATTTCTACCATTTGTTCTTTATTTATCTTTCCTTATAGCTACGTTGCGTTACCTTCAGCAGAAATGCCTTCTTGAAATAAAAAGTAGTATTCGTAACAGGATATCAGAAGTCTTTAAATACCTATATAAGTGTCCTGGCTTGTCCACCTCCTGACTTAGCAACACGAGAACAAATACGTTTACCTTTTTGAATTCCAGCTTAACCAAATATATCACAAACTTGTCTATATAACCTGCTAGCAGCTAGCTAAGTAAGTCAGGTGATATCTTTCAGAGTCAGCATGTACCATTGTATTTGATACATGGAATGGAATGTCAAGAAGGCATTTAAAAGCTAAAAGTATGTACTTTTCTCTCTGTAGAATCTGTTGCATACGTAAGGATATGTTCTATTGCTGTATCGAGAAACTTCCCAAACAAGGAATGATATTTGTTTACATCTGTCTTTATTGGGATCTATCTATCTATCTGTCTATCTATCTATCTATCTATCTATCTATCTATCTATCTATCTAAATTGCCTTTTTCTATACTTTTCAAACGATAAGCAGTTTAGACTCAACTTCGTTGAAAATATCATTACTAAGTAATAAGCACCACTAACACATCAGCATTCGCATCTTTAAGGCAACTGACCAGCAGCTATACGAGAAGCCGTAACGGTTGTCCTACGTAAATTAACAGTGAACTGCAATGTGTCTGTTTTCCATTTCAGTACATCAAGGTGATTCTGTAAACCAACAGCAGTACTAGAGCCGCAAAATCACATCAACAGCAGACAGCAGCATACATTTTCCAGTAGCTCCAGGAATCAGCTGTATACTGTGTCTGCCTTTGACATTGTAGGGTTTGTTTTATATCAGCACTCAGCCATCAGCTTTTGTCATGTGCCCCGTAAAAAATGGTTTTCCTTTTTGATCATTTTAATCCGGCATTGAAACTCACCTCTACAGGATTCGTGCTCCTCCGTGGTCAGTTTTTTTTAATAGTGATTTTTACTCTTGGGGAGAAAGATACTGCCTGTTACTTTAACAACATTAATAACAGTGAAAATAATAAAATAATAATTAGTTTCAAAACGAAATGACTGAGGGCAGAAAATATAGCGAAATTTAGAAAGAAAAAGGGGTGACTTACCGCCACAGATACAGACAAACAGGACAAAGCACAATGCACTTCGACCTCTTGGGTCGTCTTCAGGCAGAAACATACAACAATCAGGGCAGTGAAAACGAAGAAGGAGAGACCACTTATCTTCTCATATTCGGCGCAAAATGGCTGTTGGATGAAAACGAGGCCGTTAAGGAGGGGATCATGGGAGTTTAAATAGTAATGATGACCTTGATATTAATGGCAAAAATGGCAATAATGGTGATAAGAGTGGCGATGATGAAAACGCGTATAGTAAGACAAGGGATACTGATGAAGTGTTTTTTTGGTTTTTTTTCTAGAAGAAGGGGTGGAGGTGGGGGTGGGGTTGAAATAGTAGGGTTTGTTTGTTTTGTTTAATGGTATGATATGTTAGTGACGACAGTGATTATGATGGATTGATAAAAGTACTTAAAGGTAAGGAATAGAAATGATAAAAGAACCCTAAAGCAGTAAATGGGTGGTGATTATGTTATTGATAAAAGTACTTAAAGGTAAGGAATAGAAATGATAAAAGAACCCTAAAGCAGTAAATGGGTGGTGATTATGTTGATAGTAGCTGTATGTGGGGGTGTGAGTAATGATAATAATGATTGGAAAGGAATGGAAGTGGTCAATGGGTGAAGGGCTGGCGTTGCTGGGAAAAAGAGAGGGAGAGGGTAAGGGGGGAGGGAGAGCTCATATCTCTCCTCCCAGATATACGTATGTACAGGGAGTAGGGAAGGGAAACTCATGCACAAAATATTATTGGAAAAGTAAACAATACTGTTGGATGGTGTTCATTGTAGGGGAGGGGGGGGGGGGGGTAAGGCACAAATCAAGTGATGAAATCAACAGTCACATAAATGAATCAAAACTAAGAGAAAGAACCCCAGCCTACTTAAAGCATACTAAACAGAGGAGGGGATGAAAAGGAAATCTTAGTTATAATATGTATGGAGAGGGAAGACAAAAATAATCTTATCTACTAGGCCCCAAGTCACTGCACCGCTGTCACAATCCACGAAATCTTTTTTCTACACTTTGAATTTGAATTCAACAAATGAACAGGAAGACACGTCGGGGTCACACGACAGTCTCTACATACATACTGACATGTAGAGACAATCATGCGCCCCCTCATGCAACCACACATCTGACTCCCTTAATTTCAATGAAATAAATCAGAATACCATCTTAAAGTTCACCCCTGGAAAGAATATTATTCTTTCTTTCTGCGTCTAACGTAACTTCTTTTGGCACGCTGGGATTTTAATTTCTCTTTTTTCTCTCGGCCAATATATGTTATTCGGTCCACAATATTCCACCAAACAATTGACATCAAACATTATTTTTGGCACATCAATACATTTCCCTTTTCTTTCTTTCTTCTTCTGGGTCACTCAGATGCTGATCCCGCGCCAAACAAATGCATCAATATAGGTTCACAAACCCAGCTCTCACTCACTAAAATAATTGGGGTTCTTCCCGTCATTTTTTTTCTCAGAAGAAAATCGAAATGTTCTTGGGCAGCGGACGTCACGCCAAGGGCCGAGAAAGCGCTTTCAGGGTGTCAGAATACAGGGTGCATGCCCTTAAAAGACAAGACACTTTGTCAGTGAAATAAATGTAATACTTATTTATGACCAATCACAGGATCCACATCTAACCTATCAAGTGTGTGAACAGGTAGAATTTGGAAATAATTCCCATCACGATCAAAATAATTTAGAATGTACGACCGCGATAAAAGCTTGCATTGAACATCATTAATATGTTCACACATCCCATACTCACCTTAGAATCAAAAATAAACTTTTATCTTTAACTTTTCTTTTTCCTCGTCTTGTCTTTTTTCCTGTTCAGTCCACTGCCTTCGTCAGAAGTGCCAGGCAACATCCTTTTTCTTCAAGAACACAATGTGTGTGTGTGTGTGTGTGTGTGTGTGTGTGTGTGTGTGTGTGTGTGTGTGTGTGTGTGTGTGTTCGTTCACACTTCACTCATCCTAGCTTGTGTGTTGAATTGTTACCTATACAATAACAGAATAAGAATGGATGTGTCACTGATTTTCCTTCCCAGCGTACTTTTAAACTGAGATATAGCCTACATTATTACAAAAGGAAGAAAGAAAACTCTTGTTTTCTTATGGCCATCCAATATGATGTAAAGGGACAGTCCTTACGCGATTACAAAAGGAATTAAACCATCGTATATTTTTATCCTGTCGCATTTGAATATGCTGAGTTAGTACCTAAACAGTCACAAAAGGAATAGAGCCCTCATTTTTTTCTTCTCTTCGATTTCCTGCTTTAAGAATTGGATTAGTGTTAATCAATATACAAACGGAATAAAGTAAACGACAGTGTTCTCTTTTTCTTCATCATAAACTAAATGTCGAAAGAACTTCAAGGTAACAGAGGCCATGCTCTGACTTTTGCGATCCTACATAATAATGGAGTTAGCATTTATAGAATAACAACAGAACTAAAGCCATCACTTGCTTTTTTTTTTAAAAACAAAGCAAAGCAAAACAAAACAGAAACAAACAACAAGACAAAACAGAAAACAAAACAAGCTTTTTGCATTTCCCGCTTCAGATGACAACCATCGCATCTCAGTGACCAAGCCATTCGCCGAAATCTTGGAAGGAATTGTCGTGGTGACAGACATGTGAATTCTTTACATGATAAAGTTGCCGTATTGGCATACATCTGTACAGGGTTGTACGGTGCGATGCCGTGTTTTCCTGGGGGACTGACCATTGTTGATTCAACACACATATATACATACACACAAACATGCATATATATAATATGCATAAATACAGACATATATACATACATACATGCACGCATGCTTATGTACATAAGCGCATACATGTATCCATATCCAAGCATGCACACACACACACACACACACACACACACACACACACACACACACACACACGCACGCACGCACGCACGCACGCACGCACGCACGCACGCACGCACGCACGCACGCACACACACACACACACACACACACACACACACACGTGCGCGCGCGCATGCACACACGCACACATGCATGCGCATAGTCGCTGCTATAGATCCAGACTTTACATGACACATAAACCATCATGGACAGTATGCTTTTATGCCTTTCATTTTAAGTTGTCGATTGTTCTACATGTATGTACAATTGGAATGTAGAGGACTGCGAGAGAGAAGGGTGAGAGACTGGATAGATGTGAAAGAGGTAGAATGTGTGTCCCTTGCGTCTGCAGCTCAGATCTTTTGGAATCGTTGCTTTGCTTTGCTTTGCTTTGCTTGATTGAACAGCTTTTTGTCCGATCTTAAAGTTTTTTGACATCGTTAGTGACATCATTACACAGTGAGCATCTCTCAATCCATCAATAACACCCCCACCCCACTTCAACGGTAGTCAATGGCAATATCCATAACTAACAAAAACCACATGGCATATCAACAATCTGTTCTCATCTAACTTTCAATAAATGAGTACAATACAAGGCGAAGCTCCAGGAGAAACTAGAACTAGTCTTTGTTGTATGCATCTTCTAGGTTTGTTGCATGTGAGGTTGTTTCTTCCTTTCTTTGGAATCCCTTATATACTTCATGGGCAAAAGTGGCCGCATTTTCCTATGTATTTGTACCTGTTCTGATGCTTCCTTGATTGGGAGGGAGGATTTGCATATTTTCAAGGTCTCTTACCAGTGTTCTTGATTTAATTCATTCCAAGAGCTTTTCTACTAAACTTCGCAGAGTATTAATTGATGTGATCTCTTTATAGTATGAGCAGAGCTTTCTGGTAACTGTGTGTCCAGTCTTCTGAAACATAGCCTTTATTGACACTGTCCTGGGTGGGGATAATAAAAAAAACATGGGTTCCGGCCGATTCTGAGCGCTGTTTGATATCTGTATAACAACTTTGTCTGGACCCAAAGCACTATCCTTAGTGCATTTAGCTGTTGCTCCATCCAGTGTGGTGCTGTAATTCCACCAGCAATGCCAGTCTGGGCTAGATGTTGATTGAACTTGGTCAAACATTCATTCTTTTCCTCCGGACTTCTTTGATCCCACCATTGTAGGAAACGTTTCAGAAGAGCGGACCCTTTCTCCTCATTGGTCTTGAGCTTTGGGTCCCACTGGCCTCCATAGGAAACGTTTCAGAAAAGCGGACCCTTTCTCCTCATTGGTCTTGAGCTTTGGGTCCCACTGGCCTCCATGATATCTTGGCTGGCGTTTAAAATAATCATCCCTCTTAGACAGAACGAATTCTGCTGATAGAATATTAGAGTTTGTATATCTGTTCAAAACGAATTATTAGTATGAATGCAAATGAGCGAATAACAGACCATACATTTCTGCTTTCCTCAGGCTGTTGGAAATCAGGCATAAAGAAATCAATGCTGTTGATGTGATGAAGGTATACATGTTTTCGACCGTGAATACTATCCTTTAGAATCCCTTACTTTGTTCACAGAATCTGATACAATTGAATAGAACATGAGTCTGTTATTCTTCTCTCTCTCTCTCTCTCTCTCTCTCTCTCTCTCTCTCTCTCTCTCTCTCTCTCTCTCTCTCTCTCTCTCTCTCTCTCTCTCTCTCTCTCTCTCTCAATGCATTTTTCTTTGAAACACCACTGCTTACGTATTATGTAAATATACTCCATTGACCTCAAGATTACATACATATGAAAGGCACTGTATGTAATATGTCATTATTTTTTATCATCATCATCATCATCATCTCATCATCATCTATCATCATCATCATCATCATCATCATCATCATCATCACACTTACTATTATTATTATTATTACCGTAACAGTAATGATAATAATAATAACAATAATAATAATAATAATAATATAATAATAATAATAATAGCAATAAAAACAATAATATAATGATGATCATGATGATAATAATAATAATAATAATCATCATCATTATCATCATCGTCATCGTCATCATCATCATCATCATCATCATCATCATCATCATCATCATCATCATCATCATCTATGTGGATCTCAATGGTTGGTGTGATGGGCCTAGTGTGTCGGAGAAGTGTCTGTGTGCTTGTCACCTCTTGCTTTCAGCCTCCACCGCTGACTGGCACCGCTGCTTGCAGCACTGCGAAAAGGGGGAGCACAATGTATCAATTTTTCCCTGTCAGTATATAGCCTCTCCACCAGTAAGCCCTTTGTAATGCCTCTCCGTGGCGACACACGTCGACTGGGACCTTACGGACTCAGGCTAAACTACAAAAGACCAGGAGGAAATCTGGCCCCAAGACGTGCGGCATGCAGGCCCACCAGTGTGTGGATACTCCCTGGTGCCCACGAACCAGACTCCCAGCTATAGATCAAATAGATTCACTGCATTGTGGATGTCTCAGGAGAGATGAAGGCTAAGGTAGTAAACCTTGAAACAAAATACGGAATGGAGCCCCTAAGGCGGTTGGTCTGCGCACCGTGACACCTTCCGGCAACTCCTGAAGCTGCGCTGGCACCATACTGTACTTGTTTGTCCTGATCTATGTGTCTTGTCTTTCAAGGGCAAGTACCCTGTATTTGACGCCGTGTGTTTAATATCCTGACAGCCCCTTCTCTGCCCTTGGAGCCCGGATTTGGTACCATGACAGCCCCTTCTCGGCCTTGGTGTGATGTCCGTTGCCCAAGGATATGCTGATTTTTCTTCAGGAGAAAAGAAATTGATTGATAGAAATACTGATGTTTTTTAACGATTGAGAATTGGTGTTTGTGAACTCATGGTGATTGGGGTGGGGGGGGGGGGGGGGGGGGCAGGGTCAACATCCATAAGAAAAAAAAAAGAAAGGTGACGAAAATGTTTGATGTAATTTTTTTAATGAAATATTAACGAATGAATTATATGTATTGGCTAAGCGGAAAAAAAGAGAGATTAAAATCCCTGCGCGCAAAAAGAGGTAAGGGGCAGAAAGAAAGAAAAAATATATGTCTTTTTTTTCTGGGGAAGAAAATTTAAATGATATTTTGATTGGTTTCCATCGAAAGAAAGGGAGTCACATGATTGTGCTGGGCACATGATTGTCTTTGCGTGTGAGTGTGTTAGTGAAGACCGTCGTGTGACAGCAACTGTCAAGCAAACAATAAGCAATACAGTATTTTCTTTTAAATGGTCTATGCTTTTCCCGAAATGGCCTTTCCCCAACCTGTATTCGCTTATTAAAAGAGACTGGTCCTGCAAGGTGTTCACCAGAATTCTGAAGATGAACTGTGTAGATTAATTAAGTGTTTGTATGCAGTGAATTCTTTGTACAAAATATATATGTTTCAAAATGAGGCGAGTGCAGGATTGGATTGGAAGTAAATCCGCCTGTAACATAGACAAACAAATTACAAGACAAAGCACGACACTTTCCGACCTCTTCGATTTTCGTCAGGAAAGAGAAACGACATTCAGGACAATGAAAACGAAGAGCGAGCAGTCACCTATCTTCTCAAATTCGGTGCAAGATGAGAGCCAAAAATATATTAGATTTACAAACGGGAAGGAATGTTTCTAGTTCATATTTCTCAATATCATTTTAGATGTGGAAAGTTGATTGCTGTGGTGGAACAGGTGGAAATATTTCTAGTTCATATTTCTCAATATTATTTTAGATGTGGAAAGTTGATTGCTGTGGTGGTTTCTCTTTGTGGTGTGCTGTCTGAAT
>CM031600.1:79685397-79692897 GCA_018398815.1 Conus ventricosus
CCAGAAAGGAGCAGTGCCCACTAAACAATAAATGTCTTCACAACAACATTGTATACCAGGCTACTGTGACATCAGAAAATGAAAAAGAAACATACATAGGGATCACTGAAAACCACTTCAAAACCAGATATGCAAACCACAAACAGTCATTTAATAAAGAAAAATATAAAAACCAAACAGAACTGAGCAAATATATCTGGAAACTTAAAGACGCAAAAACAAGCTACAATATATCCTGGAAAATCATAAAAAGAGCATCACCATACAGCAATGTTTCAAAAAGGTGCAACCTATGTTTAACTGAAAAATGGTTAATACTATGCAAACCACACTTAGCAACTTTAAACACCAAAACAGAAATAGTAAACAACTGCAGGCATAAATGGAAATCGTTGTTAGTGAATACACCCAAAGCAAAAACCTGAAAGTCCCAAAAAACACGTGCAGCCAACCCGCACGTGCAAACAACCGCAAACGGGAGCCCACACGCTATATAACATCGGCGGTGGGCAAACCAAAACCATCCTGATGACAGCGTAACACGCTCGAAACAAATTTGTAGATCATTTCTTTTAAAACCTTATTTTAACAAATGTTGCTCCCCAAGGGGTTGAGCACTCTAAAAATCGTTTTGGGTATTTTAATCACATTGATCTTAATCGCTCCTCACGTTGAGCAATGTGACCTAAAAGATTTTAAAATGGAAGAAATCAATTTTAGACAGTCAACAAAAAACATACCATTTTCCAACCCGCAATCCTACCTAAAAAAATTAATAGAACAAACTGAAAAGTTCATACACAATATGAGATGGAAAGCATTCTTTTTTTCTGAACCCAAACGCAAAAAAAGGACAAAAACACCTATGACTTCAAATCATGGCGATCACCACCAGCCATAGACGAAATGAAACCGTTTGAGGATAAAATGAAAAGAATGATAGCCAACATTCAATTCAAAAAATCTAACAACGATTTCCAAACAACGTTAAAAACCCAAATAAAACAAATACAAAACGACAAAAAAAATTTGTGAAGGCTGATAAAACCAGCAACTACTACAAATTGGAACCAAAAGAATACTCCCAACTCCTTGACAAAAATATTCAGAAAAACTACAAAAAAGCTGACAAAAATATACATGACAGTATCCGCACTAAAGAAAAAGAACTTGCAGAGCGCATAGACCTAAGTGACAGGATAGAAGCGACAGCAACAAAAGAAGCTTTCATAACACTCAAAGACCACAAGCCCAATTTTCATAACAATCCAACATGTAGACTAATAATCCCATCCAAATCTGAATTAGGCAAAATAAGCAAGAAAATTCTGGAAAAAATAATAAAGAACTTAAAATCAAACTCTGACTACAACCTCTGGAAGAACACATACGAAGTTATCCAATGGTTCAAAAAACTCAATAAACAAAGTAATACAGTATTCATCACATTTGACATAGTAGACTTTTACCCATCTATAGATGAGGAACTACTCACCAAAGCCCTGAAGTTTGCCAGTAACCACACAGACATAACAGGGTCAGAAATGGAAATCATTCTCCACACCAAGAAAACATTACTACACAGCAAAAATGAAACCTGGATCAGGAAAACCAACAGAAACTCAACATTCGACGTAACCATGGGATCATATGATGGTGCAGAAACATGTGAACTGGTCGGACTATTCATGCTGTCCAACATCAAGAAAAAAATCGGAAAACAAGTCGGACTATACAGAGACGATGGCCTTGCTGCACTAACCAACAACCCAAGAACCATCGAAAACAAGAAGAAAGAACTATGCAAAATCTTCCAAAACCACAACTTAAAGATTACCATTGAAGCAAACAAAAAGGTAGTGAACTATTTAGACATAACACTGGATCTCAACAATCACATATATAAACCATACAAGAAGCCCAACGATACACCTCTTTATGTACACACCAAAAGTAACCATCCACCATCTGTATTAAAGACCATACCCCATGGCATAAACAAGAGACTATCAAACCTGTCATGCAGTGAGAGAGTGTTCAACAATGCAGCAGTCGAATACCAGGAGGCACTACAAACAAGTGGATACAATTACAAATTGCAATACAACCCAGACAACAACACAAATAAAAGCAAGAAAAATAGAGAGAGAAAAATCATATGGTATAACCCCCCATACGACGGGAAACTCAAAACAAACATAGGGAAAGAATTCTTCAAAATCCTAACAACTTCATTTCCAAAAGAACACAAACTGTCCAAAATATTTAAGAAAAACACTGTCAAACTATCGTACTCATGTATGCCCAACCTCAAAAACCTAATTGACGCATCCAACAAAATGAAAATCAACACAGCAAAGAAGGGTGAAGAAAGGAAATCTTGCAATTGCACCAGAAAGGAGCAGTGCCCACTAAACAATAAATGTCTTCACAACAACATTGTATACCAGGCTACTGTGACATCAGAAAATGAAAAAGAAACATACATAGGGATCACTGAAAACCACTTCAAAACCAGATATGCAAACCACAAACAGTCATTTAATAAAGAAAAATATAAAAACCAAACAGAACTGAGCAAATATATCTGGAAACTTAAAGACGCAAAAACAAGCTACAATATATCCTGGAAAATCATAAAAAGAGCATCACCATACAGCAATGTTTCAAAAAGGTGCAACCTATGTTTAACTGAAAAATGGTTAATACTATGCAAACCACACTTAGCAACTTTAAACACCAAAACAGAAATAGTAAACAACTGCAGGCATAAATGGAAATCGTTGTTAGTGAATACACCCAAAGCAAAAACCTGAAAGTCCCAAAAAACACGTGCAGCCAACCCGCACGTGCAAACAACGCAAACGGGAGCACACACGCTATATAACATCGGCGGTGGGCAAACCAAAACCATCCTGATTGACAGCGTAACACGCTCGAAACAAATTTGTAGATCATTTCTTTTAAAACCTTATTTTAACAATATATATATATATATATATTATATATATATATATATATATATATATATATATATGTATATATGTATATATATATATATATATATATTATATATATATATATATATATATATATAAGACAATGGTAGTAAATACCAGCAGAGATTTTTAAAAAAATGCTCAACCGGACTGGGAGCAACATTTGTTAAAAGGCAAGGCTTAAAACTATCTACAACGTTGTTTCATGCGGATGCAATCGTCAGGATGTGGTGGGTCTGTGCTGCCGGTGTTTTATAACTGCTTGTGTTGTCTGTCATCACGTGCTGTCTGTGTTTTTCGTGTGTTTCTGGTTCCTGTTCACTGATAGGAATGTCCACTTGTGCCTGCAGTTGTTAACCATTTCTATCCTAGTATTTAAAGTTGCCAGTTGTGGTTTGCATAGTATTATGTACTTTTCTGTTGGAGATTGTCTCCCCATTGGAGACTATAAGCTTGCTGAAGGCTCATTTTGAGAAGCATTTATTTTATTTTTCCCCATCCACCCACTCGAGCACATACTGTTAGTTAGGCAGAATTATCTACCACTGCAGATATGAATGCTTATCTCCCCCTATTTCTTCAATCTAAGACATAAGAGCAAGCTTTGTTTTAATTCAATATTTTTTGCAGTCATTGCAACACCAAGCTGCTCTGTAAGTTGCTGGAATGGTGCTCAGTACTTATCCTTGGAATTTATTAGTTTTTGTAATTTAGTCCCTTGCGGATTCATTCCAAGAACTGGCCCTCAGCACTTGTGTCTTAAGAGGTTATCTTTTTATATTTTCTACTTTTCCCAAGAAAATGTAGCTTGTTTTGCTCTTTCATGATTTTCTTTTGCTTCTTAGGTGGCACCTTTGGTTGCTTTTTTTTGTTGAAAACTCAACAAACATACTACGGTATTGCACACCAGCCTTTTCTGGGATAGCATTCTTCTTAAAACCGAAAAGGCAGAGGAGTCAAATTACCACTTTCTGCGGTCACTGAGGAGAAACATTCAGGTTTCGAAATATCGGTATCTGACCAGGAGTTAAGTGTTAGTGAGTTTCCTCCCTATTGGAGATTGTCTCCCATTGGAGACTATAAGCTTGCTGAAGGCTCATTTTGAGAAGCATTTATTTTATTTTTCCCCATCCACCCACTCGAGCACATACTGTTAGTTAGGCAGAATTATCTACCACTGCAGATATGAATGCTTATCTCCCCATATTTCTTCAATCTGAGACATAAGAGCAAGCTTTGTTTATAATTCAATATTTCTTGCAGTCATTGCAACACCAAGCTGCTCTGTAAGTTGCTGGAATGGTGCTCGGTACTTATCCTTGGAATTTATTAGTTTGTTATATTAGTTTGTTATATATATATATATGTGTGTGTGTGTGTGTGCACGTGCGTGTGTGAGCACGTGTGTGGTTGTGTCTTAGCTCGAGCACGCGCGCACGTGTGTGTGTGTGTGTGTGTGTGTGTGTGTGTGTGTGTGTGTGTGTGTGCGCACACACGCACGCGCAATCTCTTCTCTTCAAACGTTTTACCACCCGCATGTTCGTTTCATCACTATTTGGATCTTTTGGGTGCATTTTCCTGCCCTTTTCTTTGTTGAGTTTGAAAGATGTAACTTCCACTACCATCATCGTGACTACAATAACAAGTACCTTGGTAGATATTATTCTTGATTAATTATTCCCAAATAATTATCTATCTATCTATCTATCTATTATATATATATATATATATATATATATTATATATATATATATATATATATATATATATATATATATATATATATATATATATATTCATTTGCCTTACTTTAAAAACATATCAATATCTGACCCATATATGTCTCTGCTAAACCATGCTTGCTACATTTCATTTCCTTCTTTCTTCATTCTCTTATTTCTTCTGCGTTCATGTGTTTTTACCCAAATGTTCATGCGATGGCATTTTTAATATGAGCACCTGTTCTCCCTTTTAATTTCGCCAATAGTTTTTCTTCTTGGGCTTGTCCCCGTCGCTGTTCCGCCACAGTCCACATGTATAACAGAGGGTTGAGGGCTGAGTTGAAAGGTAACATGAACACTATCAGAGTGCCGTAAACCTTGTCTAGCCCAGGCACACTTCCAGCGATCATCATGGTAACCAGACCAAACAAAAACCAACAAACAACTTCCATGACAGCCACTTTTCTCATCAGATGGACTGCACTGTAAACTGGCCTGTCAGCTGGGTCTAATGTAATTCTATATGTTGGTGAAAGTTTTAAAGATGACGACCTGACCTCCCGCAATTATCAGGCTCACGATGAAATTGAATATTACGGTAACGTTGAACCATCTGAATTTCTGATTACACTGGCAGTCCTGAAATAACGCCAAACGACAAAGTCCAGACTGACCAGAGATGGCCAGGTGTGAAAGTCCGGGAAGAAACGGCACCACGGACAAGAATATTCCAGTGAACCAGACCACAAGACATGTCGCATTTTGTGAGCCCTTACAGGATATCCAAGAGTATTTGGGAATACACAGGAACAGGACGTGATCCACAGTGATGCACAGGTGATCAAAAACTGACACCTCGTTGGACAGAGAGGAAAGAAAACCACTCACCTTGCAAGTCACACTTCTGGTCCATATTCTTTCAAACTGAATATACTGTTCATCAAACACTTCGTTCGCGATTATAGCAATACCAACATTACTTCCCATGCATATATCAGCGAAATGCAGTTGGGCAAGGATTACTAAAAACTCACCTCCAAATAGTGTCTTACCTTTAAATGAAATGACAAAGCAAAATACATTTCCTGTAACAGCTACTACACTCATCACCCAGAAGAAAACGGAATGCATTTGAGAAGAAATAAGTGCTCTACATGAAGACAGCACTGTAGAAGTTGTAAAACAGTTTCTTGGACGTGTTTGTTTTGGAAATATGCTGTCACAGCATAGCCTATAATTTGAGGAAAAATACATCTTGTAAGTCATATGATCTTGAAAACAAATCGAAAGGAAAATCAAATGCCTGATTCCACCTTAAATCTAACACCGCCAGTTTTGGTATGTTTTTGAAGCCTGTACCTCCAATTATTTCAATGCTACATGAGGTCATATTTAAGTAGTTCAAAATAGGGCAAATATAGATAGATTTTTATCATTAACCATATTAACATACGTCCTTGAGATGTCCATTCTTTTCAGTGTATAATGCATGCGTTTAAAATGCTGATTTGGCATTTTCCATACAGGGTTGTTTGCTAAAGATACAGTTTTTAAATTTAGCAGTTGAAAAAAACACTAATGTTCAGAGTTCTCAAATAATTATCTCCAAGATCCAAGACCTGCAAATTGCGGAGCTCCACACTTGAAATGTTATTCAGGAAACAATTAGACAGACTCAAAAATGTAAGATACTCTTTTTTTTGTAAAATCTGTCAGAGTCATTCCTGACCCTGTTGCGTCCATGAAGCGTATACGGGGGGAAGGGGTCCAAAGGAAATGGGTTTTTGCACCAGAAAGAATAACCTTGACATAGACACCCTCTAGGGCAAGTACAGTCACACATCAGTTCGTCATCCCGCAGTGGACAAATGGCCCCAGCCATCACACAGATGATCTTCATGCAAGCAGACTTTGGATTCTCTACATCGGTAGTAATAAGGGCAGGTAACTCTCTCACAGTTTTGTTCATCTTCGCATAAATACAGTCATAATATCCGTTGCATCGAGTGTAGACAGGAAGACAGTACAGCCACTTTGTGGTGCAACTGTAATGAGAGTGAGGACATGAATCGTCAGTCTTCATCAATTGCTGAGTAAACGAACCGGAACCATCCAAGTTGATGTGAAACCTTCCCGCTTTGAACGTCGCGAGAAAATATACGGGGTAACCTGCATCATTGATTTCATCTGAATCGTCCAGACAGTCTGAATACTGATTATAACGCTGGCTTTTTAAGACGCATTGACCATTATAGCACCGAGATCCTTTACACGAAGAATGATGACAGAATGACTCATCACTATGATCTGGACAGTCCTGTTCAAAGTCACACACGACAGTATAACTGATTGTTAATATGTCGTCATCACATGTAAACATGTGATATGTGTCTGCCGTTGTTACCCATTTAAGAATTGTGTGAGAATTCTGCCAGTGACTCCTGTTTGTAGGCATGTGTGAATTTATTACTTTACAGCATTTTCTGTGGAAACTGGAAAGGAAAAATACATGTGATACTTGTTTATTTGAATCACTCAGTAACAACTGTTTTGTGTTTCCGAAAAATGATTTTGATGAATGGAAGTAAACAAATGCTCTTCGGTAATAAAGCTTTTTGAATGACGTTGGAGTGATTTCACATAGTAATATGACAAATACTTGATATGCTATATTAACAAATTTCCATTTTATCATTGGCCAGATTGCTGCTGTTGCAACATTTCTTGTAGATAGATACGGGAAACTGAAATGGTTGATACTATAGATGAAAGTGCTGTCA
>CM031600.1:79697897-79712897 GCA_018398815.1 Conus ventricosus
TATAATGAAACAGTGAAAGACAAAGTGATCTTCTAGTATAATTTACGGTGAGAAAATGTGTGTGTGTGTGTGTGTGTGTGTGTGTGTGTGTGTGTGTGTGTGTGTGTGTGTGTGTGTGTGTGTGTGTGTTTATGTGTGTGAGTGTGAGTGTGGTGTGTGAGTGTATGTGTGTGTGTGTGTGTGTGTGTGTGTGTGTGTGTGTGTGTGTGTGTGTGAGTGTGTGTGTGTGTGTGTGTGTGTGTGTGTGTGTGTGTGTGTGTGTGTGTATGTGTGTGTTCCTGCTAGAGCGTGTGCACATGTAAGTGTGAATGCACTTTTGAGCGCACATTTGTGTGGTTTTCATGTATCAGAGAGAGAGAGAGAGAGAGAGAGAGAGAGAGAGAGAGAGAGAGAGGAAAGAGAGAGAGAGAGAGAGAGAGAGAGAGAGAGAGAGAGAGAGAGAGAGAGAGAGAGAGAGAGATGTTTGTTGGTGACGTCAATAGATAGTAGACGCTAGAAGAGATAAAAACCGAAGAAATCCTTCGTCTGTTGCTTTCTACAGTCAGCCAGTTGTGGTGTGACATTCAACACGTTCGTTCAAGAATTGCTTCGTCCTGTTTACACTGAAAATACAAAACAAGCATTCAGCAGTTAAACAGAACAGTACAGTAGCTCCTTCATATTCTCAGAAACTGGAAAGTCTTGATTTTTTTAAAACAATCTTTACTTTCCTCCTCCTCCTCCTCCTCCTCCTCCTCCTCCTCCTCCTCCTCCTCCTCCTCCTCCTTATCATCATCATCATCATCATCACTCATCATCATCATCATCATCATCATCATCATCATCATCACCTTCATCTTCTTCTCCTACTCCCGTCCTCCTCTCCTCTTCTTCCTTTTCTTTCTCTTCCTCCTCCTTCTCCTCCTCCCTTCCGGCTCCTACTCCACTTCCTTCTCTTACTCCTCCTCTCTTCATCCTTCTTCTCTGCCTGCATGCCTGTCTGTCTGTCTGTCTGTCTGTCTGTCTGTCTGTCTGTTTGTCTCTCTCTCTCTCTCTCTCTCTTCTCTCTCTCTCTCTCTCTCTCTCTCTCTCTCTCTAATACACATAATTCCGTTGCCAGACGTAAAATTAAAATACTGCTACAACTACCACAACCACCACCACCATCACCACCTCCACCACCACCACTGTTACAACTACTATTGCTATTGCTGCTTCCGCGCTGCTGCTGCTGCTGCTAACTACACTACTACAATAATATACTGCTACTACTACTACTACTACGCACTACTACTATCGCCACACACACACACCACATCCACACAACACACACCACACACCACACACACACACACACCACAACACAACACATCCACCGAGTTTGAATAGCTTACATTCATCTGCTTTTGGATTGGAGTTGACAGTGAATATGACCCAAACTAGAATACTGTTTTTCGTAAAGCTGGCTAATATGCACAGAATGAGAACTTTATTTTGGTAATGGAAAATATATTGTATTATGGAGAGAGAGAGATGAGAGAGCAATGACAATGACAATGACATCTTTATGACCCAATACCCTGATTGCTCTAATGCCATGTAGTCAAAAATACGAAAATCCTGCCAATATGGCATCATAATGCATCACACCAAGTCATCAACTATATCCACCACCTATGCGTCCGTAACTGGTCAACGTCAAATAATTGAACAAAAACGACAACCATAATGAAACATATATCTAAGGACAAGTACACATTTTAAGAGGAAAGCCCAATTCCACACAGGGCTAGTATTTCCACCCTATGTGTTACGATCAACCGACAAAAATAACAAACTACATAAATGATGACAACAGGATATCGCTTATATCTTAAGTGACTCATAAAACCTAATACGAAAATTATCTTAGATTAGGCTAATTCAAATAGAAAGTCTTTTCTGCTTAGGTATATATCGTCGTTAATGAACTTAGCAAGCAATTTAATAGTATCCTCATTTTCCGTTGAAAGAAACCAACAAATCCAGTCCACAACACACACGATTACCAAATAATCACATGTCACACGATACCATCATTCCTTACATACGAACAAAAAATGTGCTCATCCTTATCCGTCTGAACACAATGGAATATTGACAGCATGAATGGAATAGGAGAGAGAGAGAGAGAGAGAGAGAGAGAGAGAGAGAGAGAGAGAGAGAGAGAGAGAGAGAGAGAAGGCGTATGCGAACATTTATTCAGTATAGACCAAGACCCCTTACCGAAGGGAAACACATGCAGAAAACATATCAACAATACTTAATCTAGCTGGTGACACAGCGATAATCACATTAGAGAGAACGAATACCATGTTAGAAACAACCAGCACAATGGAAACATATATTACATGGGCATGCTAAGATGTTGCAGTGTCTATTTTTTTTTTAGCTTTGTAAACATGTTGTACTAGATTGGATATAGTTTATTCATTTCTTGTCAAAGCCAAGTCAGTTTGAATTTACATGGGTCATTGTAATACTTTGACTTAATCAGATTGTTTCTTCCACTACTACTACTACTACTACTACTATACTACTACTACTACTACTACTACTACTACTACTATACTACTACTACTACTACTACTACTCTACAAGCAGTGAATTTTCGACAAACATGTCTTCTTCAGGTGTTATAATCAACAACCATTAAACTTGCACGCAACCATCCCCACATAACAGTGATCATGGAAATGACAATCATACCCCCCTCTCTCTCTCTCTCTCTCTAAATTACTCAAACCCTCCATTTGCGTGGTTTTCAGTGCTGTCAAATGATGTTGAGTCAAATCCAGGGCCATGGACAGAAAAAAATAATTTTAGATTTAGGTAGGTCAATAAACTCATGATAATATGAGAGACCATACAATGCAGCTCAAGACAGGAGAGGAAGAGATTGCTGTAGTCATGGACAGGAATGCGCAGCTGGTTGAAAAGTCGAATGAGATGAGTAAGATGACGTGTTGTTGGAGGTAAGTCGACGACAAGATAATGTTATGCTGCATGGATTGCCTGAGACAGTAGGAGAAAAAAACAGATCAGCATTTAAACACGGTTCTTCGGCTGCTTATTAATGTAGCAGTGAGAAATATTGGAAACGGGAAGATGCTGCAGATGCATTTCGCATTGGAAAGAAAGAGAACACAGACGGACCGCGCACCTGTGACGAGATTCTGTCATCATTAAAGCAAGGGAAAGTTCTGGATGAATTGAGTTGGAGTCCACTTGGGATATCAGAACTGATCTGATGTTGGAGTGTATGGTCACAAGGCTTTGTTCTATACTGTGAGCAAGATTTTGTGTGTCGTGAGGTGAAAGGTTGTGTCACTGTCACCAAAATGTCACCCAGTGTGTCACATGCGATGGTTACAATTCTAATACAGCACACCAACATGCAGTTATCCCATGCACATGCATGTTAGTGTTGTAAAATGAAAGCTGCGGCCTAACTGAGATGATCTGTCTTCTGTCCGCCTGTTCAGTCCCCACAGGTAATCCACAGAATGTCACACACAACTAGTGTCAATTGTCACTACTGAATAGTTACTGTAGATTCAAGCACAGTTCCTTATTGTTTTTCTATCACTGTTCTAAGCACCTTATACATGTCCATATGTATTTACACACTGTATAGCTGTACAGCGAGGAAATTGAGTAGAGTGTCACTGCCAAGTGCATCAAAGCACTGTCACCTTAAACTACAGGTATCATATCTTGTAGATAATCATTTAATATTTTGTTCGGCTTTTGTTTGCCTATTATGTACAGAGAAGTGATGCTATATTATCTCGCATTTCAGATATTGTGCAATGTCTATACCAATGTTTAAAAAAGTATGAAGAAGTTTAATGTCTGCTTTGTGAAGATTTCAACGCCAGAACTGGCCAATTGAATAATAGATTGGAAGAACAAGAGGCTGATAATGAGGCTCAGGTGCAGCTGGAGAATACAGAGTTTAGGCCATCACAAGACACTGTTGTTAATAGCTTTGTTCAAATTTTACTTCAGCTATGTTCAGTCTTGGACCTGAAGATTCTTAATGGCACATGCCCTGGCGTTGAAAAGGGTGAATTCATTTATGTGTGTAGCACAGATAGTTGTGTGATTATTACTTTCACGAGAGCTTGTCACTTTGATATCTGGACTCAAAGTTATTGAGAGATTTGAATCCAAACATATGCCTGTGGTGCTAAGGGTAAATAAAACTAAATCTCATATTCAATTGTTTGCATAAGATAGTTTATAGAAAAAAACTACCTGGACTGATGTAAAGAAAACAGAGTTTGAAACTAACGCTCGGCATCAACAATTTCAAAATGTATTACATAGAGCAGCAAATTTCTTAACAGTTTCTTTGAATGAACAATCAATTGTCTTGCTGAGGGGCTTGTGTCAGTGGCGAGTTGCACGAAAAGAAAAAATATATATTGGCCAGAAGCAAAGCCGTTGGTGCGACTACGATTGATGTAGCGCAGGTAGAAGTCTGCTAGAATTCCTTGGTTAGAATATTGATTCCTTATGGGTAAGTTGCCAGCTGGGGAATGATAAATACATAAAGAGAAAGTAAAAATCATTGATAAATATATGTTAACAATTGATGTGATCAATGAAAAAAAAACGACCTCGTGTAAGAAAAGCGTATTGTGAAAACGCAGAATTGGTTTAAAAGAAATCGTTTCTTGAGATTAATATTTTTTTCAAGATTTCACTTGTACCCCCAACTGTAGGTAGGATGCTTATACATCCCCTTTACTGCAAGTTCGCAAGTATCTTTTTGTTTATTTATGTGTAGAATGTCTTTTAAAATTTACACATACTCTAGCTAACGTTAGGACGTTGGGGTTTCTTTTCAGAAAACCTCAGCATCCAACCCTGGGACTCAGTTCTTCCACCTGGAAACTTATTCTCTGCTGTTGGAATTTTAAAGAAATGAATGGTTAAGCGTCAAGTGTTTAATGATTAAGGAAAAAAAGCAACTTGAAATGTATCAATTATATGCTGCTTTTTTAGAAAAAAAAATTGAACTGTGTCTATGGCGTCATGCAGCTACTTTTGTGAATGTTATGAATTTGTGAAATTGTAATCTATTTTTTGGACAAAATGTGGTGAAGGGAGCTCAAAAAGTGAATTATTGTTTTCCCAGTCTCTCCTTTGGATAAATGGAAGTAGAACGCGCGTATGGTGTAAAATTCCGTGTGTGGGATTGAGGTCGCAAATGCATTGTGTGACACCTATATTTATTTCATTCGTTAAAGTAGCCAAGACAACAGTCGACTCCAACTGGAATCAGAATGACGGACGCCAGTGAAAGCCTCTCTGAGGAAGCTGGCGCCCCGATGACTCGAGTCCTAACTGCAAAAATGGTTACACGCATTGGATATTGGAATGTAAGAACTTTGTTCCAATCATCCAAGTTGGCACAAGCCATCAAGGAAATGAAGGCCTACAAAGGCAACATCCCAGGTCTTAACGAAACTCGTTGGACAGAGTCAGGGAAATTTATATCAGAAGACATAAGCATCCTGTTTTCAGGTCGTCATGGCAACATCCACCGTAACGGCGTAGCTCTTATCCTTGACAGACAAGCAGTGCATCAGAGAAATGGATGCCAGTGAACGAGCGCCCCCTGATAGCACAATTGAATCACGTCACACGCCAAGCTCATCATCATCCAGTGTCACGCCCCAGCCAATGACCACGATGATGCAGACAATGACACCTTCTACCAACAGCTTCAAGACTTGGTTGAAAAAAGTACCGCGCCATGATATCTTTTGTTGATCATGGGCGACTTGGACGCACAGATTGTGGAGGATCAATCTGGCTTTGAGCATGTCCTGGTCCACATGGTATGGCAAGAGAACCGATAATGATGAACGCTTCCTGCAGTTCTGCGCAATGAACAACATGAAAATTAGGCCGTCACTATTCCAGCATAATGATATTCACAAGATCACATGGATATCAAATGATCACAGGACTCAGACTCAAATCGATCACATCGCGATTGGACCAAGGTGGAGAACTCCATGCCTGCAGCAAGATGTACGCGTGTACCGTGGAGCAGACGTGTGCAGTGACCATCATTTGGTGATAGCAAAGCTGAAGATCAAGCTGAAGAGAAGAAAGAAGAGACTCTGTCCAAGAGACACAATGCAAGCAAGTTGAAGGACCCAACCACAGAGGCCCAGTTCCAAGCTTTCCTGAGCAACAGGTATTCAGTCCTAACTGAAACAGTGCCATGATCGATAGAATGGTGGGGGGAGATGAAGGATTCCATGGCAACAGCTAGAAAAGAAATCCTAGGGTTTGAGAAGCCACTGCGGGATACGGATTAGTGATGACACATGGAATTGATAGCAGAGAGGAAAAAAACTCGACAGAAGAGACACAACTTAACTGCTCCGCAGACCAAGCAGCGTAGTGCCAGGAATACATCGAAAAAGGACAGGTAGGTGAAGCGAAATGTCCAGAAAGATAACAGGGATTGGTGGACAAGCAAGCAGAAGATGCCGAAGCAGCTGCCAACCGCAACGACATGAGAGCTGTCTACCAGATCGCAATGAAGATAACTGGTACTGTGAGGACTGCGTCTGGACATGTGAAGGCAAAAAATGGCACACTTCTGTCAGAGGCGAGGAAGAGCTTGTAAGATGGGCCGAGTACTTCAAAGAAGTTCTTAACACCCGAGCCACCGACACCAGCTGAGGTGGATGACCATCCCTCCTGCTCCCAATCAACACCAATGACTTTACTGACGAGGAGATCAGAACAGCCATCAAGATATTAAAGAACAATAAGTCCTTATGGTGGAGACTGCATCGTCTCTTGGATGTGCAGTCTCTGTAACCAGGTTTGAAACTCCGGCGTCGTCCCAGAGGATTGGAAGAATGGCGAAGTCGTCTGTATTAACGAAAAAGGCAACCTCTCAGAGTGCGACAACTGGAGAGGAAAGTTTACTGCCAGGTCATCCTCAACCGACTGTGCGATGTAGTGGACAATGAGCTCAGGGAACAACAAGCAGGCTTCTGCCCGCAACGATCCTGTGCGGAACAGATCTTCACACTAAGACAGATCATCGAGAAGTGTGGAGAGCACCAAGTACCCTGGCCATCAGTTTCATTGACTTCTCTAAAACACTTGACAGTGTCCACAGACTATCATTGTGAAAAATCATGAAAACCAACGGCATCCCCGAGCAAGTTGTGTCGGCCATAGAGCAGATTTACATAAACTCCAAGTGCAGAGTCTGGACGGAAGATGGCTGCAGTGACTGGTTTGAAGTTGTCACCGGGGTAAGGCAAGGTTGTATCCTCTCCCCTCTCTCTTTGCACTTGCCATTGACTGGGGTTTGAAACACGCAACCAAGGAAAGGGAGTCAAGTGGACAGAAGGAAACAGCCTTTCAGATCTGGATTTTGCAGATGACATTGCCGCTCTTGCAAGCACCACTCAAGATCTGCACGTGCTTATAGACAATATCAGCAAGTTTGGAGGCAACATTGGCCTTATTATCAGTGCCAAAAAAAACTAAAAACATGCTTATCTGGTAAACACTAAGGGCCAACAGACGTTCTCATAGACCAAAAACAAGTGGAAGAAGTAGAGAACTTCACATACCTACACAGCTACATCAACAATGCCAATGACCTCGACCACGAACTGAAGTGTCGTATTGGGAAGGCAACATCAGCATTCAATCAGCTGAACGAAACATGGAACAGCAAGACATTCTCCCTTGGAATCAAACTGAAATGTTATAACTCTAGTGTGATTTCAACGCTGTTATATGGCTGTGAAACCTGGCAATTGAAGACCACCCAAGAGAAGAAACTCGACGCCTTTGATACTAAGTGCCTACGTAAGATCTTGGGCATGAAATGGTAAGACTTATAAACCAAATGAAGACGTCAGGGAGAGGTCCAAACAGCTCCCCGTGTCAACCATCGTCTGCAGATGGCGCCTCCACTGGCTGGGTCATGCCTTAGATTACCCTCATCAAGACCTGCAAACCAGGCCATTAAATGGACCCCAGCAGATTAGAGAAAAAGAGGACGACCCAGGATGAGCTGGCGACAGACAGTGGGGAGAGACCTCAGACTCGCTGACAGAGGATGGAGTGACACCAGCAAACTGGCTGAGGACCGTGCACAGTGGAACGCCTTGACTGCCTCATGCGTCGCAAGACGCGAGAGGTTCTATGTAAGTAAGCAACAGTGATATGCATTAAATTTTGTTTCAGAGTTGTTAACTTACCCAAGAAAGTATATGAAATAATGGTACATCTGCAGGGAAACGGGAAAAAAGTACATGGTCTTCCAAAATGTAAGACTTGCTTTTTAAATCTTGAATCGGAATGTATGAGAACGACAAAATGTCGGCGATGTTGCTTCTTTTCTTGCCGTCTTTGGGCAAAGACTTATTGATCAGTATAGGCAAACTTTCTCATCAGACATTCATTCGATTGAGCTTTGTGGAACATTACTGGGGTTTCAAAAGTGTATTTCAGTGTGAGAAATACATTAGCTTTAGGCAAAGAAGATGCTTTTGTGATTTTTACATTCAGTTTGGGCAAGGGAGTTCCCGATTCTCAGTCATAAACTTCTCTACAGAAAGGATATCCGTCCAGCACAGTTACTCTGTCCTTTGTGCAAAAGTGAAATTGAAACAGGAGCTTATGTTTCATTTAGATGTGAAATTATAATAACTTAGGAATAGATGTAACATTGATGCAAAGAATAAACATTCATGATATACAAGCGGAAAGGCGCGTTATGGACGCAGATGATGAGAACACAGCGTTACAGTTATCACGTTTTCGTACAATGTATTTAAAATTCGCGAGGAAATTCGCTTGAGCAACGTTATTTCGTATTAATAGGGGTGGTGGTCTTGAAATGAACATTTTTGTGTTTACTCAATAAATTCAAGTTCGTTCGAGTTTGAGCTCTCTCTCTCTCTCTCTCTCTCTCTCTCTTGACATGCTCGATCGTGAGCTTCAGGCCATTGCTGTGATTCAAACATCGATACTTTGAACCAAACACGTCAGTGTCTTGACAGGCTTGCTTCTCATTTACGTTTTTACACGGATTTTTAACGACTTTGTGGAGAGGTGAACCGAACCCTGGATCTAGTAAAAGTGACATTTCGTTGCGCCAATCAAGCGTGAAGAGTGTTTCGGATCTTTACAGTGTCTCTGCCGCTGTCACCTCTCCCACAGTGAGTATTCCATATTCTGCTAAAGAGCCATCCTTGTCTGACATGATGAAGGCCATGTCTGAAATGAACAATTCCCTTAACTCAAAAATGGACTTGAAAGGAGAGGAATGAAACAGATGCGTGAATGCTGGGTGTGGCTACGAGAAAAAATGGATCAATCGAAAGAGGAGGTACACATGCCAAGAGAAAGAAACACGAAGCTAAAAAAAAACTTAAATAATTCTTAGTGAGTCCACCAAGAACAATGTCAAACAAATACAAGACAGAACGTGACGCGTTTCGACCTCTTAGGTCTTCTTCACGCAAGATAAACAACACCCAGGACAACGAAAATGAAGAACTAGCTATCACACTTCTCATATTCGGCAAGATAGGCGTTGAATGAAAACCAACTCTGTGTGTGTCGTGTGCGTGTGCGTGTGCGTGCGTGCGTGTGTGTGTGTGTGTGTGTGTTGTGTGGTGGTGTTGTGTGTGTGTGGTGTGTGTGGTGTTAGTTAAGGGTATGTGATACTTGCGAATGTGTGTCATTTTTGTTTTTGTCCGTATTCGGTGATGGATCTATACAAATTTACAATTGCTATGAGGTATACATTTCATATCTTTTCTCTTTGCTAATTTTGCAATGATGAACACCCTACCTGATTGTTTATATACCTTTTTGTGTTTTTCCTCGGTAGTCACAGATTCTAGGATTAAAGCTTGTGATACACTAATCTGCAGAGTTTTCATTTTTAAATGGGTTTATTTCAAAGACAAAGTATCCAAGTACAGTTATGATATCGTCTTTGTTCAGTTGCATGTGCGTCGTTTGCATCATCAACACAGTGATTTCTGACAACTCACAAGTGTTAACGAAAACACTACAGTTCCTGTTCCTTTTCTTTTGAACGTAAAGCAGCAATTATTTATCATTTTTGGTCAGTCACAGTACTATATTTTTGTTTGTTTTGTTTGACGGGTTGCAAAATCATTATTTTGTATGTACATTTTGATGCTGGTACCGTTCTGTACAGTTACAATTACAATACTGTTCAAAGCTTCAAGACGAGTAGTTCTGGTAATGACGTCACTGTCATCAGGGTACGTGACAATGGGAAGAAATGGTAGTGATGAGGAGATTACTCATCAGAGCGTAAACTTTTCTGCAACATCCAGACATGTTCTGATAATCAGTTTCAAGCGACTTACGCAGCATGAAATAAAAGTCTCTATGATTCGTTATGGTGGTAAAAACCGTGAACAAATTTTCTGGTCTTCGTACCTAGGACGGTCTGATGGCGTCCAAATGTACCGGCTTGATGACACCTTTTTCACCGTTTATGTCGGTGGAGACAAATGCTTTCAAAAAACAAACACACAATGCTTCCAACTCTTCTTTTCATTTCTCCTTGAAGATAAAGCACCCCAGAAGCTATCATCGGGATTTTGGAATTGTTCAGTGGAGCACTATTCCAGCTTCCAGCATCACATGGCGTGTAACATGAAGACAGAGTGTGAGGACGGACGGGATGAAACAGAACAGTGCCCCTTCAGCAGTGCTGAGTGTCGTGGATTGGTGGCGTTATGTGACAGTTGTTACGAATTTGTTGAAAATCTGTATGGGCGATACTATGGAAGACCTAATAGGTATTGTTCATTATTTGGGGCCTCACCTGGATTTCCTTCGTGTTTGTATGACCCATATAGTGTGATTGTTCACAAATCAAATCAATACTGGAGGAGTGGCCCACGAAGTTTGACGGTTGGTTTATTTCTGAATGATTTGACACTGACCAATATGTACAGACATAGTATATATAGTAAAGAGAAAACTGTGTTTCATCATCTGTTTGCAGGTTTCTATGTGAGAAAGGGTCTTAAAAGCCCAGTATTGCTGGAACTCGAACTTATGATGATTTTGAATGGACGGGGAAGGTTTCCTCCTGTCCACGTCAAAAAACGAGGGGTAATTTGTCAAGTCAAAATGAACAATAATGAAAACCAGTCCTATCCAAAAACCAGGATTGTAACAGGCAACCCAAAGATATCATTGCTCCAAACACAACACTCTGTAAAGGTTTGTTATGAAAGTGGTGTGACACAGAAACAACTGTTTTGTGGTTCCAGACAGGTTGAAGCATGTGGTCAACAGTATTTAACTCTGTGTCTTTTTCATGATCAAATATTGCACATGGAATTGTTGAATCATACAGATCTTAATGTCGCTCTAACGCCCATATTTATTTGCAGTCTTGATGATGCAACCAGTTTGTCCTACTCTTTGGTGTGTGACTTGACAGCTGACTGTCCTGATTCCAGTGATGAATCCTTCTGTCAGCATCCTCCTTGTGACAGTACATTGTTCTCATGTACCAATGGTCAGTGCGTGTCATATAACAATTTGTGTGATCAAACGTCGCACTGTCAGGATGAATCAGACGAACGGAACTGTGATTATAAAAACGAAAAACGATTGATATGCAACGCATTCCTTCTCCTGCTCTTTGTCAATTTCGATGGAATCTCACGATTTACAGCAACCCGGATGAATTCCAGCCAGTCATGCCCTGACAGTCATTACCGTTGTCCCAGTCAGCTCAATGATTGTCTGCCAATTTTCACACGATGCAATGGGATGCAAGACTGTGTAGATCATGATGATGAAGAAGGATGTGACGAAGTAAAATGTCCAGGACTTCTCAGATGCAGGCTGTCTACAATCTGTGTTCATAGTGATCATGTGTGTGATGGCTGGCCTCACTGTCCAATGTATGATGATGAACTATGGTGCAATGTCAATTGTCCTGTGGGTTGTCTCTGTCAGGTTCATTCTCTGCGTTGTCTTCAGCCTTTCCATGCAGACCTCTTCCTCAGATCCGCTCTTTGGATGCTACAGGTTCTGGAATGACATTGTCTGATGTGAAAAGCAATGCATATCTCGTTCGTCTGATTCTTGTCAAATGCTCTTTGACAATATTGCCTGAAGTACAATTGTTAAAATTTGAAGTTCCTTGACCTCAGTGAAAACAATGTACAGCACATTAACATTACTTCGTTTCTTGGTTTAGAAAACCTGCAATCATTATCATTGTCTAAAAATCCCATCACGACCCTCTCTGCTGATTTTTCCTCTGATGTCCAACAAACAGTGCTGTCCATGATAGATCTGTCATACACGGACCTGACAGTGTTTGATTCCAAGCCCTAGCACATTTTTCTGTCTTACAAGTGTTGAATTTGACTCATACTGATATCCACACTATCAGTTCTAATGGTTTCAGTTCACATTGCAGTTAAATGAATTGTACACACATGGAAGTCCTGTCAAAACGTTTCCACCTGACATTTTGGCAGGTCTTCTTCATCTACGTTTCCTCTCCCCGCAAAACTATAAACTATGCTGTGATGAAATTCTACCCCCTAATTTTGATATTTTATCTTGTCATGCCCCCAAAAATGAAATTTCATCCTGTGAAGATTTGTTCAGTCATGGACATACCGAGGGTTTCTGTGGCTTGTCGCCATTCAGTCTGTGTCTGGCAACGTCTTCTGTTTCTGTGCACGTTTGGTAAGGAGAAGGATGACCTCTTCAAGTGGATTCAGTGTGTTTGTTACCAACCTGACCATGGCTGACTTTTTGATGGGTGTTTACATGGCTATTATTGGTATTGCTGATGACCATTATCGTGGCAGATATCTCTATTATGATGACGCGTGGAAAAACAGCGTGTTTTGTAAGGTGGCCGGCTTTGTGTCTTTGCTGTCCAGTGAGTTGTCGGCCTTGATATTTGTCTGATCACTTTAGATCGTTTCATTGTCCTATGCTTCCCATTTAGCGCCATACGATTTGAGAGAACTTCAGCAGCGATGGTTTGTCTGATGATCTGGCTGACTGGCTGGTTTCTGGCCTTGTTACCTTTACTTCCAGTGACATCCCACTGGGAGTTTTATTCCCAGACAGGCATCTGTATCCCACTGCCAGTGACGAGGCAAGAGTTCATAGGGAAACACTATTCTTTTGGTGTAATGATTGTTTTCAATTTTGTTCTGTTTTTGGTCATATCTGCAGGTCAGGTATTCATCTACTGGTCCATACAGAGCAACACTTTGAAGACCAACTCTACCAAGGCATCACAAGACATGACCATAGCTCAGAGACTAATCACTATTGCACTGACAGATTTCATGTGCTGGTTTCCCATTGGACTGTGTGGGATGTTGGCATCGTCTGGTGTCCCCATACCTGGAGAAGTGAATGTGGCCTTGGCAATATTCATATTACCTTTAAACGCTGCCATCAATCCTTTTCTTTACACGTTCAACACTTTGGCAGAAAAGCGAAGAAAATACCAAGAAGCTAAACTGTTAAAATGGATGGAAACCCATTTTGATTAAATTCCCAGTTAAAATTGGCCACATTGTTTTAATCATATGATAGCTTTCTTAAATATGAGTTTTGTCTGTACACATTTTGAGGCAATCTTTGAACTTAACTGATGTTCGGGGAAATGCTCTCTCTGTGTCTCTGTCTCTGTCTGTCTGTCTGTCTGTCTGTCTGTCTGTCGTCTGTCTGTCTGTCTGTCTGTCTCTCTCTCTCTCTCTCTCTCTCTCTCTCTCTCTCCTCTCTCGTTGTTGCCTAACCTGTTCTCTATACTCTCACCAGACCAATTGAATCAACTGACAACCTACGCTACTTGGGTGTAGGCTTCGACAGAATGCTAACCTGCAGAGAGCTTGTTGAGAATATTGTTCTTAAATGCAAAAAGGCCTATCTGCTATGAAAGCAGTGGCAGCTAAAGGCATTGAACAGCGCTACCTCTATCGACTGTATCATGTACTTGTATTCAGTGTGATTGATTATGGATTAGGGCTTACGACACTGTCCAACAGCAATCTTCTTAAATGAGAAAGAATTCAAACTGAAGCAATGAGATTGATCCTTGGAACCACGAAGGACACACCAGTTCAAACCATGCGATTCCTGCTCGACCTTCCCTCAATGCAGACAAGACACAAGCTAAAACAGTGAAGGCATATTTCAGAGCCCTTGAAAATCCCCGAAACCCACTTCATGCAGCGGTCAATGAAACAAAAGGCACTCGGCTAGGACGTGGAAAGTCATGGATGGGACAGGCAGAAGACAGTATACAGCTTGTGTGCCAGTTAACAGAACTCAAAGAAACCAAGGAATGGGAGAAGTATCCAGACCACTTGAAACACCTCTACCAAACTGCCATCGCTCCAGAACTTGGAAGAGAATGGACAGAAGGCAAAACCAACACAGAAATTCAGATGCAGGTAGAAGACCTTTGCACAAAAGATGAAATTGTAATATACACTGACGGTTCTGTCACCAAAGGTAAACCAGGCTGGGGATACACAGTGAAGGAAAATGACCAAACTATCCAGGAAGACAATGGCGCGCACAGTTTAACAACTTCAAGTCTAACAGTGGAGGTAGACGCAGTGACACAAGCATTCCACTGGCTTTCATCCCACAAGTCAGTCTGGGGGCCGGTATAGCTCAGTTAGTAGAGCGCCGTACTCGTGATCCTGAGGTTGCGGGTTCGAATTTCGGTACAGGGGATTTTTCCTCGGAGTTAACATTGGTTCTGACTCCATTCCCCATACAGTCCTTCGAATGAGACTATAAACCGAGGTTCCGTGTGTGAACGCACGCGCAACATCTTGCACACACGTAAAATCCCATCACCAACTTTCGGAAGAGAAGGCCAGTTTGGCCGTTGGTATGGATGACACGTTACATATAGCATGCACCTCC
>CM031600.1:79715397-79732897 GCA_018398815.1 Conus ventricosus
TATGCTCGCACAAACCCACGAACACACATACACAGCACACCACTTCTGTACACCACACACCGCGCACAAACGCGGGGCACACCGTGCGCGCACGCACCACACACACACCCCCAACACACACCACACACACCACACACACACACACACACACACCACACACACACACCACGTGCGGGCACACATACACACACAAGCACGAGCACACACATGCCGCGCGGCGCACGCGCGCACACACACCACACCCCAACACACCACACACACACACACACACACAACCACACACACACACACCAAAGCAAGCGCACCACAGGCCAGTGCCCACACATCCATACACACACATGTGTACTTCTCTAGATACACATACGTTTTTTTTTTTGTTTTTTTTTTTTCTTTTTCTTTTTTTTTTTAATAAAAATTACAGCCAATTTAGGTAGCACCAAGGTCTGACCACGCATTGGGCAATTAGCAAACATCGCTAAGTCGTAGCCAGGGAACCCTTTTCTTCATTCTCTCATCTATTGTTTTTTCTTTCCCATCATTTTAAATCATCCAGTGGGGTCTAAAAAACTTACTGATGTGGTTAGGAACGGGACTGCCGCACGCAGTGACGCCCCTTGAGAACGAAACAAAAACGTTCGTTTCCTCCTCTCTCTCTCCCCCTTCTCTCCCCTTTTTCCCTCCCCCTCCTCTCTCCTCTCTCTGTGTGGGGTAAAATCGATTTTAAGTCCCCACAGTACAGTGATTGTTGTTCGTCCTTCGATTTCGAAATACCATGACTTCAATCTCAGAGGGAAAATCGCTTATGAGACGCTTAGTCTCTTCACCGCCACCGACCGGGCGGAGGGTTTTTTTTTCCCGGCTGCTGCTTCTGTTTATTTGCTGAGTCGTGTTTTACAAAAAATTCATTTTTTTCCCCCGTGTAAAATTTGACCAAACAGGCCGGGTGTTTTCGTGCTTTGTTTCTGGAACAGAAGGGGTTTTTTTCTTTTTGAAAGGGTTGTTTTAGGGGAAAATACATGTAAAATTGTTTTTCCCTCAAGTTTTTCTTAAAAACCATTTAGTGGTTTTTAAAGCGGACGCGCGGGCGCCTTGATTGCTTCCACTGTTGAAGCGTGATCCTCCAGGGCCCTATGGCCTCATTTCGTCACCCTGAAAGCCGATCCCCTTGCCCGGGAAACAACCCCGGCCGAATTTATAAAAGGGGAGGACTGTTTCGTGTCTATGGCCGTGGTGTCAAGGGCAGTAAAAACCACTAATTTAAATTTTGGGGTGGAGACAATGGCCTTCAAACCGTGTTCCTTTGTTCCGGTTTCCCCACTCCATCCGCTGTGTTTGCTTAACACACTTCCCAATTTACAACTCAGTACAACAGTTTTCCCAGGGCCAGGAGGGCCGTCACAGTCTAAAATGAACTCCCCCCCCCCCCCTCCAACAGATCAAGTGCCCACAGTAATTGAAATGCACGCTGTTAGTAATATCAGTCAGCAACCCTAAACAAAAGCCACGCTTGACACGAAACAGAAATTTTTAGGTTTCTCAACTCAGAACCCCACTCTTTGGCGTTGCTTAGCTCTTCGCTCCCAAAATACCCTGTCCCTGACTCTCCGTTAAACATATAGGGGGAAGAAGGGTGGGGGCAAAAATTTATAAAAGTACCGCTGTGCTGTGAGGATTTTTCCCAAATACAATTTAGCTAAGACATTTTTCAGTTTTACAAGCATAACTAAAAAATGCTTACAATAACACTTTTTTTCCAAAAACAAACAAAAAAAAGGTGTGGCTCTGCTTAGCCCCCGGGTTTTAAGGGGAGGCGGCAAAGACGGGTTTTCCCAAATAGCCATTTGGGCAAACCCAAGACTCGGGCATGGATGCCACCCATGTTGGAGAGCACAGGGCCTGGGCTACACCCCGGGACGATCCCAAACAGTGACCACAAGAATGCAGGAACTCAGGTAAAGGGCCCCGTTATGACTCCCCTTTGCGGTACAGCCAGCCACCACGTCATTTTTCCCTGAAACCACGAGCCCGCACACGTGTGATTCACACCCCTGTGAGGCAACACTGACAAGAGACTGCATGACCGACCCCACTACCCCAAGATAACAATACAGTGACACGACCCCACTCCCCCAGGAAAACAACTACCAGTGACACTGACCCCACACCCCAAGAAAACAACACCAGTGACACGACCCCAAACCCCCCCAAGAAAAAGCCCCAGGACACGACCCCACACCCCAAGATAAAAACCCCCAAAAACACTGACCCCACTACCACAAGAAAAAAACTACAAATGACACTGACCCCACTCCCCCAGAAAAAACAACTACCAGTGAACTGACCCCCCTACCCCAGAAAAAACAACTACCATGACACTGCCCCCCACAAACCCCAAAAAACAACCCCCAAATGACACGACCCCACACCCCAGAGATAAAAAAACTACTTTCAGACTGACACAACCACCACAGATGGAACCACTTCTACTGACAACAAAAGACCCCACCACCACCAATGCCAGTACAAGCACAGAACTAAAATTGCATCCAGTGCTCCCTTCTTCACTGCATCTGTCTGTATATCTTGCATCAAAACCCTTGAGCGATATAAAACTAAATTTGACAACAAACTGGGGATTTTAAAAAAAACAGCAGGAGAAATTGCAGCTGCAAATGGTGCAACACCTACCCCCATCAGCTCAAAAAAAAACAAAGCGATTGACAGGTGTCTAAACCGTCAAAACACCCTTGAAATCAGCACGTGACTGTCACACCAAACCAGTCCCTGTAAAGCTAAAATAAGCAACGCAGCCAGAAAAAAAACAACAGGAACAATCTATGACGTGTTACTAACAAGTGTGTTACGGCTGAAAAAAGAACAGACTGTCACAAACGCTGTACCGACTCCGTCACTGCACCAACAACAAACCACCCTTTTGACAGACAGCAACTGACCCCACCCCTGTCATAGTAATACCACACATCTCGAAAACAGCTCAATCAAACTACCCAAAATTCCCAGGATCCGTCTTCCCCCCGAAAGGCAAACTTGTAAAACTTCATTGGGGGGGTTCAACCTTCATATTTTGACCGACAGAGACTGGACGGAGGGGCCCCCAATTTACGCACAATGCCGGGGCAAGGTGACTGATGTCACTGCGCCCTCAAAGATTGGCATACGAAGGATGTGCAGCGGGGCATTGCATTGGGGGAAACGACCTTCACAACCACTCTGAACACGCTTCAGCAGGATTTGGGCAGCTTCGGGACAGGTGAAAAGAGTTTTTCCTGCTCCAAAATTGCTTCTCTGCCCTACTTCCTAGAAAACCATTCCCTAAATTCATTAATTTGATAAAATAGGGAACGCTGTCCTATGGCAGAACAATGCATTTTTTTTTGTTTGAAAACAAATTTCTTGATCAAAATCTTGGGACGTTAAAAGCTATTTCACATTGGAGGTTTTTCACCTGTCTCCAGGGGCTTTTCCTCTGGTTATGGCAAATCTTTCATTTCTGCACTCCGTGTGAACCGGGCCCCCACGGAAACGGGGAAGGGGGAAACCCAGAGCTAGTCAGGAACAGCCCATTCAAACAAACTGAACAATCACAGTCTTCAAAATTAAAAGAAAACCAAATCAAGCACTTTCCCTACTGAGTTTCCCTCAAGTGTCAGCCCATTACCCCCACCATAGGAACGCCCCGATCCCATCCACACATTTACCCCCAAACAGTTCAACGTACCCAAATATCACTTGGACAATGCCCTAAATTTCCACCAGAAAACCATTGTTCTTCTAATAAACCCTTTTTCCCCACCATGCAATGCCCCCCCTGCCGTACTTTAACAGACCCCCCCCATTAATCAAACCAGTTTCCCCCCCTGGGCCTTTCTCCCCCCCTTTCCTCCTCTGCCTTTTAATCATGGACAAAAAAGCACCTTTTCTTCCCTCTCCCCCTGCTTAACAGAAATTCCGGGGATCCGAAAATTTTGATAACACTGCTGCTCGCCTTTCCCAAAGGGAGGGCCCACCCTTTCCTACCCTTCCCCCCCCCCCCAAATTTTTCCCATCCCTGCCCCTCAGCTCCACCACCCCCCCCCACCCCCCCCGTGTCTTCTTTCCCCCTGCTTGCTCCTCTCACCTTCACCTTCCCCACGCACGACTCCTCCCCCCTTCCCCCCCCCCCCAACCCTGTGATCTTGTTCCCCCCCCCCCCCCCTTCTCCCCCTTTGCTTTGTTTACGTGGGACTGAAATATTTTACCCCGGACGCTTGAAAGCGACATTTGTCTTGGTTGGTCATCTTTCCTGAATATTGTTATCATACACAACTTAAATTGTCCTTGGACTGAACTTCATTGCCCTGCTTTTTGGTTTTGTGTGTTCGAATTTTATGTCCCAATTTATTTTAATTGTGTTGTAACAGTATATCTATTTTTTTTTATTCTCAGACTTTACTCTAGAATTAATACAATGGACCATTGTAATTAATTAATACGAACGGATTACGCATTTGGGCACCTAAATTTTTTTTCATCTCCAAAAAAAATTCATGTGTCTGTTTTTTACTAAACGAATCCCCTTCTATTTACTCTTGGTCTTTTTGGGAAAATCCCTTGATCCCTTTCACTGATACAGCTTTGTCCTAACTAACTATAAATTGTCCGACCGATGCACATCACTCGTTTAAACAGGACTTGGAATATATAATCATCAAACTCGCCCCTTAAAAAAAAGGCGGCTGACCTTTACCCGATAATGTTTAATGCAGTGGGTGCAGGCAAACCTCCAACTAGCCCCCCTTCTGTTTGGGGTATGTGTACAGGGAAACCCGCTGCCACTTTTCCCTTTTGGGATGACAACTTTGTACACATATGGATGATTTAAAGACATCCAAAAGTCATTCTTCTCGTGATTTTAACATTGATCTGTTTAAAAAGGCAGCCTGCCTGGGGTCACCACCCCACTCTTTGGGTTGCATCACTTATTCATAATCCCAAATAAACGCAAAGACATCTTCTACATTGCGATCATATCTACCGAAACAAAGCCATGATCCCAAAAAACATGGGCAACAAAAGAAAAGCGACCACTGTCTCATTTTGTGCACTTGGCTTTTAAAAATCCAAACAACAGAAAAGGGCCACAAACCATTCAATATCGCTGCTTTAAAAATTTTTAGTAAGGGTAATTTTTCCCTCGACTTAAGCTTTCTCCTTTTTTTACAGGTACTCAAAAACACAGAACCAAAAAGCGAATACCTGGGATAAATAACTTTCTCTCAATCGTTGATAAACATCCCCCCTTAGAAGAAAAAGGTAAACACAGAGTACTTCCCCGCTGGGGACAAAAGACTTATTATAGAAATGGGCCCAAGGGGTGGGACTTTAAAAACCCCAAAAAAAGTAGTAATAAACAAAGCAAGAAAAAAAGTCAATCTATTAGAAAATCAAAATCTGACATTTTAAGGAAAAATGATAAACCAAAAAGGGGTGCAGCATCATTATGGCGTGTTTAAAGAAATAACTGACAATCGGGAAAAAAATCAAAAAACTGCACGTGGTCGCTAACCTTTCAACAATCATTTTTCCTTCAGGTAAATGAATCAGTACAAACGGCTGCCATGCACATTTTTAATCGATAGGATCCAGCTTTCTCCAACGTTTTGTCAAAACGATAAAAAACAAAATTTTATTTTGCATCCCCGCTTGCTATTTTGAAGTTGGTTCCTTTAAATTTTAAAAATTAAAAAAAAAAAGCAAAGGGTCCAATAACTTTAAAAATTCTATACTCAACTTGCTCTACCCTTTCATTGCTGTACCCCTTTCGTATGTTTATAATTTTGTGTATTTGACAAATGTCTTCCCCCTGTGGCTAAAGGGACAAAAGGATTCCCAACCCCAAAACAAAGTTTTCACTGATTTAAACAATTTTTAAACCCAAAATCTCTTTTTCCGTTTACGAAACCTCTGAATGCATTTCACAACACCTAACAAAAAAAATGGGCATCCAAACTGTTCCACCCATTTCAGTCAGGGTTTCGTCGAAAACACTCTGCCACACGGCCTAACACGCCCTGTTCATCTATCAGCCCCAAAGAAAGAAAACCACTAGAACTGTTTTTTCCCCCCTTTTTTAAAAAAGCGTTTTTATCTTTTAACCACAACATATTAAAAAAAAGACGCTATTTTTCAAAATCCGCAGTAGTCACCTTTTTTCAGCAATCTTGAAAACAGGACCCCGTGTTTACTTAAACGGGACTTATTCTCTGAAAATAGTGAGCTGTGGGGTTCCACAAGGGTCGCCCTTCCTCTTCCTTTTTGTATTTTTTTAAAAGACCTACCGATGCCAATCTCACAATGATGCAGCTTGGGTTTTTCGCTGACGATAGTTCTCTTACTGTAGGAACAAAACATGTCTTACAAATTCATTTCAAAAAAGAATCACTGATGTCTTAGAAAAGGGGCAAAACCAAAACCGAATGGTCCTTTTTAAACCGCACAAAACAAAAAGTATGGTCCTAGCACAGACAGAAACATCAACGACACATCTTATGTTTAGCCAAAAAAAAAGTGAAACCCTTTATCGAGCAGGTTACCGAACACCGGTTCTTAGGGGGATCATTGATGAGAAATTTAAAGGCAAACAATAAAAATCTTTTGCAAACAGTTGGCTCGCAATTTGTTTTACTCAATAAAAACCCGTTATATGTTTAACCCACATCCGGAAATTATTTTTTTAAGCCCATTGCCTTTCTCGCATCAACTATGCGTCCCCGTCTGGAGTGGTGCCGATAAAATCACATAAAAAAGATCACCTATGCATAGACGGGGGAAATTAACGATTCCCCCACAATCCTATCAACCCGGGCAAATTTGCAAACTAAAATTTTTACCACTGCAGAGCCAACTGACCTATAAGGCAGTACTAATGTTTAAAACCAGCAAAAAGGGGCCAACTATCTTTCTGATTATCCAAATGGCAGCAAAAGCGATTATTTAAAAATTACATTTTTCCACGTGTCCGCATTTTTTGTTTAAATCTATTTTGCATATTTTGGTCCATCTTGTGGAACTCTCTTTCCCCCGTCTGGGCCAAACATTCAATCACTCCGCCTTTAAAAAACAGTACTTAACATTTTCTTAACAATAAACAACCTATTGATCTAGTCTCAACGCCCTACTTTTATGCTTTCCCTATATTCTAAAGAAAAAGTGTGTGTGTGTGTGTGTGGTTTGTGTGTGTGTGTGTTGTGTGTTTTGGGTGTGTGTGGTGTGTGTGTGTGGGGTTGTGTGTGTGCGTGCGGGCGTGCGTGCGGTTTTGTGTGTGTGGTGTGTGTGTGTGTGTGTGTGTGTGGGTGGTGTGTGTGTGTGTGGATGGGGGTATGCGTGCGGTATGGTGGGGGTGGCGCATGTGACGCGCGCGCGTACTTCATTGTGTTTGTGTAAATTTTTTTTAAAGGGGAATTTTTTTTTAATTTTTATAATTATTATCTTATTACTATTTTTATTGTTAATATTATAATGTTTTTAATTTTCATTTTTTCTGTCATTATTTAAAATTGCTCTGTTTAGTTGAATGTTTTAGAATACAAGGCAATTGGAAGAAACCGCCTAAAATCTCTATCCTTAGTAATAAAATTTTTGATCTTGATCTTAGTCTCTCTCTCCTCCTCTCCTCTCTCCCTCTCTCTCTCCCTCCACCCTCTCTTCTCTTCTTTCTCTCTCTTCTTCTCCCTCTCCTTTTCCTTTCCTCTCTCTCCTCTTCTCCTCTCTCCCTCTCCCTCTCCCTCCCTCCTCTCCTTCTCTGTAGGGTAAACGGGGTTTTTAAATCCCATAACTTTTTCACGTGATTTTGTTCGTCCTTCGTTTTCCGAAATGACCAGGGACTTAAATTTCTCAGATGGAAGATCGCGAGTGTGGGTCCGCGGTGGCGGGTTTGAACCCAAAATCTGGGCCCGAAAGGGAAACGTCCACATGGGGGGCCCATGGGGTTGGGGCTAAATGTCCGTGGAGGTGGGGTTTTAGCTTGGCCTTGCGCGCGCCCCGCTTTCTCTCAGTTTGGTGTGGTCTCTTCTCTGATTTTAAAAATCCCCCCTTTGATGCTGTTTCGAAAGGCGGGCCCGGTAGGGGCAAGGGGCCCTCCCGGGTTTTTGAGGGTTCAGGCCTTTGAGCGACACTTTGGGGCAGTTTTTAAAACCGTTTCTTCTCCCCCCAACTTGCGTTGCCCTGACTCATTTCTCGAAAGCAGTTTTTTTGGGCCCTTTGACTACTGGCTTTCTGAAGATGGGGGCCAGCCATCTGGCTGGGGGAAAATTTTTAAAATGAATGCGGGGGTTTGGGGCCCCTTTTCCCAAAGACCTGGGTTTGTCTGAGACTTTGCCCTTTGAAAATTGAGGTGTAGGAGTCTGCGGAGACACCCTGAGGTAAAAATGGTTGAGCTGTTTGGCGGTCTGCTTTAGACAGTCCGGGTTTCCAGGCTAGAGTAGAGTGGTTAGTACCACTGCATGGTAGGCCTTTCAGTTTGGTGGTAAGGCTTGGGTCCTCACCACTCCCAGACATTTTTCACGGAGTCCCCCAAAACACAAAAGCGGGGTTTTTGACAACCCTTTTCCCTGACCTATGGGGTAAAACTTTCTTTGGGTCGTGAGAGTGTGCTCCCGATAGGTTTGAAGGGGGTCAACTCATGTAAGTCCCCCTTTTTTTCCCGTGTGTGTGGTTCCTGGTGGGTTTTTCCCTGGCGCAGGTTGAACATTATTTCGGTCTTTTTTCGTGGGGATGGTGAAAACTAAAGGGTTTGTCGCGGTCGGGAGGCAGTCCTTTTTAATGCTGCTTTCATCTGCTCTGTGTGCATTGAGGGGCAGTCATCAGAAAACAAGAAGCCCCGGAGGGACGGTCTCTTTCACCTTTGTAAGGGCCCTTGCAGTCCCCTGAGGTTGAACAGCCCCGTCATTTCTATTTTGACGGTTTTAACCACCCTGGCAGTCACGGAAGGCACAGTAGCATGGCGGGGGAAGAATTTCCCAAGAGTGTTTGAGGCGAGAAGGGAACCTTCCCTTACGCCGTTGGTAAAGTGATTGTTTTGAATTTGAATATAAACCTTTATTTTCTTTTTTGATACCTGAGAAAAAAAAAACAAAAAAAAAAGAACAATGTGGGAGGAAGGGGGGGGGGGGGGGGGGGGGTTTCGAGGTAAGAGGTTTAGTGTAGGACAGAAAAAGTAGTTTTGATCCCTGTCAAGAAAAAGGCCCGGAGACACGAGGGGGGGAAAAAAAAGATGTACTTTCCCAAGTGATCTAAAAACGCAAAAAGCGAAAAGTTACTTTCGTGATATTATACAAGGGGAAGCGGGCTTTTTTTAAAGAACGAAACCTTCAAAGAATTTCAAAAAAAGGGAAAAAAGGGATCAGCAGTTCTAGTGTTTTAGGGGAACCCCAAATTTTTTATGCGAGAATGGCTTCGGTTTAAAACACAAAAAAAAAAACGCTGAACAGTTAAAATTTATTTACAAATACATTGACATTCTGCATACTTATTCCGTAAAGAATTGCCCCAAAAACCCGAAGTTAGGCTTTAAATCGACCCGGGAATCCAAAGCAAAAATCTGAAATAATATTTTTAGAAATCTTGAAGAGAATTTTAAAAAGCACAAAAGGTCTTTAAAAAGGGGTCACTCGTTTTGTTGAATTTAGAACGGGCAGACGAATTACACAAACTGGACCCTTTTTTCCCCTCTTTTCGCCATTTTTTTGCTTAAAAAACTGAAACAAAGGCTAGCGTTTGGGAAAGGTATTCAAAACCCAAAAACAAATTTGCCTTTTTGTATACGATTGGGTTTTAAACACATTCTCTGTCTTCTCTCTGTTCTTTTTTCTCTCTCTCTTTCTCTCTCTCTTCTCTCTCCTCTCTTCTCTCTCTCTCTCTTCTTTTGTGTGTGTGTTTTGTGTGGTGGGTGTGTGTTGTGTGTGTGTGTTTGGTTTTGCGTTTTGCGCCGCGCGTGCGCGTGCAGTCGGGTCTAGTAAGTATTATGAATGTTTGTATGAATGGGTTTTTTTAACTGAGGATGAAAAAATGATGTCCAACTTTCGTTCTTTTTATTCCACAAAAACGGGAAAGAAAATTTTTACGAACTTGAAAAAAATAAAATGAATGAAATACGGAAAACAATAAAAAAGAAAGGAGGTACAAGTACCAACATTGGGAAGTGTTTGTATGAAAATAAAACCCAAATAATGATATTATTTAATTCTGAAAACGTACTTTGTGACAAAGGCAACTAAAAGGTTATTCATCCGAGAGAGAGGGGAGAGAGAAGAGAGAGAGAGGGGAGGGGGGAGAGAAAAAAGAGAGAGAGAGAGAAAATCAAATGTTTAATTGCAAAAGGCCCCCGACCTTCTGCAATGAGGTCAAAAACAAAAGTAGAAACACACGCGGTCGGCGATATACTGAAAATCATGAAAGAAAATATTTGCTAATCTGAAAGTGAGTGTAAGTTCGAACGAAGTCAGTGAACCGTATAAAAAATGAGTCTTGTGCATTGAAAGTATCTTTTGTTTCAGTGCGTACAAATGTAGGTGCGTGGTTTATGCCCGGGAATTTTTAGCGGCAATGTGAATTTTTTAAGTGTGTAAATCAAGTGAGAAAAAGGGGGTTCTAAGTGCTGTGCCACCGAAAGAAGGAAGATCAGGTAAACTTTAAAAAAATGAAACATCAAACGCGACATTCTGCTTTGGTGCACGCAGGTTTTTGTCGTTTTTGGGGAGGAGTGCAGAGGGGGCGGGGGAAAATGGGAAACCCAGTGACAGCAGGGAACAAACTCTTGCATTTCTTCTCAACCCCCGAAGGTGACGGAGCTATTCCGTATATTAGTACCCGAGTAGATACTATTAACACATTCTTTTTTTGAGAGGGTTGTGAGTATAGATGTTATGATATGATCGTGTTACACGTAATGTATTAGAATAATTTTTGGGGAAGAACGCAATGATGAGTAAGAAAAGGGTTTAAATCATTGAAAAACCGGTTTATTTACCATTTAAATGTATATAAACAATGTGTTGAGAAAAAATGTTGACCCGAAAGGGTTGACTTTGATATGTAGTGATCGATAAAAAGTGTCTGCGAAATGAAAAATGGAAGGAGGGGCAGTAAAGAACGGGTTTCGGTTTTGTTACAAAAATGCAAGAGGGGTTTTAAATGTTACTGATGTGGGAAAGGTCTAAAGGGAAAAAGGGGGGTGGGATATTGGAAGGACCCTTTAACATTTGGGGCTTGTTATCGTGTGACAACACAATGCTATTTATAAAGATGGTCAGCAAGAGGGCGCAAGTAATGCTCCAGTGATTCAGATAATTATTTGATAGCAGTGGTACAAATGATATGGCAATATGGTGAAAAGTAAATTTTCTTAATAATGAGAGAACGACAACAATAAGGGTAGTACAAAAAAAGAAGAGATAATCTTGACAAGAGGGCAAACGAAGCAGATGACCTTTATGCTATTAAGGGGAAAGCAAGATAGAGCATGAAGTGTGTGCTCTCAACGTGTGTGGTTTCCTGTCCAAGCTTGCTTTTCCTGATTTTGTGTGGACTTATCAACAGGTATGATGTTGTCTGCATCTCAGAAAGTAAACTTGCTGATGTTGATACTGGTGAAATTGATGGATATACTGCGTTTTATAAAAAGAGAAGTAAATATAAAAGAAAATCTGGAGGTATACTAGTATAATAAAAGACTGTCTTGTTCAATATGTCACTGTCTTTGAAGAAAAACAATTTTAAGATACCATTGGTGCTGAGTCTGCAAGCAGTTATAAGTTTGTGGATTTTGATATGGTCAAAGTGCATTGTTTTTTGCTTTTTGTGACTCCATTTTGAAAAGAAAGTTTTATGCTGTGTTGCTTATATTGAACCAAGGGATCACCTTACTTTAATAGAAATGTTTATAATGATTTACAAGATAAAATTCTGAATATTGGCATTGATAGCATCTGTCTGTTAGGGGACTTGAACTCAAGATCGGACAGCTAAATGAATTGTTCGTCAATGATTTGCTTGCTGATTGCGTTCTTGATAGAGATGATAATTTTCCTGTTAGATCATCTGAAGATAGACAGACAAACAATAGGGACATGAATTAATAAGCTTTTGCAAAGCATGTCAGCTTATTATCATGAATGGTAGATTTGGTAGAGATTATGGTAAAGGTAAACTGACTTGTAAAAATGCATCTGTAGTGGATTACGCTGTAGTTTCTTATGATTATTGATAGTGTTGTAGATTTTAGTGTGGATGATTTTAATGAATTATTTTCAGTTATTCATTGACCAATTACCATAAAGTTTGCAATCGCATCAAGGGGGAGATCTGAGAAAACAGCGCCGATTTCGCATGCTAACGACGCCAGTTCATACTATGTAAGATGGAATAGTGCTTTGAAAGCAATTTTTTGTTGATGACTTAGATGTTAAAAAAATTGTATCATTAGTGATTGAGCTAGATGACTTGCTTACAAATCTAGATAAATTACTGTAAACAATGTAAATAATATTGTTGGCAGAGTTAATGATATATTACTTGAAAGTGCAAATATAATAAACATGCTAAAAAAGAGAAGGAAAGGTACCAAACCAACTAAAAGAAAACGAAGGATAGACCATGGTTTAATGAATATTTGTAAAGTTAAAAGAAACGACTTTTGCCGTTGTAGGAGAAGATGTTTACTTATGAAAAAAGATTTATTTTTAAAGGCGGAAAGGGTACGTGCAGCAAAATCATATAAGAAAGCAGTTAAAAAAGAAATGAGAAAATATAATCTCGAAATGGCAAAACAGCTACGCCAATTACAGACTAAAGACCCAAAGGCTTATTGGACTATCTTAAATGGACAGAAGAGAAAATCCAACCGTAATCAACCCAGTAGCCATGCTTTCTTTGAATTATCTAAAAATATGAATGTAGATGATGTAGAATATGCTGACGAAGTTCTGAAAATGTGCCTTTTAATGACACCAGTTATGCCTTTTGGGATAATTTAATCACCGAAAATGAAGTAATGAACTGCATTAAAAAGTTAAAGTAAAAATAAAGCCAGTGGACTAGATAATATTGCAAATTAATTTCTGAAAACCTCTGCGATGAAAATGCTAAGATTATATGTCAAATTGTTCAACCTTATATTAATACTGGTAAAGTACCAACTGAGTGGGGCGCTTGGGGTTATACATCCTATATTCAAAAACAAAGAATGTGTCTTAGACCCCGGTAATTACCGTGGGATAACTATACTATCCTGTTTTGGAAAGCTGTTTACAAGTATTTGAATGAGCGTTTAAAGATATTTATCGAAACATTCGATTTGATTGGTATGGAACAAGCAGGCTTTCGGAATAACTTCTCAACACTTGATCATTTGTTCACCTTATATTGCCTGATTGATGTTCTGTTAGTTTAAGAAAAAGAGTTTGTACTGTGCTTTTCTGGATTATGAAAAGGCATTCGACAAAGTTAATCGATCGTTTCTATAGCATAAATTGATAAATGGTGGCATTGGTAGCAAAATATTAAAAGTTATTCAAAATATGTATTCTCAAGCCAAGTCATGTGCATCTGTCAATGGTGATTGTTCTGATTTTTTCTGTTCCAATGTTGGTGTAAGACAAGGAGAAAACTTGTCACCTGTATTGTTTGCCTTGTTTTTAAACGACATGAAAGAATTTATTGTCCAGCGACATGGCTGGCCTTGTAACCGTCGCAAAAGAAGCAATTGAAATAGGTATCGGCGAATCGGATGTTGACATTTTGTTGAATTTATTTCTCTTATTATGTGAAGGTGACACTGTGATCTTTTCAGAAACTCCGTCTGGACTACAGAAAGGTTTTAAAGTCTATTAAAAATATTGTGATAAATGGAAATTGAAACTAAATACAAACAAATGTAAAGTTGATATTTTTTCTAAAGGTAAGGTTAGACGTTTTCCTGATTTTCTTATAGGTACAGAAAAAAAAAACTAGATGTCGTCCATGATTTCTTGTATCTAGGGTTAAGGCTTAACTATAATAACCGAATGAATGTTGCGCAACGTGATCTGTTTGACCGAGCCTCTCGAGCAATGTTTGCTTTGATGAGGAAAGCTAAAACTATTGATGCTTTCTGCAGACCTAGTGATGGATTTATTTGATAAAACTGTATACCAATTATTACAAATGGATGTGAAATTTGGTTTTTTTTTTTCTTTTTTCTTTTTCTTTCTTTCTGCGTACGCAGGCTGATACTCCTGCAGACACTGCCTGTATAGACAGGCAGTGGAGTTTTGACATGAATGATCTTGTCCAAAGATAAGAGTTAAATTTTTATAAGCTGGTTCTAAAACTACGACAGTCGACACTTCTTTCATGGTTTTTGGTGAAACGGGAAAATTCCCATACCGGTCATTGTTAAATCCAGAATGTTATCATTTTGGTTTAACCTTGTATCTAACCATCATAGTTATCAATTATTATTTCTTGTGTATAAATGTCTTCTCAGGATGTATGAATTAAATGTACCTGAAAACAAATATATCAAATACATCCATACATTATTTTTGATTTGAGTAGTTTCTGGCTAAATCAGAACACACTTGATGTACATCCATTATGGTTTAAAGAGAAAGTAAAAAGATGCCTTAAAGATAGTTTCATACATACCTGGTGCATGCATGTTGACAATGATGATATATATCAATTACAGAGTGTTTAAAACATCATTTAGTGTTGACCCATACTATCTAGTTTTACCACAGAATTACATGGTTACTCTGCTCAAATTTAGAACAACAAATAATAATTTACCTGTAAATAAGCTACGCTATGCTGGCACACCTAGGTGTGAAAGAATTTGTAACATGATATTGCAGATGAATTTCATTATTTGTTCGTGTGTCCTTTTTTGATGCAGAAAGAAAAACAAATCTCCCGCGATACTTCTTTGTACGGCCGAATGCTGTTAAATTCAACATTTTGTTTGCATAAAAAAAGAAACTTTTTAATCAAAGTAAAGAATTATATACAGTTATAAATAGCTTTTTCCAATAATTCATATAACTGAAATCACAACATTACACAAAGTTTGCACTCTGCATAGGGACAACTGTCTATGAAATTTCATTTATGCTTAATATTGTTTGCGTTGTTTGCTCGTTTATTTTGCTTACTTGATAACGGATATCACTCTATTCTGATGTGCGATTATTGATTTTGTGTGAGTAGTGTCTTATATTTCTGTGCCCCATGTGGGTACGAAATAAAATAATTGCCTTGCCTTGCCTTTCCTTGCTTAACAAAAATGGTCTTCCTGAAATTACTCTGGCATTTGTGTGCTAACTGATAGCAGTTCTGAGAGAGAGAGAGAGAGAGAGAGAGAGAGAGAGAGAGAGAGAGAGAGAGAGAAAAGAGAGAGAGAATGCTCATGGCCAAGCCGAATGCAAACGGCCATGTGAGGGTTGTAACCCCTTTGAAGTCAATGTTCAATGGATTTAACATATATACAAACACAACTCATTAAAGCATGTTTTCAATAAACACACCGAAATTCGGTTAAAACCTTTCTTCCATAAAATCTAACATCATATGAAAAAGTTGATCTCTTTCAGAAAGTCAAAAAATCACACCGAGCGTGACATCTCTGAAGACGATTTTCCTGGAGTCTGCTGTAGTGTTTATGTCTGATGTCGTGCAAGTCCCGACATTCTGTAAGAACATTTCATTGTAAGTGGTACATCACTTGAAATGCATCTCAGGACGTCTTCACCATTCAAAAGATAACAATGGGTGTGAAAGGAGTAGCCTGTGTGTAATGGCACAAGACTCTTTCTACTTTATGGACGCCCATGGATTATGGTAAATACTCTGTCACGTTTGGTCGACTTGGGAAGAGTTTGTTAGGTGTCTGTGAGTTCCATTTTTCATACCAGAGGTCTTTGACATAGGCCCGAGCTTTGGATTTCAGTTCATGTGTGGGATAGAAAATGTGCGCAATGTTTTACTTTTGGCATTCTTGGCAAGTTGATCAACCACCCCATTACCTCAAAGGCCGACAAACCAGGGACCTTAACAACAGTTATGCTGCATCCATCAGATGTCAGAGAAGTATACAGTTCGAACAGTTTTAGCAGTTGAGAATGCTTGAGGTTACGGCCATCTATGGCCTTAATGTAGACAGGGAGTCTGACAGAATGGGAAAATCGTTATGCTTTGGTTTGCAGACCATTTCAAGAGCGAGAACCAAGGCTGCCAGTTCAACAGTGTAGATGGAGCTGTCCGTGGGAATGTGTTGGGAACAATTCTGAGAGGGAGCTTTTGTGCAAAACGCAGCAGTAGCAACCCCTCCTCAGATTTGGACCCATCAGTAAATATTCCCCGAAAGGATGGAAATTTGGACACAGTTCGGCAAAGTGACAAATATGCCAAAGAACTGGTAATGTCTGTACGATATCAGGCTATATCAAAACGGATGAGAAAAGTCCTTGGAGGGTCATCAGGAAATTTGAACAAATCCCACACGACTCCAGATCTATGACTGCACTGTTCAAATGGGGAAGAATGTGAACTCCCAAGGGTTGAATGAAACTGGAATGTCTTAAAATTTCTTCCGGAACTTCAGGTCAAAGACATAGTCACGAGTAGGGTTTTCGATTCAGAAAAGCGATTCAAACAGTAGCTTTGGCCAACAACACAGATAGTAAACAGTGGTGGTGTGAAATGCACCCAGTCAAAGCCCTTGATTGTGGATGGGATCCAGAGAATGTCCAAGGATGGTGCAGGATTGCTTTCAGCTGGTATGTTCAGCAGTTGAGGACAGTGTTTGTCTGGGTCCCACCCGCACCTCCGGGTGTACCTTTTCTTGTCTGCCTTTTGGCGACTCTGGGGAAAGCCCCAGCTATGGCGAGGAAAGACCCACTGACTGCAGGGAAAGTCCGGTTGACAGCAGGAAAAGCTGTAACCCGGGTTTCTCTACAGAGGACATGTAAGACCTAGTGGGGAAAGCTTGGCTGTGTTTGGAGTTGTACTGTCTTGACCTGTCAAGGGAGCAGTAGCAAGTGAGGCCGTGGGATGCGCACGACAGTTGCTTGATGGCGGCGATTTTCGTCAGTGGGCTCTGCAGGTATAAAATATAGGCTGGTACACCCATGGGAACGCTTCCATGGAGGTTTTGTCGTGTCACATCTGGTGGCAAGTACACCATGGCATCCGCCAGGGAGCAATCATGTCCTTTGATGTTTTAAAAGAACGTCCTGTGCGTGCCTGCACCACATGTGAACACAGCGCAGGCATCCAAGGGTGGCGCAGCTGGTTTGTTCGGCAGTTGAGAAAGGTACTTGTCTGGGTCCCGCCCGCACCTTCAGGTGTATCTTCTTATCCTTTTTTTCTTTTCTTTTCTTTTTCTTTCTTTTTTTTTTTATAAAAGAAGAAACCTCCAATGTGTAGATCCAGTGTTCTTACGCTAACGCACTCCCAACATCTCTGG
>CM031600.1:79743803-79757963 GCA_018398815.1 Conus ventricosus
GCGCCATTTGTTGGTTTCAATTACGTTCACATGCCACTAAGACCAAAAATAAACTTAATGACTGCAACGGCAAAAGCACATTACTATAGTAGACGCAAAATATAGAAGACAGTTTGAAGTCGTTCTCGCATGATCAATCGAAGGAAAAATGATACGATTCAAGTCTTGTTTTTAAAAATACACTGAAGAAGATCCCCACCCTATCTCAGATGTGCAGAATAGAACACAGAGAAAGATGCCACGCCACTGAAAAAGAGTAACAGCAACACACAACAACAACTACAACACGCGCACAGATAGACGCACGCGCACACACACATACACACGCACGCACACACACACAACACACACACACACACACACACACCACACACACACACACACACACACACACACACACCACACACACACATCACACACACACACGCACGCACGCACGCACGCACGCACGCACGCACGCACGCACGCACGCACGCACGCACGCACGCACGCACGCACGCCCACACACACACACATACCACGTACACTGGCGCACACTTAAATGGGCCCTTGCACACCCATGTATGCAAGGACATACAAACATACATGCGTGCACTCTCCGTACACAAGTGTAAAGAATATGCTAGTCAAGGCCTGACCAGCGCGCAGGTTAGACACCTGCTCCGCCGTAGCCATGGTACCTTCTTTTGAATTCGTTTTCTTAATAAATCATTCATTTATCCATCATCTTTAAATCGAAAAGTGATCTCACGTTTAGCGGACGTGATAAAGCGTACATGGCCCAGTCCGCGCTTAGTGACACTTCTTGGTGAAACAGAAACTAGTTAGGTGTCATTGCGTGCAACCTAGTCTGCATCTCGTCCGTCGAAAGCAATAGCTCAATGCATTGGTCAGACCTTGGGTACCTACCTGCCATCGTCTGCACCGTTTAGGTGTATGTGTGCGTATGTTTATATCTATGTCTATGTGTATGTGTGTGCGGGTGTGTGTGTGTGTGTGTGGGGGGGGGGGGGTATGAGTGAGTGTACATGCGTCCATGCATCCATGCATGCACGCACGCGCGCGCGCGTGTGTGTGGTGTGTGTTGTGTGTGTGTGTGTGTGTGTGTGTGTGTGTGTGGTGTGTACACACACACATATATACACAGACACACATACATACACGTGTAGATGTACAACACATGCACATATGCTTGAGTTTTGGAGGCGTGCACATGCAAGCCTACAGATCACACACCACACACACACACACACACACACACACACACACACACACACACACACACACACACACACACACACCACACACACACACACACACACACACACACAAACGAAATCACATTGTTAAACTGTATGCACTGTTTGTCCTCCTGGATTTTTTGCAACCATTTTAGTCTTCATGTATCCAAACCCGACCTATCTCTGGTAACATTTACGCCTACATCTGCATTTTTGCATTCATTTTGTCTTCCGGCCAATTTCGAAAGTCATTTATACACTGGATCTAGAGCAGTTTGGTGGTGGTGTTTGAAGTGTGATCAGGAACACCCCCCCCCCCCCCCCCCCTCGTCCCCCTCCTTCCTTCAATTTCTTTCAGTTCTTTTAACTGGCGCATTAGGTGTGTGTTTGTCTTCAGAATGTTCCATCCATGATTTTTCAGGTTTATATGAGTACCTCTTGTTTCCTTCACTGCCTCGTGCAGTGGGTGTGCAAATGGTCAAGTGCTCTTAACTATGCCTTCACCTGTTCTGCTTTGTGTCGGTAATTCTTTGAAAGGAGGTCGAGCAATTAACGCACAGCTTCAATGATGTGTCCACTGTAGTTCCCAAGACCAGTCTCATTGCTTCAGTTTGAATTCTTACTCAAGAAGATTTTATGGGACCATGTTGTAATCCCTAATCCATAATAAATTACATTGTATCAACTGCCTGATAAGCCGGTAGAGATGGCATTGTTCAATGTCTTTAGTTGACACTGCTCTTTATGGTCGACAGGGCCCATTTTCGCATTTCAGTATGGCGTTCTCAACATGGTTTCTGAAGGACGACAGTTATCAAAACCTACACCAGGCAGCATAGGTTGTCAGTTAGTTTGATTTGTATTTCATCGAAGGAAAGTGGGTGAAAAAATTTCCTCCAGTCTGTTGGGAATTCAGAACATGTCTGTACTTTTGTAGGTTGATGGACGATCCAGTTTCTGACGCCACTGAACACTTTTAACTTTCTGATGGATTGCTTTTGCAATAATTATTACTTGAGCATTCTTTGACGTAGCAATTACGTGAACATTCTTTGACGTTTTAAAACATTGTACACAGGAGGGTAGAGAGTGCCTTGAGGTAATCCTATAGATATTTTACGTGGTTCAGACATCCAGTCTCCAAATCGTAGTATGTTGGTTCAATCCTGAAGTAATACTGCAAAACATCTTGTCCATGTTATGCTTACTCCGTAGCCAAGAAGCAGTTATAGGAGAAGCGAAAACTATCTTTGTTATATGCATCTTCCAGGTAGATTGCTACAGCTGGGGTTTCGTCCTTTCTTTGGAATCTATCTATCATAACATATGTAGACAAATGCGGCCGCATTTCCAATGATTTTTTCCCATTCCTGTAGTCTTCTTAATTGCCAGGGAGGATTTGCCTATTGTCAACGTATTGGGCGAGATTCCTTGCCAAATTGTGTTCCTGAGGTTTCCTACAATTTTGCATGGTGACATTGTGGTAACTACGTAGCTGATTCCGATTTTCTCTGGGCTTTAGCAGAGGTTTCAGTAGCTGTGCGTGCAGTCAGACATAGCGTTCATCTAAACTGTCCTGGTGGAGATGATGAAATGAGCTTGATGTTCTTCTGAGAGCTGTATAATATATCGGTTCTCTGTCTGGATTTGGAGCACTATTTTCTTTAGTGCAATTAACTGTCGTTTTTCGGTTCACGTCCTTTGATTCCATCACAAAGTATCATTACATTTATAGAATCAGGAAGAGAAGGATGCCAAAGGGTTTTGGGACAGGCTAGCATGAATTCAATTCTATTATCATTTATTTGCTGCTCTTTAACGATAATACTGGTCTTAAAAAGTCTGCAGTGCATTCATGTGTACATCAACACTTCAGTTTCAGCTGTGAAGTCTGACTAATGAGCTAAGTGTCACCAACAAAGCTCTCCAAGCAGCATGACATGAAGACGGATGACACCAGACACAGAGAAATGCACAGAACGAAAAGAACTGGACCCAGAACAGACCGTTATGGGACAGCATACTTCGAAGTACATAAAATTATCAGAGCATCTCTCCTTCACACGTACTAGTGCAATGTCACATGTAGATAAAACAGCTCAGTCTCGTGAGAAGGATGGAGTGGTCAACAGTGTGTAAGTTCGGATGATAAGTCTAAACGTACCAGAACAAACATTTTCCACCACCAGCTCTAGAGAGGAGTCAATGACTATTCTAAAAAGAGCGATGTCACAACTAGGCCACGTCGTGAGGCTGACGGGTGAGATAATATAACGATTTTTTAAAATCAGAAAACGCTATGCTGCGACAGATCGATATCACAATCGTAAATTATACATTGTTCGTTTGTGCAGAAAATCCATTCATTACAACAAAATTCTCAAAGTTGTCGTTCTTTGTTCGCATTGTGCCATTTGTATCTCTTTTATTGACTACTGGATTTGCATATAACTGATTTTTGTTTGAGTTGGTAGTGTCTAGGAGACAGAGAGAACTAATAAACACCGATTCTGGCTCACCCGGTCTCAACGAGTTTCGACCGTAGGCGACTCCAGAATCGGTGTTTATTAGTTCTCAACAAGAAAGACTTCAATAACCAAAAACGTAGCGTAGTAACGTAGGGGAAAAGCAGCCGCGGCTGAACACGCCCCATAGAGTAACGTAGGGGAAAAGCAGCCGTGGCTGAACGCGCCCCATATACAAACGGTGGGGGCAGGTAAGCCTTTAATTGCTAGTTGCCGGCCTACCTAAGGACTCTGCACTATCCGATTACTTACTACGTGGTCGGACATGACGATTTTCGGATCACGCGATGGGCTGATGTCACGGCCGGCCAATCACAAGACTAGATAGAATCAGCTGATTAGTAGTGACGACATTTCCGCCCAGCACTTGTGTTGTTCATTTCTCCTAGTGCTGTGGCGGTGTGAAGACGTTTTCAGTTGTTTGTGTTGGTTGATTTTATTTCAATGTCGCGTGATAGTATCTTTTCTGAATTAGAGATAGAACTTCTTGAATCACAAACCAGTTTTGGAGACGTGTGCTTTTTGGAAGGGGTAGTGGGTGGCGCCACTATTTCTACAAAAAGCTCCAAATGTTTAGCGACAGGTGTACTAACTGGCGATTAAGAGCCGCCAAAAAAGCTCTACCAAAGCAGTATTTACTTTTGAAAAAAACACTAACTCCGCCAATGCTGGCCCTAAGCCCGGATGAACTTTTGTTGTGCGAGAAGGAAAGTATAATGAAACTCTTTGTTCTTATGACGATTGGAATGTTAAGTTTTCTGAACTACTGTGACGGGCTTCTAAAAATAGTAACGGTTACGCGTAACCGTTACTATTTTTAGAAGCCCGTCATACTATTGTCAGTAGTCCAAACCCACCACGCAGGCCCGCACGCTGTTAGGCCGCCCCTGTGGTCTCTGACTGTACGGCAGACTTCCAACACCCAGCCACCGTTGTATCGATTTCTTCCACCCAACAACCTAGCCTTCGCTGCTGGCCAGGCGGTTACAGCTGTAACCGCCCGGCGACGTTCAAGTGTGAACAAGCACTGTCCTGTCTATTGTGTGTTTGTTTGTGTTTGTGTTTGTTGTTTGTTTGTGTGTGTGTTTTGTCCCACCCTACGCACGCCCGTCCCACCCCCACCCCACGCATGCACACCCCCCACCCCACTCCACCCCACCCACCCCCACCCCACGCATGCACACACTTAAGTCACTTCTAAGTTCTTAACTGAAGTTACCCCAAGTCACTTCTAAGTCATTCTCAAGTTGTCCTCAAGTCATCCTCAAGTCATCCCAAGTTCTTACTCAAGTCATCCTCAAGTCACCCCAAGTCACTTTTAAGTTCTTAACTGAAGTCGTCCTCAAGTCATCCTCAAGTTTTTACTCAAGTCAACCTAAGATCATAACTAAGTCATCCTCTAAGTACAACCAAGTTCTTATTTGAGTTATCTTATAATTATCAAAAAAAACAAGACAATCTATGTTTTTATCTTAAATAGTAGATGTCTAATATAGTACACACACGCCTCAAAAAACGCGTCATCGCTAAGGATGTCTTGCTCAGCGTTCTCTGCATAGATCTTAATGAAGTTCTTACATCCTAAGCAACCGCATTGATTACAATTCTGGTCTATGGAAATGTCTTTTATAGACTCCATGTCTTTATTTATTGACTCCATCATTTTATAATACGCCATGATCTATTTTTATTAAAAAAATTTAAAATTAAGTTCTTAAAATATTATTCCATCTGAAATGGATCAAAATGATCTTTTGTTGTTGACGGTTCTGGCGTGCTGTTGTCTTCTGTATTTAGTGGTTCAGATTTTTTTGACTGCTTTTGTTTTTGTTGCCATTGTTTATATATTTTATAACCGTAATAACCGCCCCCAGCAGCAGCAAGGGCGCCAAAAATGGCAACAGTTTTAAGTTCAATATTCCATGAAGACTTTGGTGCTGTAGGTCTTGAATCACATGGAGTGTTTATAGCTGGCATTGAATCAACTTGTTCTGGCGTTGGCGGTGTTATGTTTTCATTATGAGTTATATTTTGTAACATTAATTTTTTTTTGTCTGTTCCACTCTGCTAATTTTTTTCCTGCTTTAACACGTCCAGGATGCTTTTCACTGGTCTCCACCTGGTTCAGTGTTTTCTGATTCTGCTGATTTTCTGGCTTGGTTACTTTCTCCACCTGATTCAGCGTTTCCTGATTCTGCTGTTTTTCTGGCTCGGTCATTTTGAAGGGAAATAAAATCTATATGATTAAAAGTAATTAATCCCATGATTAATGGCGATAACAATGTTCCAAATCTGTAGTATAGATCACATCCTAGAGACTCTAATGACTTTGTTAAAACTGGATCTTGCGTTAAATCATACGTAAGATCTTGTTCAGAATCAATGGGGGCAAATCTACTGACTAGTTTAGTGTACAAACTAAGAACCGTTTGCCCTACACTTTTTACCATTCTTGATCCTAGTTGCGCTTCATACCTGTTATGATACTTTATAATGTCTTGTGGCGACATCTGCTGAATCTGTTCTATGCTGAATTCATTTCCGAGGAACTGTTTTGTTTTTCCACATGCTGCCAAAGAATACAGTCTTTCTTTTTTTGGCATAATAGCTTGCTCATCAACCTGGTCATTTGTAATCATAAGTTCAGGAAGGTTTAATAGATCATCGGTGTTCATGTTTTTATTAATTATAATTATTTTATTTTTTAAAATGAGCGCTGAAAAAACTGTTGCCAACCTTGTATACCATTCTGCTGTTATTGGTGGCCTGAGTATAGGATACACAATGCTTTGCAAAAGCTTGTTAAAAATTAAACCAGCAGATCTTGGCAAACTAGACTTTGAGGATTCAGCAAAGCTAATTGCTATTATTGCAGCTTCATTTGCTACGAAAGATTTTCTAGTTAAGCAAGGAATAATTCCAGACAGTATCAATATGTAAAAAAAAATACATTTATAAAAATGGCTTCACTCGTAATGATGATAGGTGGCGCTGTGGTGAATGCGCTTGCTTTTAGCGGAAGTAATTACGCATTTAGTAAACTACGGGACGACGGTGAGAGAAAAAGACATAACAAAGCTATGGAGCAACTAGCCGCAGCACAAGATCGCTATGAAAAGCATAGAATTGAGCAGTTAGATTTTATTAATAACACACTGAAAAAACAGGGGCATGCAGCTTACACATTTAAAAATGTTGACCAGGCAATAAAAGAATATTATCTTGTAACAGGCAAACCAATCGAGACATTGCCCCCGCCAAAATTCAGTGACTTTTATCAACCATCAGAAAAACAAAAGATGCAAGAAATCGTGTTTATCGTCTTTGGCATGACCGTTGTGTATTTTGTTGCACATAATATTGGCTGAATAAAAATGAACAAAATCTATTATTCGCCAAAAGGATATTGGAAGGGAATCACGGCAATAAAAAAGCTAAGCCAAGCAGCGGGAGTCAGTGAACAAACAGTGAAGGAATGGTTATCTAAACAAGCGATTTGGCAAATTTATTTACCAGCACCAAAACGAATACAAAGACCACACTTTACGAATACAATACCGAACGACACCCATCAAATGGACCTTCTATATTTACCCCATGATACGATTAGACGAAGAAGATTTAAGTCGCATCACAGTCATTGGGACATAGCTTTCAAGATACCAAAGATGCAAGAACCATTAACACAAAAGAGTGCTTCTGCTGTTGGCTGTGCTATACAACTGATATATTCAACGGGGCCCCTTAACTTTATCCTCCGCATGATTCAAGTCGATGATGGAAAAGAATTTAAAAGGCCGAGTGAATCAATTTATTGTTAAAACATAGAGTTAACATTAGAAAGTGGTTCCAGGAGTTCACAGATTCACAGGCTTTAGTTGAAAACTTTAACAAACAGTTCGCCCGAAAGGACTTTGTTCCTATCCAAGTATCACAGTAGAGCTTATTGACAATTCTCGCAACACAGAATGGGTTGAAGACTGCCTTCGTTTTGCGCGCAATGATTAATGAAGTGTTTAAAAAGGGCTAAAACCAGTACAAGCAATCAAAGAAAAACTATAATGTTGTTGAAGGAGAGTTTCATCCGGCAAACTATTACCATTTGGTTTGAAAGTAAGGTACCTTTATTTACCGGGGGAAGCAGAAGGGGACACTCGCCATCAGGGCAAACAGATCCAGTTTGGAGTGTTGATCCATATGGGAAATAAAAAGAAGTGTATAAAATGGAAATCCGCGTGTGTTAATTACGAGTAGACTGACCACAACAAAACAACCTGCTCCTCAAAGATCTTTTGTGAAGGAAGAACTGCAGATAATTCCACCGACACAGTCCACTTTAATTCATTCTACGTAATTTATTTGAGTTTAAAATGGAAAAAAGCTCAGAAGGAAAGTGCAGAACGAAACAAGAATGGTAAAGGACGAGGACCTTGATATATACAGGAATCATTCATGCGGTGTAATGCTATTAAGGAAACATTTTCGGGGATTAAATCAATGCATGCTAAATCCTCCAGATCACCTATACAACTCAAACCCCCAAATTGGGAAAAAAGAATATCTTGAAATAATAAAAAAAATTCGAACGCATCAAGCATACATGAGGGAAAAGATTTAAATGAATTGGATGAAGCTATGAATTGATCTTATAAGAACAGTTGTTGAAAAAATATAACCCTCCTGTTTATGCGTGTCCCCCGTTGCCCAATTCATTATGAAAACTCAGTTACAAACACACGTTTTGTGTTTGTTCTATCTAACGACTTCTTTGTTACAACTGTTGTGTTGATCTCATGTAGATTAGATCGCAGTTTTACGTTGTCATGAATGAAAAGTCTTATTGTTAACAATGTTCTTTATAGTTGTCCATGTGTTTGTTTGACTGCACAACGCTGCGAGATATTCCATTTGCTTTCTTAATGATTTTCTCCTGGGCTCGAAATACCTGTACATTTTCGGCATGAAACCATATTACTCCTTTTACCCCTCCGGATAATTCATCCATCATCTTTCCTAAAACCTTTTTATTAAACGGATGAATGTAAAGGCGAATCTTTAGGATAATCAGGATGTGTCGTACATCCGCAGGCCTTGAGCTATTCTAATTCCATGTCTTTATAGTTGTCTTCAGTAGGGATATCTATAACAAAAACTATCTGTATCTGTGGTAAAGCACTCTGGACTCAGGGATATAGGGGCTTAAAAGTAGTCTTAAAAGAAATTCTAACATTTAAAAGACTTTCGATAATTCTAACAACAGTAAACCCGATAAAAACGGGTTGTCCAAATTTTTGACTTTCTTTTTTTTTCATCATTATACTCAAAAAGTGATCATGAAAATCTTCTGAAGTCCTGATGAATTAGGTTTTGAAGTCAGCTTAATTGCTTCAGTTCTCTTTGGTGGACTAATCTGACATCTTTGCGTTTGTGCGGGATTCTCCATAGTCTTTCCAAAACGGCTCTAGCTGTTGGTTCATTCAACTTGAAAAGTCTTTTTCTGAAGCATCTGCGAGATTTAGTGCTGAGAATCAGTGTTCTTCATGTTGTATGGTTTCAATGAACAGTTCTTGATCAAAAGCAATTATCGCGATGAACTGCTTTCAACTTCAACATGTCTAAAATAAAATTGCCCAGAAGTCTGTAATGACAGACATTAGATTTTTTTCTGCATCCGAAAGATTTAGGCACAGTTTAGTTGGTTCTGTCATCTTTAGCCTTAGGGATGGTGCCATTTTATGTTTCTGCTGTATTGGATAGTCATTATGAAGGTCATGGAGTTTCATGAGGATAATTCTATGTCAACTTCTAGAATGTATCCACGGCCGATTTTGATCAGGCGCCAAACTGCCCATCCACTTAATGCCATTTGAATATTTTCGGCTTCACCGCCTGGTGTACATTTTAAAGTTACGTAATGGATAAGTGAATGCGCCATAGCCAACTTACAGATGGTTTGCGTCTAATTAAATGAGATAGTGAGACCTTTTACTATGATTATAGTCGTCGCCAAGTATTTGATTGTTTGCTTTACAGTAATGATGCGACGCCATACTAATTCCTCCACGCAATCACGTTTTTTTCAATCATCTGGATATCATTGGTATATCTGACTTTATATCAATCTGTACGCCAGTTTAATCTTTTATGAAAGCGTCCCAACTTCATCCGGGCGACAGAAATGTAATGCGCGGGGGAATCCAGGCTATATGTTTCAAGCTGGTCTTTCTGTTTTTTCAAAGAACGTCCGCCAAACATACATAGTATCAGCATCATGTAGGTGTCATGATAGGTCTCCCATCGTTTTACAATCTATACTTTGGCCAGGCATCGTGGAATGTTGGTAATCAGAATCGCTGATGTCCTTTCCTCTGAGACTAGAAAAGAACGCGACTTTCGGCGGACAGTGTATCTTCATTCAAACCTTTGCAATGTTCATGTATCGTAAGGGTAAACACCCTTTTTCTAACAAGTGTTTGGGTCAAAAATATTCCTTCCGTTATTGGCCCCCCCCCCCCCCCCCCCCCCCCCCCCCCCCCTCCCCCCCCCCTCTGGCAGGACTTTAAGGACATAGCCAGCGTCTCTAATGGAACCCATCATGTGCTGCTAGAGGCATAAAAAGACATGTTATTTAAGTGAAACACAGGTACTTTTCTGATGACTGTGCAATGCATGACACCCTGAAGGCATTGTCCACTGCTTTTCATTATAAGATGAGAGTCGTAACCTCGCAAGTTATGAAAGAATAAGGCAGTTCCATGGTCTTTGGTTCAAATTTAGTTGAAGATTGCATTTACTGTGCGCTGCTCTCTAACACTTCCCTACTAATGTGATTCATTGGTCTCCTTACCACACTGGCCGCAAGGCCACCTTTTGGCTTGGCTTACCCCACTGAGTTCTTAAAAACCACAAAATTCCAACAATGAGTGGCTGAGTCATTTTACTTGTTTTGTTGGTCTTCAGGAGCTCATCTTGATTTCAGATATATTCAGTATTATTGAAACAATCAGTACGCACTTGCTGCATGCGCTGTAAAAAACTTCTTCTGAGCCGCATTGGGGCCTACGGTATAATTCTGGCGGTGAAATGTGCGCCATCCGACCCTAACAACAATGAATGAAAGCAAAATGAAACACATCTGATGCATTACTCATTAAGACTGTTTTTCGATTAGTTTTTGTGGCGCTGGCCGTCATAAGGAACAAATTAAGCGACTCGAAGTCATGCGGTAAAACTCCGTATGGAGAATGTTGCATCCGTTTCCAGTTCTAAAACTAACTTTAGAGATCGGGGTGGGGGCGTAATTTGTTCTGTATTACAGTCACATATACTGGGCCTATACAATGTTTCTTTTGTTCGCTTGACGGCTTGAACAGTTGGCATTCTTTGTTAAACATTGTCTGCAGAATTACTTGTTTTGCCCAATTTTTGGAAGTAGGGGCCAATAATCTACTTCCCTTGTGCGTAATCATGTGTAATGCGGAGCCCGCTGGTGAAAAACTTAGTAGTATAGTCAACATGATTTTTGTCTGGCTCGCCAATCGTGGGACGGTTCTTGGACACCTTTAATCGGCTGTAGAATTTGTTTTCCTCATCCAATGTTGCTAAATATTGACTGTTATTGGTTTGTTTTGTCTTCAAAATGATCATTAGGATCCACGCTAACAGGAAAGGAGATTCACTAAAGTTAAGGGATTCATTCGATGTAAGTGTGATAGTTAGACACTCTCTTGCGTTTTTGCGGATATATGCAGCCTAGCAAGAACACACCACATAAAAACTTTGTTGTCTGAATTCTTTATGTTAGAACTGCTCTTTTTGCGGACTAATGCTGGAGGCAGCGGAATGTAAGACTTTGCCTACAATCGGCGCATTACTTAGGCCTGTTTTAATCTGATCTCCTAAGACTTCGCCTTCTGACCAACCAGAGCCTCTCATTTGGCTTCTTCAGCGACCACATCAAACTGTGGTGTAAGCAGTTGGTCTGCCCAACCAGGTGTTAAGTCATTAGTGAGAAAGAATAGTTCTGTTGTTTAGTCGAGACCCAGACTTCTAGTTTTTCTTCTTTTAATTGTTATATTAGTCGTTTAATACAGCTAACATTACTTTAATGGGGGTCATTGTTAGTTTACCCCGAACTTGAGAAAATAGCCATGAGCAGCACTTGCCTGTACGTTTGTTGGATCCATGTCTTCTAAATCAATATCATTCTGTGCTCTTGATAAAATCTTCTTGCATTCCTTCAAACAATTCGTCTGGTCCTTTCATATGTTCCTTAGCCATGGTTGAGTTTCTTTTCTAACGCAAAATATGTATTTAAATTAAAAAAACTAATTAATTCTGAATCTAATATCCAACGTCTTTTTGTGCTTGTTGGATGGACTAATAACTAATAGTAATAAACACCCTTGGCGTTGTTAAATGAGTGCTGTTTAGAACAGAGTTTAATGTTTCGTTTACGTTTTTTAAGCATCCTTTTTTATCTGCTCGGGGTTCTGCTGTTGAGAAAAAATTGTCTCGCCTTTCTTTGAAGATCTAACTTTTGTCTTTTAGAGTTGTAGTCATCAAAATCGGGCCTGTAAACGATTTAAATGCTTCATCCGCGATGTTTGAGTCAGCTAGTGCTTTATTTATAATCAGCTTAAAGGAACTAAGTTTAGCTGTTATTAGTTGAACCATAGCTGTGTGCTTTTGAAGTTTAGTTTTTATTTTTTTGCTAGCAGCACCTACAGCTAATGAACACACGCCAAGAGCTAAAGACGCCCCGCCTAGAGGTATAGCTAACGGTGCACCAAAACCTGTTGCTAAGAGACCTACACTTGTCCCTGCCGATAGTGCACTCAAAGTCGATGCTCCAGTATTAACATATGTAACAGCATTTAAAGGCAGCAGAATACCTTCGTCTGGTTTGCTATATTTTGAAAGGTCTTGCTCTAGTTTTTGTTGCATTTGTGTAATGTTGGTTAATCTGAAGGTTTTTATGTCGGGGGCTATCCCTTCTTTTGGCGACTCTAGCGCTGTAGGCACATTTGGATAAACCTGAACAGACATGCTTTTTTTTAAAAATAAAAATATAGTATTGTATATCTTTTTAATCTGTTATCTTGAATATTCAGCTGCGCATCATATATTAAAAACAAATGTACATTAACTGGTTTATCACCATCTTTTTCTTTATCAATTTGAATGTTTATTCCGTCTTTAACAGTTCTCCCACTTCCATGCAACTGATTATCCTCTGTCGATCTTAGGTCAATCCATAAACCGTATTTTGTTGTTAAATAATCATCGAGCCTAACACTGTGAAGGTGTAGATCTTTAGACACAAGGTCTACTGTTGGACTTCTACACCTCCCACCCCCAAACAATTTTCTTATTTCGTCAAAATGCTGATAAGGTCTAAGCCCGCTAGCGTAGATTTGGTTAGGACTACCCTCAATCGAACATTGTACTTTCGTTATTTTAGGATTAATAAACTTTTCACTTCCTCTTTTAAATGGTTCTTTTCATCTTCACACAGCAATAAAATACCTTTAAGTGATCTTGCTGCGGCACTAAAACTAAAATTCCATATAGTGTCATTCTTGCTTCTAGGATATGTTGTATGATGAATCACTCTTTCGTAATATATTGCTAATTTTGACTGATATTGTTGCTCAATCAGCCTTGCTAAATTAGGGTTGCTAACAATGTCAAACTCTAGCGCGATGTCAGAAATGCTGTACTTTGCTTCGGTGTCTGATGATCTGAAAACACGTTTGTATTCATTAAAAGTTAGTTCATATGACAATCTGTCTTTTAATGCTCCTTGAAATATGGCGCATGTGCTTTTAACAACTCAAAATCTAAGGGAATAGAAAAGCGATTCCATACGCAAAATTTACAGCTACATACTTTTTGCCGTCTTTAGCGTCTGCGGCGCCTATTCTATGTTTTAGTGCTTCTTCATTTCGATTCCTTGAAACGCAAGATCAGCCCTTTCATTCCCGGTTAGCCATAGATCAGAATAGGTTAAAAATATGTCTGCATTGTGTAAAGAAAATATTTCTTGCCCCTCAAGTTTTATAGAAATTTTCTTAACGATTGCCCGTCCCAGATTCTGGACAACTGTCCTGTTTGGGTCTGTTGCTGATTCGAGTTCTATTTTGAAAGTAAGTTGCGCAGAGCCTGGCACAATCACTTCATCGCTCTAGGTCTGGAAATTTAACAGTAAGAATTTGATCTGAATCAATAGTAGATGGATTATTTGAACAGTAATATTCCGTTTATTTCCTTCCGCCAAAGGCTCTTTCAGTCTTCTATGCGGGTCAAGATTGAACCATATGCTTGTGACATTTTTATAAAACAAATAAAAAAGTTAATTTTAAAACATGGCAGGGGGATTGGAGGTGGGAAGA
>CM031600.1:79758963-79777130 GCA_018398815.1 Conus ventricosus
TTTTATGAATACAAAGTGTTATCAGATCACAGACACGAAGCAATGTACAGCATTTCTGACATCGCGTTAGAGTTTGACGTTGTTAGCAACCCTAATTTAGCAAGGCTGATTGAGCAACAATATCAGTCAAAATTAGCAATATATTACGAAAGAGTGATTCATCATACAACATATCCCAAAAGCAGGGCAGACACTATATGGAATTTTAGTTTTAGTGCCGCAGCAAGATCGCTTAAAGGTATTTTATTGCTGTGTGAAGATGAAGAACTGTTCAAAAGAGCAAGTGAAAAGTTTTTTAATCCAAAAATAACGAAAGTACAATGTTCGATTGAGGGCAGTCCTAACCAAATTTACGCTAGCGGGCTTAAACCTTATCAGCATTTTGATGAAATAAGAAAACTGTTTGGAGGCGGGAGGTGTAGAAATCCAACAGTTGACCTTGTGTCTAAAGATTTACATCTTCACAATGTTAGGCTTGATGATTATTTAACAACGAAATACGGTTTATGGATTGACCTAAGGTCAACAGAGGATAATCAGTTGCATGGAAGCGGGAGAACTGTGAGAGACGTAATAAACATTCAAATTGATAAAGAAGAAGAAGCCGATAAACCACTTAATGTACATTTGTTTTTATTATATGATGCGCAGCTGAATATTGAAGGTAACAGACTAAAAGATATACAATACTAAATTATTTTTATTTTATAAAAAGCATGTCTGTTCAGGTTTATCCAAATGTGCCTACAGCGCCGCCAAAAGAAGGGATAGTAGAAAGCCCTAACATAAAAACCTTCAGATTAACCAACATTACGCAAATGCAACAAAAACTAGAGCAGGACCTTTCAAAATACAGCAAAACCAAACGAAGGTATTCTGCTGCCTTTAATGCTGTTACATATGTTAATACTGGAGCATCGACTATAAGTGCACTATCAGCAGGAACGAGTGTTGGCCTCTTAGCAACAGGCATAGGTGCGCCCGCAGCTTTGCCTCTAGGCGGTTTGTCTTTAGCTCTTGGCCTGTGTTCATTAGCTGTAGGTGCTGCTAGCAAAAAAATAAAAACTAAACTCCAAAAGCACACAGCTATGGTTCAACTAATAACAGCTAAACTTAGTTCGTTCAAACTGACAATAAATAAAGCGCTAGCTGACTCAAACATCACGGATGAAGAATTTAATCGTTTACAGGCCGATTTTGATGACTACAAAAGACAAAAGTTTGATCTTCAAAGAAAGGCGAGGGCAAGTTTTTCTCAACAGCCAGACCCCGAGCAGATAAAAAAGGAATGCTTAAAAAAAGTAAACGAGACATTAAACTCTGTTCTAAACAGCTCACATTAACAACACCAAAAGGTGTTTATACTTTAGTTTGTGAGTCCAAGCGCAAAAAGACCGTCGATATTGATTCTGATTAAGTATTTTTTTTTTTAATTTAAATAAATATTTTGGCTTAGAAAAGAAAGACAGCATGGCTAAGATATATGAAGGGCAAGACGAATTGTTTGAAGGAATGCTCGAGAGAGAGCGTTTATCAAGAGCACTGAATGATATTGATTTAGAAGTTATTGACCCAACAAACGTACAGGCAAGTGTTGTTCATGCTATTTCTCAAGTTCCAAGTAAACTAACAATAGACCCGCCAGTTAAAGTAATGTTAGCTGTTTTAATCGACTATGTAACAATAAATGAAGAAAATCTAGAAGTCTGGGTCTCAACTAAACAGCAGACTATTCTTTCTCATAATGACTTAACACCGGTTGGGCAGACGAACTGCTTACACAGTTTGACGCTGCCGCTGAAGAAGCTAAAATGAGAGGCTCTGGCTGGTCAGAGGGCGAAGTCTTAGAGATTAGATTAAAACAGGCTAAGTATGCCCCGATTGTAGGCAAGGCTTACATTCCGCTACCTCGGGAATTGGTTTTAAAGAGAGCAGTTTTAAACATAAAGAATTCAGACAACAAATGTTTCATGTGGTGCGTTCTTGCAAGGCTGCATCATGTCCGTGAACACGCAGAGAGAGTGACTAACTATCGGCAATACACCAAAGATCTTAACTTCAATGGAATATCCTTTCCTGTTAGTGTAGACCAAATTGATCAGTTTGAAGAACAAAACAACCCAATAACTGTTAATGTGTACACATGGGATGAGGAAACAAATTTGGTGCCAATTAAAGTGTCCAAGAACAGTCCAACAATAGGCGAACCAGACAAAAATCATGTTGACTTACTACTAATGTTTTCACCAGCGGGGCTACCCCATTACACATTGATACGCACAATGAGTAGATTATTGAGTTATACTACAAACAAACATAGCAAACAAGAATTCTGCAGAAAATGTTTAACAAGAATTCCATCTGTGCAAGCTGCGAGTGAACATATAAAACATTGTAAAAGTTCTGTAGACTGTAATACAGAACTAATTACGCCCCCACCCGGATCTAAAGTTAGTTTTAAGAACTGGAAACGGCTGCAACATTCTCCATATGTTGTTTACGCAAACTTTGAATCACTCATTGTTCCTTATGAAGGGCCAGCGCCACAAAAACTTCGAAAAACAGTCTTAATGAGTAATCATCAGATCTGTTCATTTGCTTTCATTATTGTCAGGTCGGATGGCGCTCATTCAGAGCCAGAATTATATAGAGGGCCCTAATGCGGCTAGTAATTTTTTACAGCGCATGCAGCAAGTGCGTAAAAATTGTTCTAATAATCTGAATTTATCTGAAATCATGATGACGCCTGAAGATCAACAACAGTATGGCTCAGCCACACATTGTTGGATTTGCGGTTTAGGGCCTCTCATCAGACGAAGCCAATCCAAAAGTAAGAGACCATGATCACATTAGGGGAAATTTTCAGAGGAGCAGCGCAAAACAAAGAAATCTTCAACTAAAGTTTGAACCAAAGACATGGAAGCTGCCTGTATTTTTTCACAACTTGCGAGGTTACGACTCTCATCTTATATTGCAAGCGGGTAACCAACGCCTTCAGGGAGCATGCATTGCACAGTCATCAGAAAAGTACATGTGCTTTAATCTAAATAACATGTCTTTTTAAAGACTCTATGCAACACATGATGGGTTCATTAGAGGCACTGGCTATGTCCTTAAAGTCCTGCCCCAAAAACGGAAGAATAATTTTGACTCAACGCTTGTTAGAAAGGGTGTTTACCCTTATGAGTACATGAACAGTTGGGAAAGGTTGACGAAGAGACGCTTCCTCCTAAAGGCGCGTTCTTTCTAGTCTTAGAGGAAAGGACATCAGCGACTCCGATTACCCGCATGCTCAAGATGCTTGGCAAAAGTTAGATTGTAAAACGATGGGGGACTATCATGACTCCTATTAATGGCTGATACATGTTTGTTGGCGGACGTCTTTGAAGATTATAGAAAGACCTGCATGAAACATTATAGCCCCGGATTTTTGCGCATTCCCTTTCTGCGCCCGGGAAAGAGTTGGGGCGCTTTCTTAAAGTTTACTGGAGTACAGATTTATTTATTGTCAGATTTGCCAATGATTCAGATGATTGAAACGGATTGCGTGGAGGAATTAAGTATGGGTCGCATCATTACTGTAAAGCAAACAACAAAAAACCTAGATGATTATGATCCAAGTAAAAGGTCTAACTATCTCATGTATTTAGATGCAAACAAACTGTATGGTTGGGCTATGGCGCAATCACTTCCATTACGTAAATTTAAAATGTACACGGGTACGAATAATATTCAAAAGGCATTAAAGTGGTTGGGCAGTTTAACGCCTGATCAACAGCGTGGATACATTCTAGAAGTTGACTTAGAATATCCTCATGGACTCCATGACCAGCATAATGACTATCCATTAGCAGCAGAAAGTCTAAAGATGGATCCAAGAGAGCCGCCTAAACTTGTGCCTAATCTTCGCGGCAAAAAAAAATTATGTCTGCCATTACAGACTTCTACAATTTTATTTAAGACATGGGTTGAAGTTGACAGCTGTTCATCGTATAATTGCTTTTGATCAAGAACAGTTCATGAAACCATACATCATGAAGAACACTGATCTCAGAACTAAATCCACAGATGCTTCAGAAAAAAGACTTTTTCAAGTTGATGAACAACAGCTGTTTTGGAAAGACTATGGAGAATCCGCACAAGCGCAAAGATGTCAGATTAGTCACCAGAGAGAACGAAGCAATTAAGCTAACTTCAAAACCTAATTATCAGGACTTTAGAAGATTTCATGATCAGCTTTTTGGCATAATGATGAAAAAAAGAAAGTCAAATTAGACAAACCTGTATTTATTGGGTTTACTGTTTTAGAATTATCAAAGCTTTTGATGTTAGAGTTTCTTTATGACTACTTTAAGCCCTCGTATCCTGAGTCCAGAGTACTTTACACAGATACAGACAGTTTTGTTATAGATATCCCTACTGAAGACATCTATAAAGACATGGAATTAGAAGTAGCTAAAGGACATGCGGGATGGTATGATACATCTGATTACCCTAAAGAGTCGCCTTTGCATTCAATTACTAACAAGAAGGTTTTAGGAAGATGAAGGATGAATTATCTGGAAAGGTGATCAAGGAGTTTGTTGGTTTAAGGTCAAAAATGTACAGTATTTCGAGCCAGGAGAAAATCATTAAGAAAGCAAAAGGAATATCCCGCAGCGTTGTGCAGTCAAACAATCACATGGCAACTACAAAGAAGCATTGTTTGGCAATAAGACTTTTCATCATGACAACGTAAAACTGCGATCTAATCTACATGAGATCAACACAACTGTTGTAACAAAGAAGTCATTAGATAGAACAAACACAAAACGGGTGTTTGTTAATCCGGAGTTTTCATATGCAATCGGGCACTGGAGGACCGCATAAACAGGGTTTTTATATTTTTCTTTCAACTTTTATTATAAGATCAATCATAGCTTCATCCAATTCATTTAAATCTTTTCTCATGTTTGCTTGACGAGTTCGAATTTTTTTTATTATTTCAAGATATTCTTTTCCCAATTTGGGGTTTGAGTTGTAGGTGATCTGGATGATTTAGCATGCATTGATTAATCCTCGAAAATGTTTCCTTAATAGCATTACACGCCTGAAATGATTCCGTATCATTTTCAAGGTCTCTTCCTTTACCATTCTTGTTTCGTCTTCCTTCTGGCCTTCCATTTTAAACCAAAATATGTTTACGTAAATTAATTAAAGCGGAACTGTGTCCGGCGGGATTATCTGCAGTTCTTCCTTCACAAAAGATCTTTGAGGGGCTGGTTGTTTTGTTGTGTCAGTTTCTCGTAAATAATACACGGGCGGATTCATTTTTACAATTCTTTTTATTTCATATGGATCAACACTCCAAACTGGATCAGTTGCCCTGATGCGAGTGTCCCCTTCTGCTTCCCCCGGTAAATAAAGGTACCTTACTTTCAAACCAAATGGCAATAGTTTGCCGGATGAAGCCTCTCCTTCAACAACATTTATTGTTTTTCTTTTAATTGCTTGTACTGGTTTTAGCCCTTTAAATTCTTCATTATTCATTGCGCGCAAAACTGAGGGCAGTCTTCTAACCCATTCTGTGTTGCGAGAATTGTCAATCAGCTCTCTGTGATACTGGTAGGAGAAAAGTCTTTCGGCTAACTGTTTGTTAAAGTTTTCAACTAAAGCCTGTGATCTGTGAACTCCTGGAATGCCTCTTTTAATGGTAACTCTATGTTTCAACAATAATTGATTCACTTGGCCTTTAAATTCTTTTCCATCGTCGACTTGAATCATGCGGGGATAAGTTAGCGGGCCTCGTTGGTATATCAGTTGTATAGCGACAGCAACAGCAGAGGCACTCTTTTGTGTTAATGGCTCCGCATCTTTGTATCTTGAAGCCATGTCAATGACTGTGAGCGCGTACTTAAATCTTTTTCGTCTAATCCTATCAGAGGGTAAATATAGAAGATCCATTTGATGGGTGTCGTTCGGTATTGTATTCACAAAGTGTGGTCTCTGTATTTGTCTAGGGGCAGGTAAATAAATTTGCCAAATCGCTTGTTTAGATAACCATTCTTTTGCTGTTTGTTCACTGACCCCTGCCGCTTGGCTTAGCTTTTGTATTGCTGCGATGCCCTTCCAATATCCTTTGGGCGAATAATAGATTTTGTTCATTTTTTACTCAGCCAATATTATGTGCAACAAAATACACGACGGTCATACCAACGACAATAAACCCGATTTCTTGCATCTTTTGTTTTTCTGATGGTTGATAAAAGTCGCTGAATTTTGGTGGGGGCAATGTCTGGACCGGTTTGCCTGTTACTAGATAATATTCTTTTATTGCTTGGTCAACATTTTTAAATGTGTAAGCTGCATGCCCCTGTTCTTTCAGTGTGTCATTAATAAAATCTAACTGCTCAAGTCTCTGCCTTTCATAAGCGTCTTGTGCAGCTGCTAGTTGCTCCATAGCTTTGTTATGTCTTTTTCTCTCGCTGTCATTCCCCAGTTTACTAAACGCGAAATTACTTCCGCTAAAGCAAGCGCATTCACCACAGCGCCACCTATCATTATTGCGAGTGAAGCCATTTTTTATAAATGTATTTTTTTCTTACATATTTATATTGTCTGGAATTATTCCTTGCTTAACTAGAAAATCTTTCGTGGCAACCGAAGCTGCAATGATAGCAATCAGCTTTGCTGAATCCTCAAAGTCTAGTTTGCCAAGATCTGCTGGTTTAATTCTTAACAAGCTTTTACCAAGCATTGAGTATCCTACACTTAGCCCTCCAATAACAGCAGAATGGTATACAAGGTTAGCAACAGTTTTTTCGGTGCTCATTTTTATAAAATAAAATAATTATAATTTAATAAAAAACATGAACAGCGATGATCTACTACAGCTACAAGGCGGCCTAAACCTTCCTGAACTTATGAATGACCAAGTTGATGATCAAGCTATTATGCCCAAAAAGGAGAGGCTGTATTCTTTGGCAGCGTGTGGAAAAACAAAACAGTTCCTCGGAACTGAATTTAGCATTGAACAGATTCAACAGATGTCTCCACAAGACATTTATTAAAGTATCATAACAGGTATGAAGCGCAGCTGGGGTCTAGAATGGTGAAAAGTGTGGGGCAAACGGTTCTTAGTTTGTACACTAAACTAGTCAGTAGATTTGCTCCCATTGATTCTGAACAAGATCTTACGTATGATTTAACGCAAGATCCAGTTTTAACAAAGTCATTAGAGTCTCTAGGCTGTGATTTATACTACAGATTTGGAACATTGTTATCGCCATTAATCATGGGATTAATAACTTTTAATCATATAGATTTTATTTCCCTTCAAAATGAACGAGCTGGAAATCAGCAGAACCAGAAAACACTGATCAGGTGGAGAAAGTAACCAAGCCAGAAAATCAGCAGAAAACACTGAATCAGGTGGGGGCCAGTGAAAAGCATCCTGGGCGTGTTGAAGCAGGAAAAAAATTAGCAGAGTGGAACAGACAAAAAAATTAATGTTACAGAATATGACTCATCATGAAAACATAACCCCGCCAACGCCAGAACAAGTTGATTCAATGCCAGCTATAAAAACTCCATGTGATACAAGGGCCCCAAAGTCTTCATGGAATATTGAACTTAAAACTGTTGCCATTTTTGGCGCCATTGCTGCTGTTGGGGGCAGTTATTGCGGCTATAAAATATATACACAATGGCACCAGAAAGAAAAAGCAACCAAAAAAATCTGAGCCACTAAATGCAGAAAAAGACACCAGCACGCCAAAAACCCAATAACAAAGCATCATTTTGATCCATTTCAAATGGAATAATATTTTAAGAACTTAATTTTAAATTTTTTTAATAAAAATAGATCATGGCGTATTATAAAATGATGAAGTCAATAAATAAAGTCATGGAGTCTATTAAAAGACATTTCCATAGACCAGAATTGTAATCAATGCGGTTGCTTCGGATGTAAGACCTTCATTAAGATCTATGCAGAGAACGCTGAGCAAGACATCCTCAACGATGACGCGTTTTTTGGGCGTGTGTGTACTATCTTAGACATTTACTATTTAAGATAAAAACATAGATTGTATTTTTTTGATAATTATAAGATAACTTAATAAGAACTTGGTTGTACTTAGAGAATGACTTAGTTATGATCTTAGGTTAACTTGGTAAGAACTTGAGGATGACTTGAGGACAACTTGAATAAAAACTTAGAAGTAACTTGAGAATAACTTGAGGATAACTTGGGTAAGAACTTGTGAATGACTTTAGGATGACTTAAGAACAACTTGAGTAAAAACTTAAAAGTAACTTGGGGTAACTTAAGTTAAAAACTTAGAAGGAACTTGAGTGTGTGCATGCGTGGGTGGGAGGTGGGGTGGGCGGGGTTGGGGTGGGGGGTGGGTGGGGTGGGGTAAGGGGGTGTGCATGCGTGGGGTGGGGGTAGAGACGTGCGTGCGTGGGGTGGGGGTGTGCATGCGTGGGGCAGGCCAAAACACACACACACAAACAAAAACAAACACACACATCACACACACACAAACAATAGACAGGACAGTGCTTGTGGGAAAGTGAAGGTAAAATGCCGCAGAGCAGCAAGATGGCTACCGATCATGCATGTTCGTTACTATATTTAGAACCACGTCAGAGCAGCAAGATGGCTACCGATCATGCATGTTCGTTACTATATTTAGAACCACGTCAGAGCAGCAAGATGGCTACGATCATGCATGTTCGTTACTATATTTAGAACACGTCAGAGCAGCAAGATGGCTGCCGTATACAGCCTAACAGCGTGCGGGGTTTCAACTACTTCCCAATCTCCGGCCCGAGTCGTGTTCCGCAATGTAGGCCACCGTTCTCGCGCGTGAACGGCGAAGCATGACGTCAAAGCAGGTGAGGTAAGAACTATTTTTAGAAAACTGTTCGGGGCTTTGTGGGGCAGGAGTCCAGCAAGTAGGCCACCGTTCCCGCGCGTGAACGGTGACCTATTTTTAGGCCGTGCTTTGCTAGCCGCACACTACTCTCTCCATACTGGTAGATGTACTAAGGTCTGCCTAACCCTATCTAGTTTGTTTGCCAGAACATTCGAAAATCGCCATTCAGTTGCATAAGGGCACACTTGAAGGCAAATGAACTGGTTAGAATTAGAAAAGTAGAAAAGTATACACATCTTAATACACAGATCAGCTTGCCCCATAAACACTGAATCTGTAGTTAACAATCAATCAAGTCTAATACAAACTGAGAACATTTTCACTTGGGAGGAACAGCAAAAATGTTTCAAATATAAGTTTTTAGCATACGAATCAGCCGTGTTTACCTCCGCCTTAAGAAATGAACGCCATGTTTTTTAAACATGGCTTTAGCTGTCCCAAGCCAGCTCCCAACAATCAACGCGTGATGGTTTGTTTTGCTTCGGCCAACTTTCAACAATGCAGCGCCATTTATTAGATAAGAAACCATCTCATCGATAGCCAAACACGTATTAAAACTGGCTACATCTTGTTTCATTTCCTTGAACCAACAAACCTTTAAGATAGTCTCTCTCGGTTTCACAACATGCTTCGCCTACCTTCAAGACAACTACCAGTTAAGCGCAATGAAGAACAGAGAAAGAGGCGGCTCTCGCTGTATAGCGAGGAACGTGTTTGCACACGCCCGCTGTGCGGGCAGACATGTGAATAGTTGGCTTGCCTTCACTGACTGACTCAACTAATTCTTTCAACAAATACTCTAACATGCAGTTAAAGTAAAACTTATGGCCTCGAATAACAAACCTGTTCTTCAGTAACGTTTTAGCCATTTTAAAATAACACAATTAAAACACAGTGGTCACACCAGAGCGCAGTGAAAACACAGCCTTCTTGAGTGGTGGCTCAAACAACAATGACGGCCCCAGTCGTGTCACGTGACAGCCTCGATCCGGCGTGTCGACGTGGCAATCTCGAATTTTCTGATGCAATGGGTTGAAACCCAGCCGAGTGTGCTTCGTTTACACAGCCCAGGCTAGGTTGCAAACTGCCGCGAGCCGTAAATTAAGTGATCGGGTTTCAGCCCCGTGTCTGCCTGTCTATGTACAAAGTTTGTAGTTGGAAATTAGTCAGAAGAAGTGTGCGGATTTTATGACATTTAATTGAGAGAGAAAGAGAAAGAGTGTGTGTGTGTGTGTGTGTGTGTGTGGTGTTAGTGTGTCTGTGTGTGTGTGTGTGTATGTGTCTGTGTTTGTGTGAGTGTGTGTGTTTGTGAGTGGGTGCATTTTTGTGTGTTTGTGCATGTGTGTGTGTAGTTTGAAGTCTTACTTGTCAGAGAACAGGGAAAGGGGCATTCTGGGTTACTTTCGCCCGAACTGAGTGAGGGCGGAAGTGGCCCAGAATGCCCCTTTCCCTGTTCTCTTGGGTAAAAAAACAGCTTGATCATCTTGCGGATTTATTAAAAAAATTAGCCGGTAAAGCTATAGACTCTTTACCGGGTATATTAGGGGGTGTTGTTAGCTGGCTTTTGTCTACTGCAGGCAAAGTAGTTGGCTTTATGGCTGAGCACTTATGGGCATTAGTTCTCTTAATAGTTGGGTTAATTTTTAGTAAGATAAAGACCAAGTAATCCTAAGCCAGTTAATCCAAGAACAAGTGCTGTCTTTTCATATTCATGGTCGTTATTTTTTTCGTAGTCTTCAACAGTCTTCGGGCTTTGGGCCACGGGGATTGGATGACTTATTCTTGGGGGGTCATCTTGTTTTTTTACTGCTTGCAATATTACTGGCTCAGAATTTATTTCGTTTTTTCCGACCTTCTGTTCATTGCCTGCCACAAGGATTTCATTATTGTAGTTTATTATTGTTCCTATCTGGAGTCTGAGGTCAGAAGGCAGCATGTATAAACCAGTGCCAACAGCAAAGTCTACTTTCGATCTTGCGTATTGTAAAACATTTTGGTATCTTTTAATACTTGAAGGTAAATCAACTGTAGAATTAATGGCGTCCTCTAAATTTGCTAAGTATTGTTTTTGTGCATCAAACCCAGTAGAAGGATCTGTTATGTTCGATCTCGTTTGTGCTTGCGAACCTAGCAAACACCAAACGTAAGTACGAACAGAGTCGTTTATTCGTTCTATTCCTGCTTTAGTTAGGCCCTTAGAAGTGTCTAATATAAATGTTGTCCATGCTGTTTTATGCTCTTGCTCTATGGACCCGAGGTGAACAGTTGTGCCTGAAGAGAAAGATGTGTAAGGAGGATTCCAGTCATAGTTATACTTTCTGTGCACGCCCCAAAAATAAGGGGTGCCTAGACCATGATTAAGATCCAACTTTTGTCTAAAGTCTGTCTTAGCCTTAATATTGAATTCGTTACAGATCCTTTCAAAAGCCTTCATGTTTATTCTGTTGCTGAATGGATTAAACGGTTTGTCATTTGGTAATGGCGCTTGCAGTTCAGTCAAAATACGTCTGAAGGTGTAATAAAAATGAAATCTGTACACTGACCTAACCAAAGGATTAGGATGATTTAAGTGATCAGCATACGACACTCCACACCCAGTTGATGCAGAAGACACAGCAAAGTTTAACTGGTTCTGATAAAACTGCATCGGATGACTGAACCACACTTTCGCGATGTAGTCTTTTTTAATAGGGGGGTTAAGATATTTACCCATGGAGTACTAACCTTTACTTGAAAGGCGTCAGACTGAGTCACAGAAATGTTAAGAGTATCAGTTGTTATATTTTAAAGATTGTAGTGCGGCCCAACAGAATATTTTGCACCAGTATATTTGAATGCACTCATTTTTATTTCGTTTAAAAAATGTTTGTAACAATAACAACTCAAGACCGTCCTTCGTTTTTAGAACCTGCTATTGATAACGATTGCAGAAGCAGAATGGTTGCGCTTCATGAAATTTTTTACAAAGTTGTATGGTTTAATATAAGTGAATCGATAGAATAATAATAAGATTCTAAAAGTTGGCAAAACAGGGGCCAAAGTTAGCCAGTTAACAATACCTGATGGTTATTACGGGTTTGCTCACTAAAAGAAGCAATGAGTAACTTCGACATTACCCTCAAACTCAACAATGCAAATCTAAAAAACAATGTTAACATTCAAGTCTGAAGAAGAAGCAGTTACTATTTTGATAAAGAGCTAGCTAAAATGTTAGGCTTTGCAGCTGACAATCATAGATTTAGAGTTACGCCAAACAAAACTACTTATGAGGGGGAAAATCCGCTCGATCTTGCATTACATTCATTACTTTATGTTCATTTGGATGAGCTGAGCACTGATGAAAACTTATATGATGGAAGGCCCTCAACTGTTTTTAAGAAGCTTTCCGTCAGGGAAAGCTGCATATTGCGATTATGAAATTATACAATTCCTAATTTACAGTTTAAAAGATTAGTTTGTGGGAGGGTCGGATCATTTAATATAAAATCAAAGACAAAGCGGGGAAGTTGTGAATGTGATAACTGCACATTGTTTTGGAAATAAAATAATAAGTTGTACTAAAAAATGTCGCGTGGGCCAGAAGAACCGGGAGTTTACATTAGCGCCTGTGAGGTGTATAACTATAGAATTAAAAGACCTTGCAGACGTTGCGGACTTTGAACAGAATGGTGAGATAGGCGCTTTGTATGGTTTTGAGTACACTAAAGATGGTGATTATAAACGCAAAGAGGTTGGCGACAGCAAAAGGTTTCCTACACTAGAACAACTGCGCAATCTAGAAGCAAATAATGTTGGCCAGTATGAATATAAAATAGTTCGAAACCTGACCTCAAATGGCATTTAGAACCATATTTAGAATGGGAAATAAAATTTGAATTCATAAGCCCATTTACATTTTTTAGCCGTCAAAAAAGTTTCAGAAAAGCATTCAACTCTGGCCCTTTACATGTAATGACAGATGACAATAGTCGGAAAGAGATTGAAATAAAGCCGTATGGGAAAAAACAGTACATCCTCCACAGAAGAGAAACGGTTTTTAAAAGATGCTTCTACAAAATTACAGTTCATGCCGCAAATGAAATTAGGAGACACGTTCACAATAATATTTGAAATTTCTGTCTTAAAAGATAAGGAGAGGGATGGGGTTGGGCGTTAGTGACGTCCTTTTTAAAGGAATTCTAATTAGCTGGCAAAACTTAGACGTTGACAGTCTTAAAGTTTACTGTTGTCATTCTTCACAATGGTGAGGATATTAAGGTCATAAAAACAAGCAACAAAATCAATATTAGTCTAAATAAGAAACAATCTTACAGAACTGAATTGGATTAATCTTACGCATTTAGACCTTATAGGATTTTTTATACTGAACAAGTTTTAAACAGAGGGCATGATAAAAACAATAACTGGATTAGATTAAGTTCTGTTATAAAACTATGAAGCAGTTAAACTTTATGACAAAAACCCCTCACTGTTCATTAATTTGTGGACAAATGGTTGTGGAAAAAACAATATTTATCCTCGACCTGTTACAAACAGTTTATCGTTATAATTTTGATCATATTGTGATTTTCTGTCCAAACACTTAAATGGAACAAAGCATATCATGATAGAAGGTTTATATGGACAGATGATAACATATTTTTAGTTGATCCCAGCAATAAACTGAGTGAATGTCTAGAACGCTTTTTTATATTGTTTGAGGGAACGCAGACGCTATTTATTATAGATGACTGTTCAGCAGAAAAAGACATAATTAAAAAGGGAAACACTTTGTCAAAACTAGCTTTCAGTGGAAGACATGCTGGGATAAGTGTGTGGATTTTATGCCAGAAATATAACTCGGTTTTTTTAAAAGACTTTAGAGAACAGTTAAAGACTGTAGTGTTATTTCACATGAAAGACAGAGATGCATTTGATGAATGTTTGCGTGAAAATGATGTTATTGAAAACGATCAAGAAAAACATAGGATTAAACAAAAACTAAAATCTGAAAAGTTTAGTAAATTAGTATTGAAAACGGACAATCCTACACAGTATGTTTGTTTGTAGGGTCGTTATTTTTTGGTTATTGAAGTCTTACTGTTAGAGAACTAATAAACACCGATTCTGGAGTCGCCGGTCGAAACTCGTTGAGACCGGGTGAGCCAGAATCGGTGTTTATTAGTTCTCTAGACAGGCATTCTAATTCCTGGACAGGCATACCAACACATCTACATGTTCGGCTTGCTTGAACATTAAAATCGCTTGTTTGTTAGGAAAGTAATGCATCTGGCAGTTGGCGAAGATCAACCGTTTGGTAACCAGCTCGTCAAAGGATCTGTAGAGCCCAGTCGTTATTGAGGACTGTTGATATGCTGTGAACATCGTTGAATAACAATTCAACAGAGAATAAGAGATGTAATCGTTCGCGATTTGGTGGATTCCATTGAACTGGTGGGAGCTTCTAATGCCTGTGGTTGATGACACTTTATTTTGTCCATCACCGACCCACTGTGGGAACTCAGGAATGCTCGCTGCTTGTGGCTGGTTGTCGGCGTGTGTGCTTGTTAGCAGGTCCTCTCTGTCGGAATTCTAGAACTTGCCATGGTGCCTTCTTTTCCTCTAGGATCCATTGGCGTCCTAGTAATGTGACTTGTACTTCCTGAACGTTGAATTCATTGCAACGCAGTGTCTTCCAAAAGCTTTGAGAGGTGCCAGAACTGAGTGAAATTGAAGTTTGGCTTCGTCAGGATCCATCAAGTCTCATGTCTTTTGACCATAGACGCTACGCAGATATTCATGTTGCGAGACTTAAAAGAAGAACTATGAAGCCGATGGAGATGGTTATTGGGCAGAGGCGTTTGCTGTCGAGTTTCCTACAAGACACCGTAAGATGGGAAACTCCTCAGCATGGTGACAGCCGACGAATGTTTTATACGCTGTTTGCCCTGTTTCATTGTGTATCATCTGTTTCTGAAAGTATGTTACATACATTGCGCCTATATCTGGTGCTAATAATCATAATATGAAAGATATGTGAAACAAGTCAAATAATGAAAATATTGAATAAGGAGGTGTAGTCGCGTTGTAAACGTATAGAAAATGGACAATCAATTTGCGAAGTAATGTTGCTTAGAGCGTCTGAATTAGTGAGGGTTGCTATGAAGCTTTTTCAAATAATATAAATTGAAGTTGAATGGGATTTGTTTACGGCCTAAATTTTCTTGATGATTTAGAAGAAGAAGAAGAAGAAGAAGAAGAAGAAGAAGAAGAAGAAAAGAAGAAGAAGAAGAAGAAGAAGAAGACGACGACGAAGACGAACAAGAAGAAAAGTCGAGTAGATGCCTTAAGGCGCCTGCATGCATACGAGTATGTGTACATGATTGTGTGCAATTAAGTAATGAGCATGGATGAAATCAGGCACATTTAGATTAGGGATAGTGACACTGTAAACGATAGATGGGTTGATGGATGTTATTGGTAAAATAATTAGCTATTAGGAAGTCATTCATGAAGGCCGTCTGAAACAGGGTTCCCAGTTTGTCTCAGATTCTCTATTGTAGTCCACTGGATGCAGGAGGTGAAGTTTGCACAGCATCAGTGGAGGAGCATGACAGAGAAATTCTAAATATGCTACTATTGACCGCATAAAAAAAGAACGTGATACTCAACAGAAAGCTTGTTTAACCTTGTCTGTCATCAGCTGAATACGACTGGTTGCACGCGTTGTGTGCATATGTATATTTATTGTATGCAACTGTGGTAAGAATAACACGTTTAAAATGTTCTTTTCTCGCATGTTGTGATTTGGAGAGACACAGTCAAGAGTGGACACAAGTTCAAGATTAGAGTGTCGAAAGGAAAGAAAAAACCCTGGACATTTTTAAGTGATAGAAATGTCAAATCTGAGGAGAGGGGACTGGGAGGGGGGCAATGATGTTGAAGCAAGTATGATTAAAGGAGGGCCATTTTCATGAATAGACAGGGGAGCCCATTTGAAATTTTCAGGAAAACAACCAGATAACGAATAAGAACTAATGACTTGGGCGATATACGGCAGCGAATCTTTTGATACATTCGAATAACAGAGAGGATGAAACAAGGTCAGGCTCACATTATTTCAGAACTGAACTTATATATACACATTCTTCAGAAACTCCTCTGAGTCTGTATCAAAACAGAGCAAAGCTGGACCAGGGTACTTACGATCGGGAGCAGGTGAAAATGGTTGAACAAAAATATGTCATGTTTCTCACATGATATTTTGCCAGTAACAGGTGTAAACTTCTATTTATTGAGATTTATGGAGATCATGCACAGAGAATATGTTAGGAAGATAAGAGCTATTTGCTTTTCCAAATGGTTTTTTTTGTAACCATGAGTTACTGTCTGGCAGTGGTGAATGCAAGATTTTCCATGGAATAAAACGTAGTAGATTTCGCATTATCAAGAATATCATAAGGGTTTTTTTTTTCGTCTGTCCAGAAAAAAAAACGTGTCCATTGATAGTCAATAGGGGCATGCCAGTGCATCTGGATTCTCCTCTTCAGTTTGGTCTCCAACAGCTTTCGTCCCACTGTGTTTTACCAATGAGGATAATCAGAGATCAGGTGCCAAGTGACTGGGGCATGTCTGTTGACTACGACCTGCAGGACTGTGAACATCTGATCAGCGCTCAGCTCAGAAGAGAGACTAGACAGAAGATGACCCTTGAAGGCTTTTTTATGAATAGAGGTCAGTATGCGCACCTCTCTACTTACATGTGGGATGGGAGGTTGGGTGAGTTTCGTATGACATATCACACTGTAATGATACGAAGGGATAGAGTGCGGTCCTCGACAGTCGACTGACAGGTCTGCTCTCAAGATTGGCAATGATTTGTTGTAAACAGGTCTGAATGTCGTCAACTACAATATGAGGCTACTGCATAAAATGTTTTGTCGCATACATTCAATAAAAAAAAATGAGTGAAAAGAACTGCTTTTGCTTTAATGTTTAAACCCAACGACATGGACAACAGACTGTGATTTCACTTGAAGGGTCACACGAACTCTGATGTTAACAGTATTTTTTCAAGGCATTGAAAAAGATATTTCAGTCACAAACGGTATCTATAGCATTTGCCTTTTGTCTGTGATTGTTGACTATGCGTGTTGTTGAAAGGACGGGAGAAGAGACAGAACATGATTTTGTCTTTGTCAGAATCTCTTCGTCGACTCAGTCCAAAGGTTTCTGACGTCCATATATGAACTTCATAATCGCTGTAAATCGAGAGATGAGCTATGCTGAGTGGATTTATCTGACTGGCATCGAGCAGTCAACTTGTTCGATTATAGCGTTGACATCATATTCAAGAAAAGTAAAGCAATGTAAGACAGAGGTGCTTACTTCCTTTATCCTTGATTAAGGATGAAAATGTCCACTTTCATGGGTTCTTATCGCTTGATCGGAAACGATTCAAGTGTTCATCTTTACTACTTGTCAAACACTTAGTACATCTTGCAAGGCTGACCTTATACTTCATAATTCCAGAACAGACCGTTAGGAAGACGGTCATGATCTCCATTTAACACCCAATCGACGATGTGACCACGGGCATGGGTGGTCGCAGTCGCAGACTGACTGAAATAAAACATGCTTGTAATTCTGAGTGCACTTTGAGCAAATCAGAATGAACAGTCAGATCAGCCACAACCAGTGAAACGCATGGCAGGCTGGATTCAGATTCTAAATAGTTCAGGAAATATTCCATGCTTTCTTCTTTTTTGTGGTAAAAGATGGAACAAAAGAGAACACAATCGAGAAAGGGCTGTGGCAGTGACAATGAGAAATGAGACAGTTCAAAGGAGACATGACTGAAGGGGAAAGTGATGATGACCGTACTATGAAGAAGCGGTTTGTCAGAGAAAACAAGGCAACATCACCCATACGTTTAGCTGTAGCTTAAGGGAAGAATGTGATGATAGAATTAGGGGTGCAAGGTCTTGACTCTGTCCCAATCGCTGACTCTGAAGAGCCAATTTTCAGGTACAGACAAAATGTCTACTCCTTGAAGGCAGACCTTTGACACCAGGGGCCAGTAGAAAGGGCGCTGAATAAACCAGGTAACACATTCGCTGAGCAGTCATAACAGAACGACAGAAGCACATGAATCGGGTTATCGAACTTTACACGTTTAACAGTACTTGCCTGATCAGTGAAGGTCCTGTATCTAATACCAAACATACACCAATATGCCTCTGCTTACGACGACCTGCACGATCAGTG
>CM031600.1:79783130-79808753 GCA_018398815.1 Conus ventricosus
GGTAATGTGGCTGTTCGTGAATTTTCCTAGCTTTGTTTTGGTGGCATGGGTCCTGCAATTAAAGACTTTTTTGGTGGAGGTGTGGGATTTGGGATCGGGTAGGGATGGGGGCATGGCGAGAATCCCTGGCTTGTGAGGTCAGCTGACCACTGATCTAATAATACTTGTTCCTGTGGAATCTTCACTGGTGGTCCAGGATCTGGTTGGGTAGTCTAATTGTGGTTGCAGACATTCAAGTGCGGACATTGGAAGTGGACCAGGGGAAATTGGATACTAATAACTCTCTGTATTCCCCAGCATATCTGATCCACTCCTTACGCCTGTTACCAAAGGAAGTAGAGGCCTTGACTATGACTGCTGCATAATGGATTGAAGAGCTTTCAGAAACGACGTACAGCCTGTTGTCCCCCCCCTCAGGTCTCACTGCTGGACAGCTGGACACTATCGTACATCACATGCTGGCATGTACGCTGCTGTATCTCCACCTAATACCAGGATGAGAAATCTGAATCCTCCCTCCCTTGTATTAGTAAGGAGTTCACTAGGCAGAAAAAGTACCACCAGCGATGTGTAGATATGTCACCGAAAACTGGTGACTTTGTTTAGAGGCGTGGTTTTTTTTTTCTTTGGCAAATTGTCAGGTTAGAATACATTATGCTCAGAGCACAGACAAACTCTCCATGACCTGATTGGAAAATTGTGAAACTAGAAGCAGAGTTTACTCGGCTTGCTGCCGTGTTGGTTCAGTCAGCGGGCTGCTGGCCGCTGTGTAGAGTGAAGTCAGCTGGCTGCCGTGTAAAGCCATACCACCTGCCTTATATCCTCCTTTTTATCAGTCTGCAGATTTCTTCTGTGATAATCTCATTCTTAAAGAAAACATCTTGTTGTCAGTTATATTCATACGTTTGTACACAAGACTTATTTGTTATTTTTTTCCTCATTGACGGTATTAACATCTAACATCAAGCAAGAACGAACATGAAGGCCTGTTTACTCAAATGAAGCTAAAAAAAAAAATTCTACTTTTACATTTAAAAGTGCTCGAGAGACTTTCTTCACCATATATTATTGTATTATTCCAGATGAATTTTTGAGCCTATATTTCAATTTGATTTGTACACAGACGTCATCCCAGAGGGTGTTAGTCAAACAGAAAAGATAAACAACTTTCGGTTTCAGGTCCGTGCCATGCGGTTTCTGTCACCAACCCTTTTTGCATCACCATCACTCATCACAGCATGTACACACACAGTCTGCACTCCCATTTCTGAATGAATCATCCCAAAGGGGTTTTTTTAATCCCCAGGGCAGATGTTTTTCAGTTTGATAACAAAATCACCGACTTGGAATGATTACCACCAAAGATCACATCAACGTTTATTATCAGATATAAATGTGCCCTACACAGTGTCAGCTGTGATGTACTGCCAGGTTATTCTGAACAAACGCTTACACAATTAACCGTACTGTGGCCACTGAGACAGACTAAAATACTTGGAGTGGTAGTCATTAAAACTGTAGTTTTATTAGATACAGCTTCCTCCTATAGAGGCTTCCACCTGTCACCACAGCTGAGCTGATCCACGACACTGTTTATCTCACCTTTTGTTCTGTAACTTTGGCGAGGTCAGTTTCTCTTCATCAGTTAAATACTTATTGCTCGTCATCCAGATTGAAAGGAGAAGGAAGCGGGATATTTTCCGGTGGCGGTGAGGAAATACACTGATGCAGCCAATATTACAGCACAGGGTGCTGGTGACGACCTGTAAAAAGCTGTTGAAGAACTCATCATCAGTACAGTATTGCAATGACACACAGCAGCAGTCCATTATCTAATTTGTTTTAGGACCGCAGTGTGTCATAGCAGACTGATGTTTCCGTGTCAGATTTTCACTTTTATATCTGTATAATAGGTCTGGCACTATTGAATAGCCAATCAAAATAATTCTTCTGAAAGCAGTCCCCTGTCTGCTGACTCCAAGCAAAGGTGCTAGTTTTGTTTTGGGGGCACAGGGTGTGAGACTATCCTCTGCACCATGGCTGGGTGTAACCCTGCATGAAAGGCTTTAGATTTCTGCAGCACGCCACTGCGGTCAGTTTACATACACCACGACACAGGATCACTTGGAAGGCGTCTCCCTCCTGAACGTGCAGATGTAGACATTGTTCATCCCAAAAATGTAGGTATGGTGTTTACACAAGAAAGCGATATGGGCTGGCGCTGGTCCATCTCATTCTCTGATCCTTTGACTACACATAATCCAAAGAGTGCCATGTCAAACTGTCATTGAATTAATGCATGGGAATCATTAAATGATACCGTCATGCATTAAACGTTTTTGATGGAAAACAGCGGAATCGTTCTTAGGTGTAAGAAGACATTAAGGCTACCAAGATTCTACTGTGGTCAGCAGATGTACACTAATATAAATAATGTAAAAACAGTATTTTGGCGATAACAAAGACATTGCATTTATTTCCGCACATTTTACTGACAAAGTTCCAAACTGTTTATCCAATTTGTATATATGTCAAGCAAGCTGACTCGTAGCTACCAATTTTTAAAAAAGTTTCAAAAGCATCGTGTTTCTTTGCTGTGTGTAATAAAAACTTTCTGGATAAGAATTCGACATGGGATGAGGTGGGTGGTGAGGGCAAGGCGAGGAAGGGTCACTTTCTTTGAGCAAAGGACGGGGTCAGGTATGGTCAGAAAGAAGCAACGAACTGCACTAAATATGAAAGGCAGGGAAACTAACAGCTTAGAACCCCAGGTATGCAAGGTAACATAAACGCCTTAATGTGAGAACATACTCATTTCTGTTCAGCAGCAGGGATATCTGGAATGGTCGCCAAACCTAAGTAATAAGTATCACATCAGTTGAGCCATTCGATGCGCGTGTGGACAGAGATTGACAAAAGATCTGAAACAAGGAGAAAAGGCAGGAGACTGTCTTGCAATGAAACAAAAACTGTCTGGTAAAATCCTGTAAAATGCTGTAATATACAGTAAAATGTTGAAAGGCTGCAAGATCCGATAAGATGATGTAATATCATGTGAAAAGCAAAAGTCAGAATGAGATTCTGTTAGATGCTCTAACATCCTGTAATCCGAACAATGTTGCTGTAAGATCCTTTAAGAGGCTGTGAGATCTTGTACCACTGTAATGTAATGTAAAAGGATATTTATAGAGCACTTTACCTCGCAAGAGCCCAAAGTGCATATTAAGAAACCGTGATAAAATACTAATTCTAACTCAAAACACACACACACACACACACACACACACACACACACACACACACACACACACACACACACACACACACACACACACGCACGCACGCACGCACGCACGCACGCACGCACGCACGCACGCGCGCACACACACACACACACACACACACACACACACACACACACACACACACACACACACACACACACACACACGCAGACAGACATACGAGCGCGTCAACACCAGCAAACACGCGCACAGAGATATATACATATCGTTAATCAGTCCAAGGGAAACGATGTGTCTATATGGAGGTTTTAAAAGTCTCTAAAGAGTCCGTGTTATGCACAGAAGAAGGCAGACCATTCCACAGAGCAGGTGCCAGGTTAGAGAAAGATCGTTGGCCTGAAGTTTTCAGGCGAGCCGAGGGAAGCCGAAGCAGAAGAGAATCGGGGGATGAGCTTAAGTTGCGAGACGGAACATAGAGATGAAGGAGGTCAGAGAGGTAGGAGGGAGCCAGATTATTCAGTGATTTGAAAACCAGGAGGAGAACTTTAAAGTCAATGCGAAACCGAATTGAGAGCCAATGTAAGGATGATAAAATTGGTGATATGTGATCAGACTAGAGAGGAGGGAGATCAGACGGGCGGCATTGTTCTGAACTTGTTGAAGTTAAGAGGTAAGCGTTAAGGGACAACCGGCAAGAAGGAAGTTACAATAGTCGAGCCGAGACAGGACAAAAGCACAGATTAGAGTCCGTGAAAGATTTAAAATGTTTACGATGGTATAATATAATGAAGTGTCTGTGGAGAATAGACGTCATTACACCCTATATATGGTATACAACCCTGTAAGATCCAACACGCTACTGTAATATCCAATAAGACCCTGTAAGATTAAATGAGGTGCTGGAAGATCTAAAAAGATCCTACCTGAATTTCCCTTGTGGTTGGTAGTACAAAAAGATTTTCACCCAACTGATCCCTCTATGTCTATGCTACTTGGATTACAGCAGGTAATAAACCATGCACGTTGTTTCTTTTGTGACTGTCTGTATTTTCTTATTCCTTTTTGATTCACATATTTTCGTTTATTTATTTTTCAATGACTTTATTAGGAACACCAATTCTCCCTTTAATTGCGCCAAAAGTTTTTCTTCTTGGCTTGTCCCCGTCGCTGTTCCACCACAGTCCACATGTATAACAGAGGGTTGAGGGCTGAGTTGAAAGGTAACATGAACACTACCAGAGTGCCGTGAACCTTGTCTAGCCCAGACACACCTCCAGCAATCATCATGGTCACCAAACCAAATGAAAACCAGCAAACGACTTCCATGACAGCCACTTTTCTCATCAGATGGACTGCACTGTAAACTGGCCTGTCAGCTGGGTCTAATGTAATTCTATGTGGTGGTGAAAGTTTAAAGATGACGACTTGACCTCCTGCAATTATCAGGCTCACAATAAAATTGAATACTGCAGTAACGTTGAACCATCTGAATTTCTGATTGCACTGGTAATCCTGAAATAATGCCAAACGACAAAGTCCAGACTGACCAGAGATGTCCAGGTTTGAACGACCGGGAAGAAACGGTACCACTGACAAAAATGTTCCAGTGAACCAAATCGCAGTAAATGTCGCATTTTTGAACACTTACGGGAAATCCAAGAGTATTTGGGAACACACAGGAACAGGACGTGACCCACAGTGATGCACAGGATGATCAAAACTGACACCTCGTTGGACAGAAAGGAAAGAAAACCACTCACCTTGCAAATCACACTTTTTGTCCATATCCTTTCAAACTGAATGTACTGTTCATCAAACACTTCGTTCGCTATTATAGCAATACCAACATTACTTCCCATGCATATATCAGCGAAATGCAGATGGCAAGGATTGCTAAGAACTTGCTACCAAATAGTTTCTGAACCTTAGGTGAAATCACACAGCAAAATACATTTCCCTTAGAGCCATTACACCCATCACCCAGAAAAAAACTGAATGCAGCTGAGAGGGAATCAGTGTTCTACATGAATGGAGTACTGTAGAAACTGCTGAACACTTTATTTGACGTGTGTGTTTTGGAAGAATAGTGTCGCAGCATAACCTATAATTTGGAGACAACACAGCTTTCAAGTTACTCAATCTTGAAAACAAATTGAAAGGAAATTCAAATGCTGGATTCCACCTCAAATCTAATACGGTCAGTTTGGCATGTGTTTAAAGCCTTTATCTCCAATGGTGTCAATGCCACATAAAGACATGTTCAAGAAGTTCATATAGGGCAAATACAAATACATTTCATCATTAACCATATTAGCATATGTCCTTGAAATGTCCATTCTTTTCAGAAAATAATGTATGTGTTTCAACTGCTGAATTGTTATTTCCACACAGGGTTGTTTGCTAAAATCACAGTTCTCAAATTTAGAAGTTGAACAAAAACAATTATGTCCAGAGTTCTCAAAAAATTGTTTGTCAGATCTAGAAACTGCAAGTTTTGGAGCTTCACACTTGAAACGTTATTTAAGAAACAATCAGACAGATTCAAAAATATGAGATAGTCATTCTTTGTAAAATCTGTCAGAGTCATCCCCAACCCTGTGACGTCTATGAAGCGTACACGAGGGAAAAGGTACGAGGAAATGGACTGTTGCACTGAAAAGAATAACCTTGACACAGACACCCTTTGGGACAGAAGGTGTCACACATCATTCATCATCCCGCATGGACACTGGCCCCAGCCATCACACAGATGATCTTCATGCACACAGACTTTGGATTCTCTACATCGGTAGTGATAAGGGCAGGCAACTCTCTCACAGTTTTGTTCATCTTCGCCATAAATACAGTCATAATATCCGTTGCATCGAGTGTAGACAGGAAGACAGTACAGCCACTTTGTGGTGCAACTGTAATGAGAGTGAGGACATGAATCGTCAGTCTTCATCAACTGCTGAGTAAACGAACCGGAACCGTCCAAGTTGATGTGAAATCTTCCCGCTTTGAACGTCGCGAGAAAATCCCTGGGGTAATGAAACCGCCACATGACTTCATCAGAATCATCCAGACAGTCTGAGTATTCATTATAGCGCTGGCTGTCTAAAATGCACTGAGCATTAGAGCACAGAAAACCTTTACACGAAGAATGATGACAGAATGACTCATCACTATGATCCGGACAGTCCTGTTCAAAGTCACACACGAAGGTGTAACTGATTGTTGAAATGTCATCACATGTAAACACAAAACATGTGTCTGCAATGGTTACCCAATTAAGATCATTCTGCCAATGGCTACCGTTCGTTAACAAGTAAGTCTCTGAAGTGACTACTTTACACTGCTTTTTGGGGTAATTGGGAAACAAAACTGTGTGTGAGAGTTGTTTATTTGGATTAGCAAATAAAAACTGTTTTGTGTTTTTGAATAGTGATTTTGACGAACTAAAGTACACAATTACACTTTTGTAAAAAAGCTTTTTGAATGATGCTGGAGCTATTTCACATAGTACTACGAGAAATTCTGTATGTCTTATTTCAGAAAATTTCCATTTGCCCATTGGCCAAATCTTTGCAGTTCCCACCAATCTTGTAGATAGATACGGGAAACTGAATGGGTTAATACTATAGATGAAAGTGTTGTCAGACCATTTGGAGATCTTGCTATACATAAAGTGTACATTGTTCCAGCCAGTTGAATGACCAAAACACAAGACAAATGTTTCAAAGTTTCTGAAATCTTCAAGGCGTCTTCTTGTTCTTCTCTTGTTTTTATCGAAGCCAGTTTTCCACCAATACTTCTGCAATGATAAGAACCAGTGACAGCAGACACCGCCTTATTCTTCAATGTGATTAACTTAAAACATTTGTTATGTGATGCCACCAAACCTCTGCAGTCAGGACTGCTGAAAGGACAATGCTCTGTCTCATCCTGGTTATCTTCACACTCTGTCTTCAGGTTACAGTGTAGGTGATCTAGAAACTGAGAGTAATGTGTCACGGAACAGTTAAACAACCCACTTGAAAGTTTGTGTGGTTGATTAATTCCAAAATAATGTGTGGAGAAGTATAATACAAACAGACTGTTTCTAGCATTAGTTACAATTTGAAGGCATGATGTAAAAAATATGTTAGCTTTCGTGAAATAGTCGAGATGTATGTACCCCACAATTGATTGGGTGGTAAGTGATTTCTGGTACTTCAAAGCCAGAGTACTTCCAGTCCTGTCAGTCCAAGAGATTCTTTGGCGTAAAAATGATCGCTGAACACTAATCATAACAGCAAATCCATGAACAGCCTTTAGTGCACAGCTAAACATTGCATGTCCATAAAGGTACGGCCTCACTACATATCCAGAATGTCTAGATGTATATTTAACAATAAAACTGGCTCGTATAACTTTATCAAAAGTAATTTTAATGGAAGGATTGTTACGATGAATCACATATGCAGAATTTTGAAGCGACTGGAAAAACAATTCATCAAGAGTATGATAGCTGCATTTCATCTCCCAGCGCATTACTTCCGTTCCCCATGGATTGTTATTACACCAGTATGCAAGGCGTTGGAGGTGAACGTTGATATAAAACCCCTGTGAAAGTTCCACGTGCAGCTTACAGTAAGTGGAGGAATCTTCACACATGCCATACGTCACCCCTGAATGTTGTGTGAACCTGGGAAAGTTGTACCTACAGCTTGAAACATTAACTTGCAGAACAGTGAAGTTTGTACTGTTTTGACTTAAGAAATAGCCGATACCTGGACACATGGGCCCGATCACGATGGTGTTGATGTTGACATTTTCTGAAAATGTTGGATCTATGATTGAATCAGAGAGACAAAAAGCAGCACAGCAATACAGTAAGAGTCGACTGCACTGAATTAAGCTTTATTATCTATTTCCACTGATGTTTTAGTATATTTCCAATGCTAGTGTGCAAGAAATGCCACCTGTTAAAAGATAAAGCTATCGCGCCGTTTGCAGGTACGACCCATTGAAAATAGTTCACGGGCACACAGACCACTGGGAATGGGAAGGCGAGATGCAGACGAGTATGGGGATCCCGAGATGGCTAGATCTACCCCCTTTAACCGTGTGTCCTCGTCCAATCCGCCAATGTTTCAGACAAGAAAATGAATTACTAAGGCCTGAAAGATTCCAATTCTTCGTGTGTGTGTGTGTGTGTGTGTGTGTGTGTGTGTGCGTGCGTGCGTGCGTGCGTGCGTGCGTGCGTGCGTGCGTGCGTGCGTGCGTGCGTGCGTGCGTGCGTGCGTGCGTGTGTGTGTGTGTGTGTGTGTGTGTGTGTGTGTGTGTTTTGCCTTTCTTTCTAATATCAAAAGTATCAACATTTATCAGACGTTCAAAGTCTGAGAAACGTTTTCCTGTGCTAAGCTCCTCTCCTCCAAACATGATAAATGTCAGCATTCCAAGAGCTAGGCTGCTTCTTTTTGCAGACACGTTGCATTTTGTCAGTTCCTGACGCCGCCTACGATGCTGGTGACATCAATCTTTCAGTGACTGTGCCCCTAAAACCACTGTGTGTGTGACCGTTGTCGTTCCTGTGGTTTGCCGGGGTCTGGGTCCTGGCTGACCTTTGCCGCTTTCTGTCATGACCCAAATAATTATGATTAAACTGCACGTTACAGACCAACTTTCCGGGTGAATAAAAACGTAGCATGTCAGAAAACACAGGCATGAATTCGTTCCCAAACTTACAGAAGCTTGTCCACAGAACAAATACGTTGAAAAAACATTAAACAGGAGAAACTATGCGAGTAGTCGGAAAAAATGCTAAGGAGACCTTGACGGCAAGAGGCCTTCAGAGAAGAAACTCCCCTCAGAGAAGTGTTTTGGCCCTGAACGCAAGCCCAAAGGCGCCAAAGCTGCATCCTGGCCATGACTCCCAGATTCTCTTCTGCTCCCATTTCTCTCGTTTTCCTGGCGCTGCGGGACTCAAACCTACAACTTCGGATGGGTGAGAGTGCCTTTCGGGGTGGATGTCTTGCACGTATCGTTCCTGCACACTTGTCCTACGTTGGGAAATTTAAGCTTTATGTTTGTTTTTCCTCTACGACCAGATTCAGCTGCAACTCTTTTCATCTGTATTTGTCATTTCCTTCAGAATTCGGGTCCCCTTCCTACCAGAAATCCTGAACAGTTTCATGAGATCATAGGCGGATGAACCTACAAATTCTCTTGCTTCAACCTCTTGGATGAGGCTCTGATCTGGAAGCCAAATTCCCTTAAGCCGCAGGCTATTCAGGCATACTTCTCTGTCTTATAGATTTGAACTAGCTTAATTATGTGTGCGTGTGGCACATTGAATTCGATCAGAATCATCTGTTTTGATAACCCTGAGCAGAAAGCAATATCTAGTCTCATGCCACTCTCCTTGTTGATATCTCTGGATGTCTTTTCACTCTGCTAGGTCTGTTGCTCATTTCCAGGCATTCAGTTCATCCGGTAATCCTGCTTTTAATATCACAGGTTTTCAAGACCGAAATGTGTGGCTTCCCGGCGTGTAAAACGGTAGAACGTCGTTGCTGAAGCTTCTGGTGCAATAGTGTGTCCTCCAGCAGTGCATGTCTATCTTTGCTTTCCATTTTGCTTTTTACCACGACTTCGTTTATGATGACCTCACCCCTGTCTGTTGCTCTCTTTGTGACCTGTTCTTCCCCTGATCTTGAGGTCTTCTCTGCCACACCTACGACGTCCAACCCCCCCCCCCCCCCCCCCCCCCCCCCCCCGCCTCCCACGCTCCGAACTTTCAGTTTTCTGCCAGCCTTTAGCTTGGGCTGGATTTATGTCACAACGTTGTCTTTGTAGTCCACACTGACAGTAGCCATGCTTTACCCACTTTGTGCGTCTTAAAGATGAATTTTATAGACAGCTTCAGCTTCGCGTCTTGTTTTGTCTTGTGATTCGCTTGTCTATGTTTATATTTTCCTTTGTTTGGTGGTGCGCTACTAACATTTAAAATGTGTTTAGATTTCCGTCTACAGTCGCCTCACTTTGCAACTAGGTCTCACAGAAGCATCCCTCAAGTGGACGAAACTCGAATATGTATTTCTAGTTTTCACAATTGGGATCATAGCAAACTCATCTCTAGTTAGGAGCTGGTTGGATCGTAAAATCCCACAGATAAATGCTTGAATGGGAACTGAACACCCAACTTGACAGCTGGATGTCTGCTAGGCTAATCTCTGTACTGCACGGCTGGTCGGTGGTCTAGCTGGACTGCCGTTCTCAGTGCTATGCACACCGAATTATGGACTGTGCGTGTCTCTATTTGACACCAGGAACGCAGACACAATCAGTCATTTCTCCCTGATGAGTCCAGTCCAGCGGACGAAAGGCCTAGGAGCAGGCAATACAAATAGATCTGCCTTTGAGAGGGATGACGATGGTTCCCTCAGGCAGCTAGTGAAGGGTTTCTCATTATTTATAATATATTTCCCCCCATTTTCTTCATCTTCATTTTTCCCCTAAAAGTTCAAATCTTTGCCAAGTCATTACTATAATGAATGAAGAATTGTTAGCCTGCACTTGTTTTCCCCCCACTACTTAATTGTTCAGCATTATATTGTTTGGTCAATCAGTGGGAGATCGCATCTCTTAGGAGATCCAAGTGAAGGTTGTTTTCTGCACAATTCCTAGCCACTAACAATGCTTGATTATTGAACAGAAGAGCTGACCACTCAGACTGTTCCATATCTTTTGATCTCCCTTATCCTTGAATGGATCCTCAAGCATAGCTCAAAGATTGTTCCCCCGCATTTTATACTGTTAGCAAAATGCTTTTAGTTTTTCAGCAACTTTTTTCCTCTCCACACTTTCGTTTTTTGTTGTTTGTTTTTTTATTATTAATTTTTTTAAATTAATTTCTCTTTTTTCCCCCTCCCCCCTGACATAATTGGTAGTACATGGTAACTTGCACATACATGAAATACACATGATATGTGTACTCTCTCCCCCCTTCCCCTCCCCCCCCCCCCCCCCCCCCGACACATACACACACACTACTCTCTTCTGGTATTACTTCCATGGGTATGCAGGAGAAGTTTGATTAATTTGACCAACAAAAAAAAAAAAAAAAAAAAAAGAAAATAAATAAAAACAAGCGTCCAAAGGTCTCAAGCAAAGGGTTCAACAAAACAGGCCCTGATACAAAAACCACTGTTCATTGTACTGCGCCAAACTACCCTCCAAAGAGTGCATATATCTAAGGTCGGAACATCTCTGTTTCAGCATGCAAAGAAAACCTTGAGTACTTGGCATTGCATTAGTCATGGATACTTTAAATATGTAATACTTGGCCAGTAACAGATGTAATTGAGTCCAAAATCTGTTTCAGTACTTCTTTACAGCCAAATATGATCAAGGTGTCTGACAGAGTCAAAAAACTACAGTGTTGACAATTGGAGGTAAGAATTTGGTTAAGGTCATTCCAAAATGTGTTAACATATCGCAATCCCATAACAGTGTTGTATTGTCTGAGTTTCTGTTTGACAGAAATTACATTTTGGATCATCGACAATATTACAGTCATACAGGTATTTTCTGGTGGGCAGTATACGATGTAATACCCTCAAATTGGAACCATTTCATCTTTATGTCATGAAACTTACTACATTGTTTGAAGATATTAAACCAGTTGAGATCTTCAAAAACACTGTTCCACTTCAACACTGCTGAAGAACGAACGTCTGACCTCATAAGTATAGATTGGACACTCTTTCCTCCTTCTTTGATAGATTTCCAAATTTTTGTGTCTGCTATACGTTCTAGAATCAAACTTAATTCCAAACTTTAGTTGATATTGCACTATAGCATTTATAATACCATTGTACAACAGAAAATTAGTTCTATTGAGATTTGGGTACAGGTCACTGAACTCTCTAAAGGTAAGAAATCTATTATTATGTACATCGAATAATTGATGGATAAATAGAATATTTTCGTCAAACCATTGTTTTAACAAATACAACATGTCCGTCCCTCAATATATGGCTGTTATAATGAATACATTCAGCCAAAAATTCGGCAGGCTTTGATGGAAGACATTTCCGGTAAAGACGCTTGTAATGTCTCAGGACATCTGTCCAAAAAGAGTTTTTTACAACATTTCAGACAAGCAATGCACATATTCTTCCCCCAGTTTAGCTACTTTACAAACTTAGGAAATAAATCAAAAACAAAAGTCTGTAGACTTCCTTCGTAAGTTAACCTTTTAAGCCAGATAGCTTCAGAGAGGTAATATATGCTTGTACATCAATCATCTGCAGCCCACCATCAACATATGGTTTACAGACGACACTTTTCTTTATTTTAGCAGGTTTATTGTTCCATTAAAAACCAAATAGAGACGACTGTAATTCTTTAACAAATTTCACTGGTGGATCAGGTAAATTTATTAAAAGGTAAGTAAGTTTTGACATGACTAGTGTTTTTCATTATTGTTATCCTACCTAGTGGAGAAAGATCCCTCTTATTCCATTTACCCAATAATCTTCTGATATTGTGTAATTTTCCATGATAGTTTATTTCGGTCATTCTTTTCAGGTCTAAGCAAAACTGAATACCCAAGATTCTAAAAATCCCCGATTCCAGCAAAAGTTTTCATCACGGAGGTATCTTATGCGTGAGTGTTTCATACTTCCGACCCAGACTATGTTTGTTTTTTCATTATTGATTTTTAGACCGGAGATCTGGGCAAAGAATCTTAATATTTTTATGGTTTCTTTGAATGATTTTTCGGACCCATCAAGACTTATATTAGTGTCGTCTGCGGACTGCGACAGCAGGACCTCCTGCCTTCCTACCTTAATGCCTTTAATGTAATGATTTTGTCTAATAAGAAGTGACAGAACCTCTGCTCCAATTAGATACAGGTAAGGTGAGCAGGGGTCCCCCGCCGCACTCCACGTCTGACTGGAAACCACTTTGAATACTGCCCATTTACAGACACACAGGATATTATACTATTGTAAAAGGTGGAAATCCACTTTATCATATCCGGTCCAAAATTGAAAACATTAGTGCTTTATTCAAAAAAGACCAGGAGATACTATCGAACGCCTTTTCAAAATCTATACTGAGAAGCAAACCCGGAATACCTTCTTCTTCAGTATACTGTAGTACGTCATAGATTTTTTCTAATATTTTCACCAATGTAACGCCCGCTCATGAAACCCTTTTGATCATCATGGATTATGTTTGGCAAAATATATTTTATTCGGTTAGCTATTGAGGCCGAGGCAATTTTGTACGCAGTGTTCAATAGGGAAATTGGCCTCCAATTTTCAAATATTGTTTTGGTTTTTCGTCCTTGGGTATACAAATAATCACCCCTTGTCTTTGTGTAACTGACATACATTGTTTCTCAAACCCATCGTTTAATGATCTGACCAAAAAGGTACCTATATCTGCAAAGAAAAATTTATAAAATTCTACCGTAAAGCCGTCAGACCCAGGACTCTTGTTATTATTCAAATTCTTTAACGCTAACGCCGATTTCATTTAGAGTCAATGGTCCTTCCAGCTGATTTTTTTTTCTTGTGTTAGTTTATTGGCATCCTTGATAATTTGATCAAGATCTACATTTCTTACATCCTGATCTGAATATAACTGTTCATAGAAGCATTCAACTTCTTTTAGGATATCTGCTTGATCAGAAATAATCTTGCCCTCGTTACATTCAAGAAAACTCATTGAGCGGTCTACAAAATTCCTACTTTCCAAACTACAAAAGTATCGACTTGGTTTTTTCCCCCTCTAGAATCCATTTAACTCTAGATCTGATAATTATGCCTTCAGTTTTCTTTTCTCGCAGTTCTTGTAGTTCTAATTTCAACTGCTCTAACTCATCTAAGTTTTCTTCGTTAACACTTGAACTCAAGTCAGAAATTCTAGTTTTCGAGTTCCGTTTTCCCGTGCTGAGTCAGCTTTTTTTTTATAACATGAGTAGGAAATTGTTTTCTCACGTACTTTTAATAGCAACATTTCAAAGAATAATTGATCGGTGATTGTAAACTGAAGCATATCATTAGGCATCTTTTCAATATCCTCAGGCTTATATACAGGCAGCGCATATTCTTTTTTAACTCTAATATTACTTTTTTCACTTCATCTACATATTTTCCATCTTTTAACAAAGAGTTATTGAATTTCCAGGACACTTTCGTTTTATTTCCATTTTACTATCCTTCACAGGCTGCTTTGGGGGTGCTGTTGGATTCTTTTTTGAACTCTTGGTGGTGAGAACTCCACAGAATTATGGACTGTGGTGTGTCTCTATTTGACACCAGAGCGCAAACACAATCAGCCGTGTCTCCCTGGTGAGTCCGATCCAGCGGACGAAAGGCCTAGGAGCAGGCAATACAAATAGATCTGCCTTTGAGAGGGATGACGATGGTTCCCTCAGGCAGCTAGTGAAGGGTTTCTCATTATTTATAATATATTCCCCCCATTTTCTTCATCTTCATTTTTTTCCCCTAAAAATTTCAAATCTTTGCCAAGTCCTTGCTATAATGACTGAAGAATTGTTAGCCTGCACTTGTTTCCCCCCACTACTTAATTGTTCAGCTACATACACACACACACACACACACACACACACTATATAATAAATATATATATATAATATATATATATAAATAATATATATATATATATATTGTGTGTGTGTGTGTGTGTGTGTGTGTGTGTGTGTGTGTGTGTGTGTGTGTGTGTGTGTTTACAGAGAAAAGAGAGAGAGATAGGCGCACACAAACACATACACACACACTCGCGCGCACGCACGCACGCATGCACGCATACGCACACACGCATGTACATACACTCAGAGAAAGACACACAAACACGCACACGCACACGCACTTCTGCACACACACACACACACACACACACGCGCGCGCGCGCGCGCGCGCACACACACACACACACAACACACACACACACATGCCTGCGCGCACACACACACACGCACCCACGCACACACATGGGCCCATGCCCCACACATCATACATACACGTGTACATCCACCACACACACAAAAAACAAACAAAATGGTAGGTAGGTATTCAATGTCTGACCGGCGCGTTGGCAAATACGTAGGTCAGACATCCGCTGGGTCGTAGCCACGAGACCCTCTTCTTCAATTGTCTAATCTTTGTTGTTAATTCATTTATCCATCAGCTTCAAATCATGCGTAGCGTGGTCTCAAAACTTAGCGGATGTGGTGTAGCGTATATGGACTAGTCCGCACGCAGTGACGCCTCCTTGATGAAACTGAACTGAACTCTCTCTCTCTGTCTCTCTCTCTCTCTCTCTCTCTCTCCTCTCTCTCTCTCTCTCTCTCTCTCTCTCTCTCTCTCTCCTCTCCTCTCATTATCCTCATCATCATCATCATCCTCATCATCATCAGAGTGGGCTAAATCTGTTATTATACCAATTTATTTAAAAAAATAAAAAAAGGAGACGTGAACAATCCCGATACTATCGTGGAGTATCGCTTACCGGCATTTTAAGTAAAATCTACACTTACATACTAAATACAAGGTTAACTGAATGGGTCTACACTTACATACTAAATACAAGATTAACTGAATGGGTCTACACTTACATACTAAATACAAGATTAACTGAATGGGTCTACACTTACATACTAAATACAAGATTAACTGAATGGGTCTACACTTACATACTAAATACAAGATTAACTGAATGGGTCTACACTTACATACTAAATACAAGATTAACTGAATGGGTCTACACTTACATACTAAATACAAGGTTAACTGAATGGGTCTACACTTACATACTAAATACAAGATTAACTGAATGGGTCTACACTTACATACTAAATACAAGGTTAACTGAATGGGTCTACACTTACATACTAAATACAAGGTTAACTGAATGGGTCTACACTTACATACTAAATACAAGGTTAACTGAATGGACTGAAAATGAAAAAAAAATAGTTCAAGAACAAGCAGGTTTTAGAACCAGTCACAGCACCACAGATCATACATTTACACTACATTCTTTGATTCAAAAACTTCTACTCTGTAAGTCGAAGCTCTACATTGCATTTGTAGATTTTAAGAAGGCCTTTGACTCGGTAAATCGAAATGCTCTGTGGAATGTACTCCGTAAAAGTGGTGTTAATAGTAAATTGAACATGGCAATTAGAGGTGTCTACACAACTCAGTGCTTGCATGTGTGCGCGTGAAGAGTGAGTATTCAGATTATTTTGATTGTCCAAATGGAATTGAAAATGACATGAGGCAGGGAACAGAAAGCAATAAACCAATAAACCAGTAGGGTAACTCTTGCTCCCATAAGAAAACCTAACAGAGTAACTTTCATTCGAGACTGGCACAGCCTTTTAAACTTGAATAAAGTCAGACAAATACAAAGACGAACAATCTAAGAGTGGGGAAAAAAAGCGCAAGCCAGCACCCCTCTATCATCACAGTAATGACTTGGCAAAGGTTTGGACTGGGGGGGGGGGGGGGGGGGGGGGGGGGGGGATTGAAGATGAAGAAAATGGGAACATGAAATTAAGAAAATATATTATAAATGTGAAAACTCTTCACTAGCTGCATGAAAGAACCATCGCAATCCCTCTCGAAAGCAGATCTATTTGTAATGTCTGCCCCTAGGCCTTTCGTCCGCTGGATCGGACTCATCAGGGAGACATGTCTGGTTGTGTTTGTGCTCCTGGCGTCAAATAGAGACACACCACAGTCCATAATTCTGTGGTGTTCTCACCACCAAGGATTAAAAAAAAGAATCCAACAGCACCCCTAAAGCAGCCAGCGAAGGGTAGTAAATGAAACAAAAGCGAAAGTTTGGGGAGGAAAAAAGTTGCTGAAAAACTAAAAACAAAATGCAAACAGAATAAAATGTAGGGGACAGTCTTTGAGCTTACGCCTGAAGATCCACCCGAGGATGCAAGGGATATCAAAAGACAAACACAAAGACGGACAGAAACAAATACAAATAACCTCGATTTAATTGGAACGAAATTGAAAATGAAATGAGACAGGGAACAGTAAACAATAAACCAATAAACCAGTAGGGTAACTCTTGCTCCCATAAAAAAAACCTAACACAGAGTAACTTTTATTCAAGACTGTCACAGCCTTTTAAACTTGAATAAAGTCAGGCAAATACAAAGACGAACAATCTAATAGTAGGGGGAAAACAAGCACAAGCCAGCAACCCCTCTGTCATCACAGTAATGACTTGGCAAAGATTTGGACTGTTGCGGGGGGGGGGGGGGTGAAGATGAAGAAAATGGAAACATGAAATTAAGAAAATATATTATAAATGTGAAAACTCTTTACTAGCTGCATGAGGGAACCATCGCAATCCCTCTCGAAGGCAGATCTATTTGTATTGCCTGCTCCTAGGCATTTCGTCCATAATACTGTGGTGTTCTCACCACCAAGGGTTAGAAAAAGTATCCAACAGCACCCCAGAGCAGCCAGCGAAGGGTAGTACATGAAACAAAAACGAAAGTGTGGGGAGAAAAAAGGTTGCTGAAAAGCTAAAAACATTATGCAGACAGTATCAAATGTAGTGTACAATCTTTGCGCCTATGCGTGAGGATCCATTCAAGGATGCAATGGAGATCAAAAGATATGAAACAGTCTGAGTAGTCAGCTCTGCCGTTCAATAACCCAAGCATTGTCAGCGGCTAAGAATTGTGCAGGACAACCTTTGCTTGGATTTCCTAACAGATGCAGTCTCCCACTGATTGACTAAACAGTTTAATACTGAACAATTAAGTAGTGGGGGAAACAAGTGCAGGCTAAAAATTCTTCCATCATTGTAAGAATGACTTGGCAAAGATTTGAACTTTAAAAAAATAGGGGCGGGGGCAGGGTTGAAGATGAGGAAAATGGGATCATATAATTACGAAAATATATCATAAGTATGAAATCCCTTCACTAGCTGCTTGAGGGAACCATCATAATCCCTCTCGAAGGCAGATCTATTTGTATTGCCTGCTCCTAGGCCTTTCGTCTACTGGATCGGACTCATCAGGGAGACACGTCTGATTGTGTCTGTGCTCTTGGCGTCAAATAGAGACACACCACAGTCGATAATATTGTGGTGTTCTCACCACCAAGGGTTTAAAAAAAATCCAACAGCACCCCTAAAGCAGCCAGTGAAGGGTAGTACATGAAAAAAAACGAAAGTGTGGGCAGAAAAAAGGTTGCTGAAAAGCTAAAAACACTATGCAAACAGTATAGAAGATAGGGGACAATCTTTGAGCCTATGCTTGGCGATCAATTCAAGGATGCAAGAGAGATCAAAAGATACGGAACAGTCTGAGTGGTCAGCTCTGCTTTTCAACAACTCAAGCATTGTCAGAGGCTATGAATTGTGCAGAACAACCTTTACTTGGATCTCCTAACAGATGCAATCTCCCACTGATTGACCAAACAATACAATGCTGAAATATTAAGTAGTGGGGAAAACAAGCGCAGGCTAACAAGTTTTCCGTCATTGTAATAATGACTTGGCAAAGATTAGAACTTTAAAAGATGGAGTGGGGGGGGGGGGGATGCAAAAAGGAGGGGGGGGGGATTGAAGATGAAGAAAAATTAAGAACATATATTATGAATATGAAAACTCTTCACTAGCTGCATGAGGGAACCATCGTGATACCTCTCGAAGGCAGACAGGGTTTTTGGGAGAAGCGAAGGAGAACGTACATTCAAAATTCTATGCAGATAAAAAGAATCGACTCACGATGTGCACGTGAATAGTCTACATCCAAAAAGTTGAAGTCTTTTAGGATATTAGGATAGTGTGGACCGTTTCAACTTAGAATTAAGTCAGGATGGATTTCAATCCATTTCAGCAACTTAGATTCCTTAGATTTTCTTCGTTTTTCTGCCAAAGTGTTGAATGTGTAAAGAAATGGATTAATGGCGGCGTTTAAAGGTAATATGAATATTGCCAAGGCCACATTGACTTCTCCAGGTATGGGGACACCGAACACTGCCAACATCCCACACAGTCCAATGGGAAACCAGCACATGAAATCTGTCAATGCAATAGTAATCAGTCTTCGAGCTATGGTCGTGGCTTGTGACCCTTTGGTAGAGTTGGTCTCTAAAGTATTGCTCTGTATGGACCAGTAGATACATGCCTGGCCCAGAGAGATGAATAAAAACAAAACAAAATTAAGAACAATCAAAACGCCAAACGAATAATGTTTTCCTATGAACTCTTTCCTGGTGATTGGCAGAGGAATACAGATTCCTGTCTGGGAATAAAACTCCCAGTGTGATATCACGGGAAGTAAGGGCAAGAAAGCTAAAAACCAGCCAGTCAACCAGATCATCAGACACACCATAGTTGCTGATGTTATTCTAAATCGTATAGCACTAAATGGGAAGCAGAGCACAACGAAACGATCTAGAGTGATGAGAAAAATGATCAAAGCTGATACCTCACTGGACAATAGAGACAGAAAACCGGCCACCGTACAGGTTACGCTCTTTTTCCATTTGTCATCATAATGAAGATATCTACCACGATAATGGTCATCAGCAACACCAATAACAGCCATGTAAACACCCATCAGGAAGTCAGCCATGGTCAAATTTGTAACAAATACACTGAAGCCACTTGAAGAGGTCATCCTTCTGTTTAACAAACGTGCACATAAACAGAAGACGTTGCCAGACACAGACAGACAGGTGACCAGCCACAGAAACCCTCGGTATGTCCACGACTGCAATAAATCTTCACATGATGAAATTTCATCTCTGGGGGCATCACAAGACAAAATTTCAAAGTTTTGAGGAATGATACTAATGCAACATAGTTTATAGTTCTGAGAGGAGATTTTGTGTAAATGATTAAGACCTGTAAAATATCAAGTGGAAACGTTTCGACAGGACTTCCATGCGTGTACAGTTCAGTCAACTGCCGTGTGAACTGAAAGCCATTAGAACCGATAGTATGAACAGTAGTAAAAGTTAAATTCAGTATCTGTAAGCCAACAAACTGTATTAAAACTTCGGAATCGAAGATTGTCAGTGCTGTACACGACAGATCTATCGTTGATATCGTTATTTGTTGGATATTGGAGACAAAATCGGAGGCGAGTGTCATGATTGGATTGTTAGACAATGACAACGACTCCAAGTTTTCTAAACCAAGAAAAGATGTGGTGTTGATATGTTGCAGATTATTGTGATTGAGGTCAAGAAATCTCAAATTCAACAATTTTATTCGAGGCACGAGGATCAGAGAGCATTTGACAAGAATCAGACGAACAAGATAATTATTGATACTGACATCAGATAGTGTCATTCCAGAACCTGTAGCATCCAAAGAGCGGATCTGAGGGAAGGGGGCTGCATGGAAAGGCTGAAGACAACGTAGAAAATGAACCTGACAGAGACAACCCACAGGACAAATAACATTGCACCATAGTTCATCATCATACATTGGACAGTGAGGCCAGCCATCACACACGTGATCACTATGAACACAAATTAATGAAAACCTGCATCGCAGAAGTCCTGTGCATTTTATTTCCTCACATCTGTCTTCATCCCCACTATCTACACAGTCATTCATTCCGTTACATCGTGTGTAAATTGGCAGACAATCATTGAGCTGACTGGGGCAACGGTAATGACTATCTGGGCATGACTGGCTGGAATTCATCTGGGTTGCGGTAAATCGAGAGATTCCATTAAAATTGACAAGAGCAGGAGAAGGAACACGTAGCATGTCAAACTGTTTCAAATTGAAAGAATCACAGTTCCTTTCGTCTGATTCATCCTGACAGTGCGATGTTTGGTCACACAAGGTGCTATATGATACACACTGACCATTGGTACATGTGAACAATGTGCTGTCACAAACCGGATGCCGACAGAAGGATTCGTCACTTGAATCCGGGCAGTCAGCTGTAAAGTCACACAACAAGGTGTAGGACACAGTGGTATCTTTCACATGGCAATTAAACATGGGAGTGAAAGTGACATCAAGCTCTGTGTAATTTAACATGTTCATGTACAAGATTTGTCCACGAACAAGGCACACAGATGGATACTCTTGATTGCACGCTTCATCCTGGCTAGAACCGCAGAACAACTGTTTATGTGTTACACCACCATTTTTGCAAACTGTTACAGTGTGTAATGCTTTCGACAGCGATACTTTTGTGCTGCACACAGCAGTTCTGCTTTTTCGAAGGGACCAATCTTTAGTATTGTTTATTTTGACTTCGCATACTGTCTGTACATATACACCGGAATTAATTACACGATGGTCTGCATTCATAATCTGCATGCCTTCAAGCTGCACACAAATTTCACTTTTACCACCTTTCCGACTATAGAAACCTTCAAACGAATGATGCAATACAGTTCTGTCTTTACTATATATACTATGTCTGTACATATTAGGCAATGTCAAATCATTAAAAAACAAACCTATTCTTGAACAGAATGTGGCAATACTGCAAAGTTTAGTTGATCTAGTAATCACGTCATGCGGCTCATACAGGCACATTGGAAATCCTGGTGATCCCTCAAACAATGAACAATACCCAGAAACATCGTCACGGAATTGTGGCGGCAAACTTTCAGCAAATGTGTAACAACTGTCACATAACGCCACCAATCCACGACACTCACCACTGCTGAAGGGGCACTGTTCTGTTTCATCCCGTCCGTCCTCACACTCTGTCTTTATGTTACACGCCATGTGATGCTGGAAGCTGGAATAGTGCTCTACTGAACAGTTCCAAAATCCAGTTAATAACTTCTGAGGTGCTTTATTCTCAGGGAAAAATGAAAAGTGAAGTCGGAAGCTTTGTCTGCTTGTTTCCCAAAGCACTCGTCCCTCTGACAAAAATGGTGAAATATATGTCATCAAAATGATACACTTGAATACTCGTATAGTGGCTACATTTATGCCCAGTGGACTGTTTATGGTTTCCGCGATTATAGAACAACAGACGGACATATATGTCGTATGGCGTAAGTTTTTTTAGACTGATCATCAAGACATGTCTGGCTGGTACGGAAAACGTTTATTGTCAGAGGATAGGTCGCTTGTTCACGTCTATTTCTGTCCATGGTAACGTATCCCGATGATGTCGACGTCATTACAGAACCAAAACGTCCAGAAGCTTTGAAACAGTGTTGTGTTTTAAACTGTAAACATCACTGGAATTTACAAAATGTCTGTGTGATATATCAGCTAAGTAATCCCCGAACCACAAAAACACCGTGACCGTATAGGAAGAAAACTGGCTAATACATACTGTTCTACAATCCAAAAATATAAGCCTGGAACTGTTGCGTTTAACACGGTGCTTGTAACCGTCAGAAGTCACTGTTGTGATGATACTTTAACAATGCTAAATGCTAAAGAAACAAAGGTAATATTAGGAATGTTGCATATTTTAACAAAAACTCTTGAGTTACTTTACATCAGGTATGAGAAAAAGTACGGATTCAAACTACTCAGCCATGCGTTTTACATCATTTTGCATACAAGTTAAAAATATAAAAAAAACTGTGCAATATCCGACTTGGTGTCATATTTCAAATTACTGCCTTTCCCAAGCTATATTCTCTGACAATGACCTGGTAAGTAAAGCAAAGAAAACTCTGCACTGCATTATGAGGAAACTTTATGTTTTGAAGAATTCTAGTTTAAATTTATTGTTGAAGTTGTTTGATTCTCAGGTTCAACGCATTGCTCAGTACGGTGCAGAACTTTAAGGACCTGACGATGCAGCCCGCCATTCTGAAAAAGTGCACCTCTTTCCCTTTGAAAAAAATTATAGGAGTTGAAATGCGAACACCTAATGACTTTGTCTATGGAGAGACCAATAAATATCCTATCTATTTAAATTCTGTGGTTAATCTGTGTTCGATACTGATTCAAATTAACTAAAATGAATGATAATAAATTACCACGGAAAGCTTATATGATGTTATATCGACCTGGATGCAAGAGACAAAAGAAATTGGGTTTCAAATATCCGATGTAACTTATATCAATTTGGATATGGTTATGTTTGGATGAACCAAGGCGTGCAAAATTGTAGATCATTTCTACGTGAATTTAATCACAGATTGATTGCGAGCAGGTGGCAGAATGGGACGCGCATATAAAAAATAGCGATAGATTTACAATGCATCGGACATTTTGTACGGTACACGATGTTAAACTTTATTTACCAATGGATTCAGGCAAAGCTTGAACTTTACTATGACAAAATTTAGACTGCGAATTTCAGACATTGCACAACACGGTATCGTTGCAGTAAATATCCTTGAATGGGATTTACTTGTCCACTCTGCAATAATGGTAAAGAAGACGAACTGCATTTTGTTTTATGCTGCTCTAAGGTATCTAGTCTCAGAACGCAATATATACCATTTAAAATTTCCAGGGATACCAGTCAATTTCGATTTACGTTTGCTTATGGCATATCAGAATGAAAGCATAGTAAGAAATTTCTCAATTTACTTGTTCAAGGCAGTTCAGTTTTGATCAGTTATGATTTCGTAAGAGGGATGTCAATCCAGTCTTTCTAGTGTTCTTAAAATGCATATATTGTTGTTACGTTTTCCATACCCCCCTTCATAAGGGGCTGTCACGAGTTTGTCACGAGGCCTACGACGTTTGACCAACTGGGGTGGCGGAATTATTCATTTGTTTATTGTCGTCGTTGTTGTCGTATATCTGTCCCTTAATGTGGCTTGTGGTGTGGTTGCACCTTTTGGGTGTGGTTTAGTTCAGGTTAGGTTTACTTTCTCTCTCTCTCTCTCTAATTCCACTGCCTGTGCATTCATCCTGCAGGTTCACGGGTGGGTGGGTATCTTTTTTTTTGTACTGGCTGTCTATGGGCCCTCTCGCCTGTCTTTTTACCTGTCGCACGTGCTTCATTTCTTTTAGTTTGAAGTATGCTCACTCTGTGACGTAGCGTGGCATGTTGGCCGCCTCGCTGAGGGAGGTTAGCTCTTCAGTCGAGCGGAAGATGTCTCTGGGAGCCCTGCTCCGGTCTTGGTTCTTCACCGTAATCGTCGAAGGTACAGTCAGTATCTTCATTCCTACAGTCGGCCTGTAGGAGAGGGACATCACTTCTTCTTTTTCCGCATCTGTGCCTCTGTCCTCTCGACTGGACAGAGGGCAGAAGAGTCGTTTGACCCGCCTCTTCGGGGTCACCCACGGGTAGCTGGTAAGCATCAGTTTCGTGGTTGTTTGTTTTGGTTTGTTGTTGTTAGCCGGCTTATTTTTCCCTCTTTGCGCAATTTTCTTTGTTTGCAAAATTGTAAAAGAAATATTGTTTGAGACCTTTTCTCTGGTTAATTCAGTCTTTAACCTTGCCATTCTAAATTATATCCAAATTCTTTCTCCTATTTATGCATCTGGTGATGCGGGGAGTCGGTGGGGATGGGAGAGAACCTGGTGATTCAGGGTTGGTACTTGCTTGGTCTCGCTCGTCCGCCTGTCACATTCACCGGATCTTATCCTTCGGCCACCGTCTGTTTGTGTGTGCAAAGAGAACGAGTTTTATGTTGCGAGCGTGCGTACGCATGATTTGTCGTTCGGATGCGTGGTTGGAGATTTGTGTTATTTTGAATGTGGCTATAAAATGTGACAATTATGCCATTGAATTATTATTTGCAAATGTGGTGGTAGTTATAAAGCGATGGTCGCTGTGTTGGTTTATTTCCTAAGAAAGGAAATGTTAAGCATGAGTGAGAGAAGGATGAAGATAATTCATATTTGTTTTATAGCCTGTTGATTTAATGCAGTCTTTTACCTGCTTCGTGTGAGAAGACTTTAACAAACATTCCTGATTTGATTGGTTTACTGTGTTATGCTCAGGTCTGTGTTGAGCTGGTATTGTTGGTGTATTTAGTAGACCTCCCTCGCCCATCATGCGAGTGGCTGTTAGGGTTTGACAGCATGGGTCAGATTGTACTGACGGCGGGGTTCCCGTGCCCTTCTTCTTCTTCCTTCCCTCCCTTTCTTCTCTCCTCCCAGCTACGTTTTCCCCCCCTCCCGGGGCTTCACCGGAGTCTGGACTGGTTGTGCCATGCTTGGTTGGGGCCACGCTCTGGTTGGGACCGCGGACTGGTTGGTGCCACGTGCTGGTTGAGGCCACGCTCTGGTTGGGACCGCGGACTGGTTGGTGCCACGCGCTGGTTGAGGCCACGCTCTGGTCGGGACCGCGCGGATGGTAGAAAAGCCCACCGGCTTGACTGGCCGGCCCTGATCCCCGTCCAGGACCTCCAGTAAACACGCCACGTTTCCCCCCACCCACCCCCCGGGACGCGCTCTTCACGCCTGCTTGGTGTGTCAGGTGTCGCTTAAA
>CM031600.1:79814753-79833035 GCA_018398815.1 Conus ventricosus
AGATTTTAGTTTTTGCTTAATCCTGTGTTTTTCCTGATCATTTTCAATAACATCATTTTCATGCATACATTCATCAAATGCGTCTCTGTCTTTCATGTGAAATAAAACTACAGTCTTTAACTGTTCTCTAAAGTATTTTAAAATCCACACACTTATCCTAGCATGACAAATCTTATAAAACGAAGTAGACAGACAGACAGACAGACAGACAAACAAACACTAGGTAATGGTGGGGTAGGTAAGGCTGGCCGGATCACACCATGTCTTTAATCACTCTTTGTTGGCCTGCCTAAGGAAAAATTTCCACACTGCCAGAATACTGCAGAGACCTGTCATTAGGCCGACACCTGATTACTTAATTTGTGTTGTTGGGTCTTATGGCTTGGCAAGGTGCAATACTGCGTGACCGGACATGACGATCTTGAATCAACGCCCCCCAACCAGCGCCTCTCAGTTTAGCCATGGCTTTCAATGCAGATGGACATGTTTTGTTCACAGAGGAACAGCTTCTTGCTATAGATGATTATGTGTTTTATAACAACTGTATGGCGGAGTATCTAAACAAAGAAAATTAGGTGAGCCCAGTTTTTTACCTCCTAAGCCAAAGAGAAGTATTGCTTTTTTGGAAGGTGAGGGCGCGACATTTTGTTGTTGATTCCACTGGGCATGCGCATTAACGAGGTAAAACCAACCTGTATTACACAGTTTGTAACAGTCTTGTTTAGCAAAGCCCGAGCTGAACGTTGCTGTGATCTATGGTTAAGTGTGATGATGATGTAGACACCTTCAACAGCTGAACATCACAATAACAACAGCTGTTAAACTTATATCAAATCTACAATCAGCTCTGCAAGTTTTTCCAACAGACCCCTACAAGTGGCCCAAAGTTTAAGTAATTTTTTTTTTTCCTGCACTTTTCTGAATAGTTAGAAATGGGATTGGGGAATTTTTTAATCCCTTTTGGGGGAGTGTTCTTTAATTAAGTTCTTAATCAACTCCTCAAGTTCTTAAAAAGTTTTTGAACAAGTCACCTTAAGTCCCTCAAGTTTTAGTTAAGTTTTTAATAAAGTCCCCCAAAGTTCTTTGATTAAGTTCTTAATAAAGTCCCCCCAAGTTTTAATAAAGTTCTTAATCAAGTTTACTCAAGTCCCCCTAAATTTTACTTAAGTCGCCAAGTTCAAAAAACAAGTTTTGACAAGCACCTAAAGTTTTTAAACTTAAATCACCTCAAGCATAACTAATCACCCCTTAAGTAAAAACCAAGTTCTTATTAAATCAACTTATAATTATTTATTAAGTTCTTAAAGTATTATTGCATCTGAAATGTTCAAAATGATTTTTTTTTGTTGGGGGTTCTGGCATGCTTTTTTTTTTCTGTTCTGTATTTAGTGGTTAGATTTTTTTCGTTTGGGGTTTTTGCTGTCTTTGTTTATATATTTTATAACCGAATAACCCCCCCCGCACCCCCTCCCGCCTGAAAATTGCTTTAAAAAAATTCCATGAAGACTTGGCAGTGTAGGCAACCTTTTTGTTGTGGGTCTTGAATCAATTTTTTCTGGTGTTTTTATAGCCGCTTTTGAAACAACTGATGGGCCTACACTTTTTATTAGGGGCATATTCGGGCTTGAAACATTAATTTTGTTCTTTTGTTCCACTCTGCTAATTTTTTTCCTGGCAACACGCCGGGATGGGAGGCTTTTTACGGGGTACTTTCTCCACCTGTTTCATTTTTTTCGTTTCTGTTCGCTGATTTCTGGCTGGCATTTTTTTAGGGAAAAAAAATCTTAGTTTAAAGTAATTAACCCCAGATTAGCGGGGACAATAATGTTCCAAATCGTAATAAATCCATCCTAGAGACTTAATACTTTGCAAAAGGATCCTGCGTTAAATCATACATAAAGTCTTGTTAGAATAAATAGGCGCAAATTTTTAACTTACTAGTTTAGTGTACAAAATAAAGAATGTTTGCCCCACTTTTTACCATTCTTGATCCTAGTTGCGCTCATCCCTGTTATGATACTTTACAATGTTTTGTGGCGACACTGTTGAATCTGTTCTATGCGAATTCTTTCCAGGAACTTTTTTTGTTTTTTCCGCATCTCCCAAAGAAACGTCTTTTTTTTTTTGGCTAAACTTGGTCTAAACCCTGGTCATTTGTAATAATAAGTTCAGGAAGGTTTTAGATCGTTGCTTTTATTTTTTATTCTAAATATAATTATTATTTTTTTTTTTAAAAATAGCCCCGAAAAAATGTTCCCAACCTTTGAAACCATTCGCTTTATTGGGGGCCCTAAGTGTAGGATACACAATGCTTGGAAAAAAACCTTTTTAAAAATAAAACCGGCTGATCTTGGCAACAGACTTTGGGGATTCAGCAAAGCTAATTGCTATATTACAGCTTCTTTTGTCGAAAGATTTTCTAGTTAGAAAGGGAATAATTCAGACAGAAAAATATGAAAATAAAAAATACTTTTAAAAAAAGGTTATTGTAAGATGATAGGCGGCGCTGGGGTTAATCGTAAAATTTTTGAGGAAGTAATTAGCTTTAGTAAATACAAACTAAGAAGAGAAAAAAGACATAACAAAGCTATGGGCAACACAGCTGCAAAATTACTATGAAAAGCGAGAATTGGCATAGATTTTATTAACGACAAACTGAAAAAACAGGGGGCATGACTTACACATTTTTAAAATTTGATCGCAATAAAAGAATTTACTTGTAAAAAGGGAAACCAAAGAGACATTGCCCCACCAAAATTCATGCTTTTATCAACCCTCAGAAAAAAAAAAGATGCAAAAATCTGTTTTTTCGTCTTTTGGGATGACGTTGTGTATTTTTTGACATAAATTGGGTGAATAAAAAAAAAACAAAAAATTATTTACCAAAAGGAATTGGGAAGGGGAACCGGCAATAAAAAAAACTAAGCCCAAAAGCGAGAGTCGCGAAAAAACAGCAAAGGAAAGGTTTCTAAACAAACGATTTGGGAAATTTATTTACCTGCGCCAAACGATACAAAAAACCCCCCTTTGGAATACAATACCCAACGACACCCATAAATGGCCTTCTTATTTACCCCATGATACGATTAACGAAAAAATTTAAGTACGCACCACAGTCATACAAGCTTCAAGATCATGAGCAGAACCATTAAACAAAAAAAAGTGCTTCTGCTGTTGCTGTTGCCATACAACTGATATACCAACGAGGCCCACAAACTTTTCCTCCATGAATTCAAGTCGATTGGAAAAGAATTTTAAAGGCCAAGTGAATCAAATTTTGTTAAAATGAGTTCCCCTTAAAAAAAGGGGATCCCCGGGTTCACAGATCACGGCTTTAGTTAAAACTTTAACAAACATTAGTTGAAAGACTTTTTTTTTACCATATCACAGAGAGGATTTTACAAACCGCAACACAGAATGGGTTAGAAGACGCCCCCAGTTTTGGGGCCAAGAATAATGAAGAATTTAAAGGGTAAAACCAGTACAAGCAAATCAAAAAACAAACAACAAAAGTTGCGAAGACTCCAGTAAACACAAACTATTACCCTTTGGTTTTAAAGTAAGGTACCTTTATTTACCGGGGGAAGCAGAAGGGGACATCGCATCAGGGCAACGATCAGTTTGGAGTTTTGACCCTTGAAAAAAAAGGAAATTTGTAAAAATGACCCGCCTGTGATTATTTAGTGAAATGACACAACAAAAAAACCCAGCCCCTAAAGATCTTTTGTGAAGGAAGAACGGAAAACCCCACAGACACATTTCCCCGTTGCTTAATTAATTTACAAAAATATATTTGAGACAAAAATGGAAGCTCAGAATGAAACAAATGAAAAAGGAAGGCCCTTGGAAAAAATAAGGAATATATGTACGAATTCTATTTTTAAGGGAAAAACACTTGTGAGGGTTCCCCAACCATGCAAAAACATCCGATCCCCTCAACCAAAATCCCAAATTTTGTTATCGTATGGGAAAAGAAAATTGAAATAATAAAAAAATTTTTCGGACTCAAGCAACATAAAAAAAGATTTATGAACTGGATGATTATGATTGGTTAAAATAAACTTGGGGAAAAAAAGTTTTCCCCCTGGCCGAAATATGTACATTTTGGGCCCCTTAAACAATAAAATCCTTATCACAGTTCCAGTTGCTTTAAAAATTTTTTTTAATTTACAAAAATTTTTTTGAGTCTAAAATGGAAGCTAGAATGAAGCACAGAACGAAAAAAAGAATGAAAAAGAAAGGACTTGGGAAAATTGTACGGGAATCATATGATACGAATTTTTTTTTAAAGGAAAAACATTTGTGAGGGTTCCCCAACCCCAATGCTAAAACATCAGATCCCCTACCCCAAAATCCCAAATTTTGATTTCAGTAGGGGGAAAAGAATATCTTGAAAAAATAAAAAAAATTCGAACACATCAAAAAACATGAAAAAAAATTTTGGCTAAATTTGGATAATGATAGTTTGAGCTTTTTATAAAACTGAGGAAAAATAAAAACCCCCCTCTTTGGCCTTTTGGCCTTCGATGAAGAGGTTGTAATTTGGTTCCCCGTCCCCAATTGCATATAAAATTTGGTTTAACAAATCGTTTAGTTTTTGTTCTATCAAATGCTTTTTGTTACAACAGTTGTGTTATTCATTTTGTTTAGATCGTTTTTTACTTTGTCTGATGAAAGTTTTTTTTTGAAAATGCTTCTTTTGTAGTTGTCATGGTATTTTTGATGCAAACACTGGAGTTTTCCCTTTTGCTTTCTTAAGGGTTTTTTCCCCGGGTCGTTACTGTACATTTTCGACTTAAACCAAAAAATTTTAATCACCCCCCCGATTTACCCTTCATTTTTCCTAAACCTTCTTATTAACAGATGAATGTAAGGCGATTTTTAGGGAAAATCAGAGTATATCCCACCCCGTTTGCCCTTTAGTATTTATTTCCTGTCTTTATAGATGTTTTCAGTAGGGATATCTATAAAAAAACTATTGTATTGTGTAAAGATTTGGGGGCTCTGGATGCAAGGGTTTAAGTAGTATAAAGAAATTCCAACATCAAAAGTTTGAAAATTCTAAAACAGTAAACCAATAAAAAAGGTTTGTCCAATTTGTTTTTCTTTTTTTCTTCATTTCCCAAAAAAAACCCCATCATAAAATCTTCAAAAGCCCTGATAATTTGGTTTTGAAGTCAGTTTTAATTTCCCTATTCCTTTGGGACCAACGACATCTTTAACTTGTGGGTTTTTCCATAGTCTTTCGAAAAGCTGTTGTTCATCGTTGAAAAGTCTTTTTCTAAAGTTGTGGATTTAGCTAAGATCGTGCCCATGTGTAGGTTTCAGAACTTTTTTGTAAAAAGCATTTACACGTGAATGTTTTAGTTTTAAAACCCTGACTTAAATAAAATTGTGAAGTCTGTAAGACAGACAAAATTTTTTTTGCCTCGAAGTTAGGACAATTTTAGGCGGCTTTTTGGATTCACTTTGCTTTTGTGCTAATGGGTGTATTATGTAGGTATGGATTTATGGGGAAATTTTCTAAATCAACTTCTGAAAAAGACCTTTTTTACGATCAGCTGTAAGAGTATGCATTTGTTTACAAATTCTTAAATTTTTTTTAATACCGCCAGTGAATTTTTTAAAGTTACGTAAGGGAAGTGATTGCACCATACCCCAACCAACAGATTGTTTGCATCAAAATACAGAGATAGTTAGCCATTTCTTGGTATAATTTGGTTTTGTTGTTTGTTTACGTAATGATGCGACCCCCAAAAATTTTCCCCCCCCATCGAATATTGGTAATTGACAATAAACAATCTTTTCTTGGTAAATTTAAAGAAAGCATCCCAATCAGGGGGCGCAGAAATGTAATGCGCGGGTCCAGGCTATAATGTTTCATCAGGTCTTTCTTAATTTTAAAAATGTCCCAAAACAAACATTATCCCCTTTTGATCTTTTTAGTCTCCCCATCTTTTTTTTTACACTCTAACTTCTGCCATGTTTTGAGCATGTGGTAATCAAAATCACTGATGCCCTTTCCTCTAAGATAAAAAAGAACGCCCCTTTGGGTGGAAGTGATCTTCATCAACCTTTCCCAACTGTTTGTTCATAAGGGTAAACCCCTTTCTAAAAAGGTTGGGTCAAAATATTTTCTTTATTGGGCGGATTTTTAAAGCTAGCCAGTGACTCTAATGATCCCTAGGTGTTGATAGAGTCTTAAAAAGACTGTTATTTAAAGTGAAAACATGTACTTTTCTGTGACTGTGCAAGTTTACCCGAAGGGTTGGTGTTGTGGGTGCTGGAGCGCTGGGTCGTGGTGTTTGGTTTCTGTTGCATTTTAAGATGAGGTCGTAACCTCGCAGTTTGAAAAAAGATGGGGAGCCCCACTTGTGGGTCAAAATTTTTTTGAAAATTGCAGCTGTTGTGCGTGCCCTGAAATTTCGTAATGTGTCTGTTCTTTCTGTTGGATTTTCACTCTTGGGGTTGCTTAAACCGCAATTCCAAAAAATGTGTGGTGAGTTACTGTTTTTGATTTCAGGGTCTAATATGTCTGAGAGATTCAGATTTTGAACAGGGTTACGACTTGCTGCATGCGTTTTAAAAGTATTTTTCGATGGGTCCTCTGTATAATTCTGGTTCCGATGGGCACCCTTGACTGACAATGATAAAAAGGATAAGAACAGTTGGTGATTGCTCATAAAACAGTTTTTTTGGAGTTTTTGTGGGGGGTTGCCTTCATAGGGAACAATAAGCGACCCAAGTTGGTAAACTACGTATGGACTTGTTTGCAGCCTTTCCCGTTCTTAAAATAATTTAAACCCGGTGGGAGGTAATTTTTTGTCTTACAGTTACAGAATTTTACAATGTTTTATATGTTCGCCGGTTTGAACGGATGGAATTCTTGGGTTAAAAAATTTTTTAAATTCTTGTTTGTGCCCCGTTTTGAAGTTGCGTAAAATCTAACATTGCGCGTATCAAAGGTAATGCGGTATCCTGTGATGAAAAAATTAGGAGTAAGTCCCCCTGACTTTGGGGATCGCCTATTTTTGGATGTCTTTAGACCCTAATACGCCCCAAAAATTTTTTTCTAGCCCTGGTATACATTAACAGTTTTTGGTTTGTTTTGTTCTTAAATGATAATTTTTCCCCCGTAACGGAAAAGGGTATTCCCTAAAATTTAAAATCATTGATGTAAAGGTTTATGTTTGTACTTTTTTCTTTAGTTTTTGCGGGCGTAATGCGCCTTGCAAAAACAACACATAAAAAATTTGTTGTCGAAATTCTTTATGTTTGAATGCTCTTTTTGCGACTAATGCTGGGGTAGTGGAAAGTAAGATTTTCCCACAATCGGCTCATACTTAGCCCGTTTTAAACTGATCTCTAAAACTTCGCCTTGCCCAACCCGAGCCCCTTTTTGGCTCTTGCGGCCCCTCAAACTGTGTAAGCAGTTGGTTGCCCAGCAGGTGTTAAGTCTTTTGAGAAAGAATAAATGTTGTTTAGTTTGGGCCCAACTTCTAGATTTTCCATTTATTTTTTTGTCGATTAAAACAGCTAAAATTATTTAATGGCGGATTATGCTGTTTATTGGAACTTTAGAAATGCATGAAAAACACTTTCCGTCGTTTGTTGGGTCAAGACTTCGATTAATATCATTAAAAACTTTTGAAAACGTTTCCCCCTTAGCATTCCCTTTAAAAAATTCGTCGGTCCTTCATATATTTAGCCATGTTGGTGTTCTTTTCAAATCAAAAAATTTTTTTAAAATTAAAAAAAAAAACTTAATCAGAATCAATATCAACGGGTTTTTTTGGCTTGGACTATAAAAAATATAAGCCCTTTATGTTGTTAAGTGAGCTGTTTAGAACAGGTGTAATGTCTCCTTTACTTTTTTTAAAAATTTTCCTTTTTATTGTCGGTTTTCTGGTGTTGAGAAAACTTGCCCCTTTCCTTTTTTTTAAGATCAAATTTTTTTTTTATAGTCTCAAAAACGGGCCCGTAAAGACTAAATTTTTATCAGTTTATAATGTGCTTTATTTATTGTCAGTTTGAAAGAACTAAGTTTAGCTGTTATTAGTTGAACCCTAGCTGTGTGCTTTTGGATTTAGTTTTTAATTTTTGTGGTGTAAATTAAGCTAATGAGCGAGGGAGAGTTAAAGACAAACGCCCAGTGGTAAAGCTGCGGGGGCACCCCGCCCGTTGTAAGAGGCCCACCTTTTCTGTGATAGACCACTCAAAACCGAGCTCCGTTTAACATTTTAAAAAAGCTTTTAAAGGTGCGAAACCCTTGTTTGGTTTTGTTATTTTGAAAGGTCTTTCTTGTTTTTTTTCATTTTTGTAATGTTTGTTAATCTGAGGTTTTTATGGGCCCGGGGTTTTACTATCCCTTCTTTGGGGACTTGGGGTTTTAGGTACTTTTGGATAAGTTAAAGACTGCTTTTTTTTTAAAAAAAAAAAAATTTAGTATTGTATATCTTTTAATTTTATCTTGGGAAAATTTTGTGCGCTCTTTTAAAAAAAAGGGACTTAAATGGTTTTTTCGCCATCTTTTTTCTTTTTCAAATTTTAAGTTTATTCCGTTTTAACAGTTCTCCCACTTCCTGAATGATTACCTCTGTTGCCTTAGGTCAAACCATAAACCCTTTTCGTTTTAAAAAATCATAAGTCTAAATGTGAAGGTGTAGTCTTTAGACAAGGTCTACTGTTTGGGTTCTACCCTACCCCGAAAATTTTTTTTCGTCAAAATGTGTAAGGTCTAAGCCCGCTAGCGTAGATTTGGTTAGGACTACCCTCAATCGAACATTGTACTTTCGTTATTTTAGGATTAATAAACTTTTCACTTCCTCTTTTGAATGGTTCTTCATCTTCACACAGCAATAAAATACCTTTAAGTGATCTTGCTGCGGCACTAAAACTAAAATTCCATATAGCGTCATTCTTGCTTCTGGGATATGTTGTATGATGAATCACTCTTTCGTAATATATTGCTAATTTTGACTGATATTGTTGCTCAATCAGCCTTGCTAAATTAGGGTTGCTAACAACGTCAAACTCTAACGAGATGTCAGAAATGCTGTACTTTGCTTCTGTGTCTGATGATCTGATAACACGTTTGTATTCATTAAAAGTTAGTTCATATGACAATCTATCTTTTAATGCTCCTTGAAAGTATGGCACATGCGCTTTTAACAACTCAAAATCTAAGGGAATAGAAAACCGATTTCCATACGCAAAATTTACAGCTACATACTTTTTGCCGTCTTTAGCATCTTCAGCGCCTATTCTATGTTTTAGTGCTTCTTCATTTTCGATTCCTCGAAACGCAAAGTCGGCCCTTTCATTCGCGGTTAGCCATAGATCAGAATAGGTTAAAAATATGTCTGCATTGTGTAAAGAAAATATTTCTTGCCCCTCAAGTTTTATAGAAATTTTCTTAACGATTGCCCGTCCCAGATTCTGCACAACTGTCCTGTTTGGGTCTGTTTCTGATGTGAGTTCTATTTTGAAAGTAAGTCGCGCAGAGCCTGGCACAATCACTTCATCTGCTCCTAGGTCTGGAAATTTGACAGTAAGAATTTGATCTGCATCAATAGTAGATGGATTATTTGGAACAGTAATATTCCGTTTATTTCCCTTCACGCCAAAGGGCTCTTTCAGTCTTCTATGCGGGTCAATAATTGAACCATATGTTTGCGACATTTTTTATAAAACAAAATAAAAAGTTAATTATTTAAAACATGGCAGGAATTGAAGGTGAAGAAGATTATGATGTTTATGATCGTGGAGACGACATGAGTGAAATGACACAGCATCGCTCAGCGCCCTCAATACGGCGTGAATTAACAGAAATTAAGGTCAGATCATTTTACCAAAGTTTAGGTCAAGAACCTCCTGAATTTATACCCCCTGATGATTTTGAAGTAAAAGATGACCATTTGTATGTGAAAATCGGCCCCGACCAAGAACAAAGTTTTCAGCTTACAGATAAAGAGACCCATCAAAGTTTTTAGGCATGAATACAATTATACAAAGACTTAGGGTGAAAGATCGAAATCGCCTTGGCATTGTTAAACCAAAATTAGGTGGGGAGGCTGTTTCTAAACTTTAAAACATAAACAAAAACTCCCAACAGATAACCAAATACAAAACATGGAACTTCAAGATTTAAGTCAAACAGCAGACAAAATAATGCAAGCAGAAACCAGTTTTTCAGAAGAAACAGCATTAAAAACTATCCACGATCCGCCGTTACCCATGCGAGAAATAACAGCCCTTGATCATGCTTTGAGAACCATCAGAGGCTAGGCGAATTAACAAACAATTTAGCAAAACTAGGTGAAATAGATGAGCATATAAAAAGAGAAAAAGAAAAACTCGTTGAAGCTGACGACTCCAACTTAGGGCCTGGTGTTAAAGAAAGAATAACCCGAAGACTACATGATCTTGAACAAGAGAGATCGGCAAGACTAGAAGTTTTGTCTACTAACCGAGAACAATTACGAACTCAAGTGAATAGAATAAGAGAAACTATCCAAAGAATTTTATATGAAGACACAACACTAGCAGAACGAATCCGAACACTGTTTAGAGAGCAAGGAGTCACATTAGTAAGCGTTATAACGGCCTTAGGTTTTGCAATAAGTACACTGGTGATGGCTATTACAGGCGGCGGTGGTCAAAGTCCAGTGCCTCCACCACCATCACCTCCATCACCACCTGATAAATCATGGTTAAAATAACAGCTTGATCATCTTGCGGGTTTATTCAAAAAATTAGCTAGTAAAGCCATGGACGCTTACTAGGTATATTAGGGGGTGTTGTTAGCTGGCTTTTGTCTACTGCAAGCAAAGTAGTTGGCTTTATGGCCGAGCACTTATGGACATTAGTTCTCTTAACAGTTGGGTTAATTTTTAGTAAAATAAAGAAGGAGTAATCCTAGGCCAGTTAATCCAAAAACAAGTGCTGTCTTTTCATATTCATGGTCTTTATTTTTTTTTGACTTCAACGGTCTCTGGGCTTTGGGCCACGGGGATTGGATGACTTATTCTTGGGGGGTCGACTTGTTTGTTTACTGCCTGCAATATTACTGGCTCAAAATTTATTTCGTTTTTTCCGACTTTTTGTTCATTGCCTGCCACAAGGATTTCATTATTGTAGTTTATTATTGTTCCTATCTGGAGTCTGAGGTCAGAAGGCAGCATGTATAAACCAGTACCAACAGCAAAGTCTACTTTCGATCTTGCGTATTGTAAAACATTTTGGTACCTTTTCATACTTGAAGGTAAATCAACTGTAGAATTAATGGCGTCCTCTAAATTTGCTAAGTATTGTTTTTGTGCATCAAACCAGTAGAAGGATCAGTTATGCTCGATCTCGTTTGTGCTTGCGAACCTAGCAAACACCAAACGTAAGTACGAACAGAGTCGTTTATTCGTTCTATTCCTGCTTTAGTTAGGCCCTTAGAAGTGTCTAAGATAAATGTTGTCCATGCTGTTTTATGCTCTTGCTCTATGGACCCTAGGTGAACAGCTGTGCCTGAAGAGAAAGATGTGTAAGGAGGATTCCAGGCATAGTTATACTTTCTGTGCACGCCCCCAAAATAAGGGGTGCCTAAGCCATGATTGCGGTCCAACTTTTGTCTAAAGTCTGTCTTAACATTAATATTGAATTCGTTACAGATCCTTTCAAAAGCCTTCATGTCTATTCTGTTGCTGAATGGATTAAACGGTTTGTCATTTGATAATGGTGCTTGCAGTTCAGTCAAAATACGTCAGAAGGTGTAATAAAAATGAAATCTGTACACTGACCTCACCAAAGGATCAGGATGATTAAAGTGATCAGCATACGACACTCCACACCCAGTTGATGCACAAAACACAGCAAAGTTTAACTGGTTCTGATAAAACTGCATCGGATGACTAAACCACACTTTTGGGATGTGGTCGTTTTTAATAGGAGGGTTAAGATAGCACTTCAATGGAGTACTAACCTTTACTTGAAAGGTGTCAGACTGAGTCACAGAAATGTCAAGAGTATCAGTTGTTATATTTTTAAGATTGTAGTCCGGCTCAACAGAATATTTTGCTTCAGTATATTTAAATGCGCTCATTTTTATTTCGTTTAAAAAATGTTTGTAACAATAACAACTGAAGACCGTCCTTCGTTTTTAGAACATGCTATTGATAACGATTGCGGAACCAAAATGGTCGCACTCCATGAAATATTTTACAAAGTCGTATGGTTTAATATAAGTGAATCCAAGAAGAAGAATAAGATTTAAAAAGTTGATAATAGAGGAGAATTAGTTAGCCAGTTAACCATACCTGATGGTTATTACGGGTTTTGCTCACTAAAAGAAGCAATGAGTAACTTTGACATTACTCTCAAACTTAACAATGCGAATCTAAAAACAATGTTGACATTCAAACCTCAAAAAGAAGAAGTAGGTTACTATTTTGATAGAGAGCTAGCTAAAATGTTAGGCTTTACAACTACCAATCAAGCCGTTCATAGTTTTGGAGTTACGCCAAACAAAACTACTTATGAGGGAGAAAATCCGCTCGATCTTGCATTACATTCATTACTCTATGTTTATTTGGACGAGCTGAGCACTGATGAAAACTTATATGATGGAAGGCCCTCAACTGTTTTAAGAGCTCTTCCGTCAGGGAAAGCTGCATATTGCGATTATGAAATTATACAATTCCCTAATTTACAGTTTAAACGATTAGTTTGTGGGAGGGTCGGATCATTTAATATAAAAATCAAGACAAAACGGGGAAAGTCGTAAAATGTGATAACCTACACATTGTTTTGGAAATAAAATAATAAACTGTACTAAAAAATAATGTCGCGTGGGCCAGAATAATCAGAGTTACATTAGCGCCTGTGAGGTGTTAACTTTAGAATTAAAAGACCTTGCAGACGTTGCGGACTTTGAACAGAATGGTGAGATAGGCGCTTTGTATGGTTTTGAGTACACTAAAGATGGTGATTATAAACGCAAAGAGGTTGGCGACAACAAAAGGTTTCCTAAACTAGAAACAACTACGCAATGTAGAAGCAAATAATGCTGGCCAGTATGAATATAAAATAGTTCGAAAACCTGACAGCAAATGGCATTTAGAACCATATTTAGAATGGGATATAAAATTTAAATTCATAAGCCCATTTACATTTTTTAGCCGTCAAAAAAGTTTCAGAAAAGCATTCAACTCTGGCCCTCTACATGTAAGTCTTATGCCAGAGGACAATAGTCGGAAAGAGATTGAAATAAAGCCGTATGGGAATAAACAGTACATCCTCCACAGAAGAGAATCGGTTTTGAAAGATGCTTCTACAAAATTACAGTTCATTCCGCAAATGAAATTAGGAGACACGTTCACAATGATATTTGAAATTTCTGTCTTAAAAGATGTGGAGAGGGATGGGGTTGTGGGCGTTAGTGACGTCCTTCTAAAAGGAATTCTAATTAGCTGGCAAAACTTAGACGTTGAAAAACTTAAAGTTACCGTCGTCATTCTTCACAATGGTGAGGATATTAAGGTCATAACAACAAGCAACAAAATCAATATTAGTCTAAATAGAAACAATCTTACAGAACTAAATTGGATTAATCTTACACATTTAGGCCTTATAGGATTTTATTATACTGAACAAGTTTTGACAGAGAGTATGATAAACATAATAACGGATTAGATTAAATTCTGTTATAAAACTATGGTGCAGTTAAACTTTATGACAAAAACTCCTCATTGTTCATTGATTTGTGGACAGACTGGTTGTGGAAAAACAATATTTATCCTCGACCTATTACAAACAGTTTATCGCTATAATTTTGATCATATTGTGATTTTCTGTCCAACACTAAAATGGAACAATGCATATCATGATAGAAGGTTTATATGGACAGATGATAACATATATTTAGTTGATCCTAGCAATAAACTGAGTGAGTGTTTAGAACACTTTTATAGACTGTTTGAAGGAACGCAGACACTATTTATTATAGATGACTGTTCGGCAGAAAGAGACATAGTTAAAAAAGAAATACTTTGTCAAAACTGGCTTTCAGTGGAAGACATGCTGGAATAAGTGTGTGGATTTTATGTCAAAAATATAACTCAGTTTTAAAAGACTTTAGAGAACAGTTAAAGACTGTAGTTTTATTTCACATGAAAGACAGAGACGCATTTGATGAATGTATGCGTGAAAATGATGTTATTGAAAATGATCAGGAAAAACACAGGATTAAGCAAAAACTAAAATCTGAAAAGTTTAGTAAATTAGTATTGAAAACGGATAATCCTACACAGTATGCATGTTTGTAGGGTTTACTAGTTAGAGAACGGATAAATGCCAATTCTAGGGCAACCGCCCCGAAACTTGTTGAGGGCGGTTGAGCTAGAATCGGCATTTATTAGTTCTCTCTCCGGACATGTAAGATAATCTATATTTTCTCTAGATTACGTGTGGATCAAGTCCGATTTGTGGAGTGGGAATGCGATAGAATAAGAAAAACGTTAACTAAAAACGGCAGACTAAAGAAGGATGACTATAGGCCCTAAATATGTATTGAAAACAATCGAACAAGACAAACAATAATAAATCATCAAATGACTTTCCTTTATATTCGGAGTCCTTCACGGTTGGGAACGATGGATTGGGGCTGATGAAGATCCAACGGAAAAATCGACAACTTGCTGGGTAGTTGACGTGAATATTCAAACAATGTAGGTCAGCTGTCCTTCAGCTTGACAATACTAAATCATTGGTAAATTCCGCATAACACCCTTTCTCAATAATAACTTGCTGTCCATCTACACAATACATATACTCAACACCGCAAATCCTTGACAAAGCCACAACGCTCTTGTAAAGCACAATCAGAAACCGTTCTTATAAAATCAAACGTCCTTCGAATGAGCACAATCGATCACCTGTCCATCAGGTAAAAACGATGATATCCACAACACAACGTCTTTGATATATATTAGATTCACCATGCAGGACACTCTTGTGTTGACGACACAATAACCTGAGCACAAGATAATCCTCAGTCCACGTCAACAAGACCAGTCGCAGGAAATAATAATACCTCTAAGATGAACCCCAGTCACGAAGTATATGGACAAAGATGTTGATATAATGACGATATGAAATAAAAAAGGACCGTACGATGGAGATCTAAATGTAGAGGAAAAACAAAAAGCCTGAAACAAAAGCAGAATCCTTTTACTTTGCATTAAAAAGAAATAATGATATCGAACCAAAATAACTGCATGTAAATTCAGATCTCTTTTCAGTTTCGATATTGATAGATTTTGAACTTCCTATTTTGGAACTGCCCTATCAGTTTGCCTGATTTGAACTTCCTATTTTGGAACTGCCCTATCAGTTTGCCTGATTTGAACTTCCTATTTTGGAACTGCCCTATCAGTTTGCCTGCAAAAAAAATCGATTCGCTATGATTGCGATGATCTGATGGCTCGATCCCGACTCGGGCTTCCGTGTGAGACCCGTAAGGCCATGGATAATAAAGTCTCCATGATACCAGATTTAAAATAAAGTATATTACCTCCAATCCTAAGGCCGTGAAACAGCAATGCTCACACAAGTAGCCACCATGAACGAGTGCCGTTATTGCCTACGTTTTTCGATGGCGTCAGATTAACACACATACGTAAACTCGCTTACGCAGTCATACAAATGATGCAAACTGGACACGTACAAGAGACTTTCGAACATTTATTTATTTTTTCCAGGTTAGGGTTGGTTGATCCATCTACTGACCGCTACAGGGGATATTGACATTTTAAAAGGAAGGTGACAGCAAGGGACATAGAGGTGAAAATTATGCATTCTATCTGTAGATCTGTTTGTGTTTGATTCTTTCTCTCGTGTTTTGATATTATGTTGTTTGGAGCTATCTGTAGAACAAACCTTTCAAATAAAGACCTAAGAACATGCCCAAAATTTCGAATACATATCTGTCTCCAGTGTCATGTGATTTGATTCCAATCGATCTGTGCTTGCCAGCTGATTATCACAGAGAGTGGTTTGACTTGTGATTGACAAACAGACTGTGACCGCCATTGTTCCCCGTCACGAGCCGAAACTATCTTTAGACTGAAAAATTGTCCATAGCCTGATGACTGATACAAAGATTGTTTTAATCCATGATTTCATTTTGTTTACATAAATATTGACGGCTGTTTGTTAACATGTCTTCCATAAACATTGTGGAGGGTTACTGCTCCTAACACTGTTTCCTAATTTATATGATGTACTATAACGTTATAATTTTGCGTGAACATCTAGGCGGTTTTTGAAATTATGCTGCTTGGAACTTTCTTTGGAACAAACCGGCCAAATAAAGACTGAAAGTGTCAGTTTGGTGTACAAGTCTACCTCAGTGTTTGTGCCTTCTGTCTGTCAGTCAGTCTCTCTATCTGTGTGCGTGTGTGTGTGTGTGTGTGTGTGTGTGTGTGTGTGTGCGTGCGTGCGTGCGTGCGTGCGTGGGCGTGCGTGCGTGCGTGCGTGCGTGCGTGCGTGTGTGTGTGTGTGTGTGTGTGTGTGTGTGTGTGTGTGTGTGTGTGTGTGTGTGTTCCTGTGCGCGTGCGTGCGTGTGTGTGTGTGTGTGTGTGTGTGTGTGTGTGTGTGTGTGTGTGTGTGTGTGTGTGTGTGTGTGTGTGTGTACACTACTGTCAGTTACTGTTGTTTGTCGTGTTTTGGCATCGGTAACAGACCTATAGCTACTGGTGTATAACACAGTGAAATACGAGGAGAAATGGGGGGAAGTCAGGGGACAATGCAGGGTGGTAGGACAAAGGGAAGGGGGTGGGGAACTGGTGGCGGGAAGCATCGTGCATCCAGAGCATTATGAAGTATCTGGAGCGGGGAGTCTCAAGACAGCGAAGAAGGGTTATAGCCAGGCTGGTGTGCCTTCAAGGATAGCTTGAAAGGAAAGGAACAGTTCGGGTTATGGTTGAACGTTAACCTGCCAGGCATTCATGATTCACCTGCCAAAAAACTGATGCATCACGCCAGGTGCCATAATCTGAAGCTGTTCTGTTGTCCTTGTTCAAGTACACGTGTGTCTCCCTTTTCTGTCATGCATGCAACATTCCAGATTTCCTGTTGCACTTGGCATAATTGTGCATTATCAGCATAATGATTTTCGAGAGCACACAAATACTGTGATAAATACCACAGTTTCTGCTTCAAGATTCACAACCGTAAAGTAGTATGTGAAGGTCAGCTTTCTTCCTGCTTAATTAATGTCTGTTCTCTTTGTGGAGCTGGCTGGTTGTTGGTTGGTATTTCACATAGAAATAGTCGATGAGATTGTGTCGTATGATTTCAAACATAATACTGCTTCAAAGCTGCTTCTCGACGCGTGATTCTGGTGATGACGTCTCCCTCATCAGGATACGTGACGATAGGAAGAAATGGGAGTGCGGATGTGACCAATCCTCACTGCACAGAATTCCTTGTGCCGGACAGACATGTTCTGATAATTAGTTTCAAACCACTTGTGCCCCATCGGCTAGATGTCCATCTCCTTCGTTTCTTTAAGATACCCCAATAATAGAATAACCATTACAAAGAAAGTCTGGTGTTCTTTTGACTTTGATTCTGATTTTGCCCACGTATACCGTTTTCATGACACCAAATTCAAAGTGGAGGTCAGAGAGGACAGGTGCTTCAAAGAAACAAACTCACAATGCTTTCAGCTTTTCATTTCGTTTGTCGCTGAAAATGAAGCACCTCAAAAACTATCTACTGGATTTTGGAACTGCTCAGCGGAGCACTATTCCAGCTTTCAGCATCACATGGCGTGTAACCTGAAGACAGAGTGTGAGGACGGACGGGATGAAACAGAACAGTGCCCCTTCAGCAGTGTTGAGTGTCGTGGATTGGTGGCGTTATGTGACAGGTGTTATAAAATCGTTGAAAGTCTGCGTGATTTTGAAGGAGATGAAATGCAATGCAGCAAAAGAGCCGATGAGTTTTGTAACTTGTTCGAAGGAACACTAGGATTTCCTTCGTGTTTGTACGACCCGTACAGCGTGATAACTCACAAATCGAACAGGCACTGGAGCGAGCCAAGCGTGTTTTTGCTTGGTTTGCATACTAATGATTTGAAGTTGCCAAATATGTATAGGCATAGTTTGTATAGTGAAGATAGGACTGTCTTTCATCATTTGTTTGAAGGTAGCCATAGTAACTTAGGATACGAACGTTTTGTCTTTCTGTCCCTCAAACAAATGGCAATCTTGACAGCTTAGACAGGGAATC
>CM031600.1:79833135-79868135 GCA_018398815.1 Conus ventricosus
GATCTTCACAGTCATGAATCTCTTACTCGTGTGTAGTTGGCAGGACAGTCATTGGCTGACTGGAGGCTACGCGTAATGACATCAGGCCAAGATTCACTGTGATTTATTGGGTGCTGTTAAAATGGGAAACCCCATTTAAAATTGACAAGTGCAGGCGGAAGGAACACGTGGCATCATTATACGTATTCCGAATGAAAATTGACATTACAGTTACTTTCGTTTGAATCATCTTGACAGTTGACGTTGATCACACATGTTGTTGTCTGGGACACACTGACCGCTTTCCACGTAAATAAATGTGGTTGTTACAAGGAGGAGGCTGACAGAAGGATTCATCACTGGAATCGGACAGTCAGTGTGAAGTCACACACCAAGTGTAGGACACAGTGTGTTGGTTGTCTTCAATACCTAGTACTGCAGGTAAAACACTGGAGCTATAATTACCTCAGAGCCGCGTGATCCCACAAGTTCGTGTCTAAAGTTCCATTACGAAATAAGACAGAGAGATGTATACAGGTGACCACACACTTCGGCCTCCATGGAAGCACAGAGCAGTCGTTTTTTGCGTCACACCGTTTTTACGGGCAAAATGGTTACATTGATGTTGCCGTTGTTGGCCGCAGTATTTCTGTGTTGGTTAGGAGTTAATTCTGCTTGATTGAAGATTGCAAGTTTAGTGTTATTTGTTTGGACCTGCAGATTGCCCCCGATTCATTTGCTAAAGCCAGAGTCCTGTCTAAGTCAGATTGCCATTTGTTTGAGGGACAGAAAGACCAAAACGTTCGTATCCTAGTTACTTGGGCTACATTCAAACAATTGATGAAAGACAGTCTATCTTCACTATACAAACTTTGCCTATCATATTTGGCAACTACAAATTCTTTAGTATGCAAACCAAGCAAAAATACACGCTTGGCTCGCTCCAGTGCCTGTTCGATTTGTGAGTTATCACGCTGTACGGGTCGTTACAAACACGAAGAAAATCCTAGGGTTCCTTCGAACTAGTTACAAACCTCACTCGGCTCTTTTGCTTGCATGGCATTTCATCTTCCTTCACATCGAGACCCTTTCACGACTATTATAACACCTGTACATAAAGCACCCAATCCACGAACTCAACACTGCTGAAGGGCACTGTTCTGTTTCATCCGTCCGTCATCACACTCTGTCTTCAGGTTTACACGCCTTGTGATGCTGAAAGCTGGAATTAGTGCTCCGCTCTGAGCAGTTCCAAAATCCCAGTAGCTAGTTTTTGAGGTGCTTCAATTTTCAGCGACAAACGAAATGAAAGCGTAAAGCATTGTAGTTTGTTTCTTGAAGCACCTGTCCTCTCTCGACTCACTTTGAATTTGAGTGTCATGAAAAACGGTATAAGTGGCAAAATCAGAATCAAAGTCAGAAGAACACCAGACTTTCTTTGTAAGGTTATTCTATTATTGTGGATATTAAAGAAACGAAGGAGATGGACATCTAGCGATGGGGCACAAGTGGTTTGAAACTAATTTCAGAACCTGTATGTCGGCACAAGGATTCTCGTGCTGGGACTAGGAAAATATGGTCACATCCGCACTCCCATTTCTTCCTATCGTCAAGTATCCTGATGAGGGAGACGTCATTCACCAGAATCACGCGTCGAGAAGCACTTTGAAGCAGTATTATGTTGAAATCATACGACACATTATTATCGACTATTTCTATGTGAATTTACCAACAACAACCTGCCAGCTCCAAAAGAGAACCAGACATTAATTAAGCAGGGAAGAAAGCTGATCCTTCACATACTACTTAGGTGGTGAATCTTGAAGCAGAAACTGTGGTATTTATCTCAGTTATTCTGGTTGTTCGCTCTCGAAAAATATTATGCTGATAATGCACAATTATTACCAAGTGCAACAGGAAAATCTGGGAATGTTGCATGCATGACAGAAATCGGGAGACACAAGTTGTACTTGAAACTAGGACAACAGCAACAGCTTCAGATTATGGACCTGGGTGATTTGCATCAGTTTTTTGGCATGGTGAATCATTGCATGCCTGGCAGGTTAAGTTCCAATCCATAACCCGAACTGTTCTTTCCTTTCAAGCTATCCTTGAAGGACGCCACTGGCTATAACCTTCTTCGCTGTCTTGAGACTCCCGCTCCAGATACTTCATAATGCTCTGGATGCACGATGCTTCCCGCAACAGTTCCCACCCCCTTCCCTTTGTCCTACACCCTGCATTGCCCTTGACTTCACCCATTTCTCCTTCGTATTTCACTGTGTGATCACCAGTAGCTATAGGTCTGTTACCGATGCCAAACACGACAAACAACAGTAACTGACAGTAGTGTACACACACACACTCACACACACACACACCCACACACACACACACACACACAACACACACACACCACGCACGCACGCGCACAGGAACACCACACACACACCACACACTCACACAACACACAACACACACACACCACACCACGCACGCACGGCCAACGCCGCACGCACTACGGCACGCACGCACGCACGCACGCCGCACGACGCACGCACGCACACACACACACACACACTCACACCACACACACGACACAGATAGAGAGACATGACTGTACAGACAGACAGCACAACAAACACTGAGGTAGACTTGTTCACCAAAACTGGACACTTTCAGTCTTTATTGGTCCGGTTTGTTCCAAAGAAAGTTCAAGCTGCATTAATTTCAAAAACGCCTAGATGTTCACGCAAAATTATAACGTTAATAGTACATCATATAAATTATGGAAACAGTGTTTGGAGCAGTTAACCCTCCACATGTTTATGGAAGACATTTATCAAAACAGCCGTCAATATTTATGTAAACAAAATGAATCATGATTTTAAAAACAATCTTTGTATCAGTCATCTGGCTATGGACTATTTTTCAGTCTAAAGAATAGTTTCGGATCGTGACGGGGAACAATGGCGGACACAGTTGTTTGTCAATCACAAGTCAAACACTCTCTGTGATAATCAAGCTGGCAAGCACAGATCGATTGGAATCAAATCACATGACACTGGAAGACAGATATGTATTCGAAATGTTGGGCATGTTCTTAGGTCTTTGATTTGAAAGATTTTTGTTCTACAGATAGCTCCAAACAACATAATATCCAAAACACGAGAGAGAAAGGAATCAAACACAAACAGATCTTACAGATAGAATGCATAATTTTCACCTCTATGTTCCCTTGCTGTCACCTTCCTTTTAAAATGTCAATATCCCTGTAGCGCGTCCAGTTAGATGGATCAACCAACCCTAACCTGGATAAATATATAAATGTTCGAAGGCTCTTGTAGGTGTCAGTTCTTGCATCATTTGTATGAATGCGTAAGCGAGTATACGTAGTGTGTTAATCTGGGACGCCCCATCCCCCCCCCGACCCCAGTAGGCAATAAACGGCACTCGTTCTTGGTGGCTTCTTGTGTGAGCTTTTGCTGTTCACTGCCTTAGGATTGGAGGTAATATTTCTTTATTTTAAATTGGTATCAGGTGACTTTATTATCCATGGACCTTACGGGTCTCCCTCGGGAAGCCCGAGCGGGAATCGAGCCATCAGATCATCGCACATTCATAGCGAATCGATTGTTTTTGCAGGCAAAAATGATGGGCTGTTCCAAATAGGAAGTTTCATATTCAGGCAACTGATAGGCAGAGTTCCAAATTAGGAAGTTCCAATCAGGCAAATGATAGGGCTGTTCAAAATTAGGAAGTTACAAATCTATCAATTCTCCCCCCCCCGCCCCAGCCAAGAGATTGAATTTACATGCAGTTATTTTGGTTCGATATCATTATTTCTTTTTAATTGCAAAGTAAAGGATTCTGCTTTTTGTTTCTGGCTTTTTGTTTTTCCTCTACATTTAGATCTCATCGTACGGTCCTTTTTTATTTTTCATATCGTCATATATCAACATCTTTGTCCATATACTTACGGTGACTGGGGTTCATATTAGAGGTATATATTATTCATGCGACTGGTCTGTTGACGTGGACTGAGGATTATCTTGGTGCTCATGGTTATTGGTCGTCACACAAGGAGTGTCCATGCCATGGTGGATCAATATATATCAAAGACGTTGTGGTGTGGATATCATCGTTTTACTGATGTCGACAGGTGATCGATTGTGGTCATTCGAGGATGGTTTGATTTTTTAGAACGGTTTTGATTGTCTTTTCTAGAGCGTTCGTGATTTGTCTAGGATTGCAGAGGTTGAGTATATGTATTGTGTAGATGGACAGCAAGTTATTATTGAGAAAGGCTGTTATGCGGAAATTTACCAATGATTTAGTATTGTCAAGTGATGGACGTGTCCTACATTGTTTGAATATTCACGTCAACTACCCAAGCAAGTTGTCGATATTTCGTTGGTTCTTCATCAGCCCAATCCATCGTACCAACCGATGAAGGAACTACGAATATAAAGAAAGTATTTGATGATTTATTATTGTTTGTCTTGGTCGATTGTTTTCCAATACCTATTAGGGCCTATAGTCATCTCTTCTTTAGCTGCCAGCATTTTTAGTAACGTTTTTCTTCTTCTATCCATTCCCACTCAACAAATCGGACTTGATCAAAGTAATCTAGAGAAAATATAGATTATCTTACATGTCGGAGAGAGAACTAATAATGCCGATCTAGCTCAAAACCGCCTCAACAAGTTTCGGGCGGTTGCCTAGAATTGGCATTTATCCGTTCTTAATAGTAAAACCCTACATAATGCATTACTGTGTAGGATTATCCGTTTTCAATACTTATTTACTACCATTTTCAGATTTTAGGTTTGTTGGTTAATCCTGTGTTTTTTCCTGATCATTTTCAATACATCTATTTTCACGCATCATTCATCAACATGCGTCTCTGTCTTTCAATTGTGAAATAAAACTACAGTCTTTTACTGTTCTCTAAAGTCTTTATAACTGAGTTATATTTTTGAAATAAAATCACACACTTATTCCAGCATGTCTTACTGAAGCCAGTTTTGAACAAAAAGTATTTCTTTTTATAACTATGTCTCTGTTCTGCCGATCAGTCATCTATAATAAATAGGGTCTGCGGTTCTTCTAAACAGTATATTAAAAGTGTTCTAATCACTCACTCAGTTTTTATTGCTAGGGATCAACTAAAAAATTTGTTATCATCTGTCCATATAAAACCTTCTTATCTGATATGCTTTGTTCCATTTTAGTGTTTGACAAGAAAATCAAATATGGATCAAAAATTATAGCGATAAACTGTTTTGTAAAAGGTCGAGGATAGATATTGTTTTTCCACAACCAGTTTGTCACAAACAAAGAACAATGAGGAGTTTTTGTCATACGGTTTAATGCACCATAGTTTTATAACGAATTTAATCTATCATTTATTATGTTATCTACTCTCTGTCAAAATTGTTCAGTATAAAAAATCCTATCAGCAAATTGTGTAGATTAATCCATTTAGTTCTGTAGATTGTTTCTATTTTGGGACTACTCTTAGCAATATTTTGTTGTTATGACTTAATATCTCACCATTGTGAAGAATGGACGACGTTAACTTTAAGTTTTTCACGTTAAGTTTTGCCGTAATTAATCCTTTTATAATTATACTACCTCCACCATCTTCACATTTTTACGACAGAAATTTCAATATCATATTTCCTTTACTTACAAACAAATTTCCATACTTAACAATAATTATCCTAAAAACACCTAAACAAAATTTTCTTATATTAAATAAACAACAACTTTTAATCCCAAAAATCAAATAAATCAAATCCATTCATAAACTTTCCTATTAATCATAAAAATTTATCCCAATCCCCCCCCCCCCCCCCCCCCATTTTTTTAATCGACACACCACATCCAAGTGGGGGAACTTTTTTGCGGCTAAAAAATGTTAAATGGGCTTATGAATTCAAATTTTTATAATCCCATTCTAAATATGGTTTCTAAGTGCCATTTTGCTGTCAGGTTTTCGAACTATTTTATATTCATAATGGCCATCATTATTAGCTTCTACATTGCGTAGTTGTTTTAGTTTAGGAAACCTTTGTTGTCGCCAACCTCTTTGCGTTTTCATCACATCTATAGTGTACTCAAAACCATTACAAAAGTCGCCTTACTCACCTTTTGTTCCTAAGTCCGCAACGTCTGCAAGGTCTTTTCATTTCTAAGGTTCTACAACTCACAAGGCGCTTATGTAACTCCTGATTATTCTTGGCCCAGCGACATTTTTTTTAGTTCAGTTTATTATTTTATTTCCAAAAACAATGTGTAGGTTATCACATTTTTCGACTTTCCCGTTTTGTCTGCGGGGGGGGATTTTTATAGTAAATGATCCGACCCTTCCCACAAAACTAATCGTTTAAACTGTAAATAGGGAATTGTATAATTTCATAATCGGCAATATGCAGCTTTTCCCTGACGAAGAAGCTATTTAAAACAGTTGCAGGGCCTTCCTTCATATAAGTTTCATCAGTGATCAGCTCGTCCAAATAAAACTTAGAGTAATTGAATGTAATGGCAAGATTCGAGCGGATTTTATCCCTCATAAGTAGTTTTGTTTGGCGTAACTCCAAAACTTGAAGGCTTGATTGGTAGTTGTAAAGCCTAACATTTTAGCTAGTCTCTATCAAAAATAGTAATCTACTTCTTCTTTTGTGAGGTTGAATGTAACATTGTTTTTTGATTCGCATTGTTAAGTTTGAAGAGTATTGTCAAAAGTTACTCATTGCTTTCTTTTAGTGAGCAAACCCGTATTACCATCGGTTTGGTTAACTGGCATAACTATTCTCCTTATTATAACTTTTTAATTCTTATTCTTCTTCTTGGATTCACTTATTTAAACCATACGACTTTGTAAAAATATTTCCATGGAGTGCGACCATTTTGCGTTCGCAATCGTTAGCAATAGCATGTTCTAAAAACGAAGGACGGTCTTCAGTTGTTATTGTTACCAAACATTTTTAAACGAAATAAAAAATGAGGCATTTAAATTACTGATGCAAAATATTTTGTTGAGCGGACTACAATCTTAAAAATATAACAACTGATACTCTTGTCATATTGTTGATCTGTCTGACACCTCTTTCAAGTAAAGGTTCGTACTCCAATGAAAGTGCTATCTTAACCCTCTATTTAAAACGACCCACATCACAAAAGTGTTGTTTTAGTCATCCCGATGCAGTTTTATCAGAACCCAGTTAAACTTTGCTGTGTTTTGTGCATCAACTGGGTGTGAGTGTCGTATATGCTGGATCACTATAATCAACCTGATCCTTTGGTGAGGTCAGTGTACAGATTCCTTTCTATTACACCTTCGACGTTATTTTGACTGAATGCAAGCACATACTCCCCCCCACCCTACCCCCACGTATAATCATTCGCACCAGCATTAGACATGAAGGCCTTTTGAAAGGATCTGTAACGAATTCAATATTTTTAATGTTTAGACGACTTTAGACAAAAGTTGACCGCAATCATGGCTTAGGCACCCTTATTTTGGGGGCGTGACAGAAAGTATAACTATGCCTGGAATTCCTCCTTACACATCTTTCTTCTTCAGGCACAGCTGTTCACCTAGGGTCCATAGGCAAGAGCATAAAACCGCATGGACAACATTTATCTTAGACATTCTAAAGGGCTTAACTAAAGCAGGAATAGAAACGTAAATAAACGAATCTGTTCCGTACATACGTTGGTGTGTGCTACGTTCGCCAAGCACAACGAGATCGAGCATAAATGATCCTATCTACTGGGTTTGATGCACAAAAACAATACTTAGCAAATTTAGAGGACGCATTAATTCTACAGTTGATTTACCTTCAAGTATGAATGGTACCAAAATGTTTTACCAATACCGCACGATCGAAAGTAGGACTTTGTGTTGGTACTGGTTTATACATGCTGCCTTCTGACCTAGACTCCATGATGGGAACAATAATAAACTACAATAATGAATCTTGTGCAGGCAATGACTAACAAAAAAGTCGGAAAAAACGAAAATAATTTTGAGCAGTAATATTGCAGGCTCAGTGTAAACAACAAGTCGACCCCCCAGAATAAGTCATCAAATCCCGTGGCCCCCAAAGCCCAGAGACCGTTGAAGTCAAAAAAAAAATAATGACCATGAAATATGAAAAGACAGACTTGTTTTTGGGATTAACTGGCTAGGATTACTCCTTCTTTATTTTTACTAAAATTAAACCAACTGTTAAGAGAAGCTAATTCCATATGTGCTCGGCCTTAAAGCAACTACGTTGCTTGCAGTAGACAAAAGCCGTAAACAACCACCCCTAATATACCTAGGAAGGCGTCCATGCTTTACTAGTAAAAAAAAATCCCACCCCCCGCAAGATGATATTCAAGCGGTTATTTTACCATGATTTATAAGGGTGGTGATGGAGGTGATGGTGTTGGAGGCACTGGACTTTGACACCGCCCGCCTGTAATAGCCATCACCAGTGTACGTTATTGCAAAACCTAAGGTCCGTTATAAACTCTTTACTAATGTGACTCCTTGCTTCTCTAATACAGTGTTCGGATTCGTTCTGCTAGTGTTGATGTCTTCATATAAAAATTCTTTGGATAGTTTCTCTTATTCTATTCACTTGAGCTCGTAATTGTTCTCGGGCGTTAGTAGACTAAACTTCTAGTCTTGACGATCTCTATTGTTCAAGATCATGTTGGTCTTCGGGTTATTCTTTCTTTACACCAGAGCCCTAAGTTGGAGTCGTCAGCGTCAACGAGTTTTTCTTTTTCTCTTTTTATATGCTCCTCTTCTATGTCACCTAGTTTTGCTAAATTGTTTGTTAATTCGCCTAGCCTCTGAGGGTTCTCAAAGCTTGATCAAGGGCTGTTATTTCTCGCATGGGTAACGCGGATCGTGGATAGTTTTAATGCTGTTTCTTCTAAAACTGGTTTCTGCTTGAATTATTAATTTTGTCTGCTGTTTGCTTAATTCTTGGAAGTTCATGTTTTGTATTTGGTTATCTGTTGGGTGTTTTTGTTGTATGTTTAAAGTTTAGAAACAGCCTCCACACCTAATTATGTTTACAATGCCAGGCGATTTCGATATTTCACCCTAAAGTCTTTGTTTGCATTGTATTCTGCCTAAAAACTTTGATGGTCTCGTTTATCTGTAAGCTGAAAAACTTTGTTATTGGTCGGGGCCGATTGTCACATACAACATGGTCATCTTTTACTTCAAAATCATAAGGGGGTATAATTATGGGAGGTTCTTGACCTTAACGTTGGTTTAAGGATCGACCTTAATTTCTGATAATTCCGCGTATTGAGGGCGCTGAGCGATGCTGTGTCATTTCACTCATGTCCGTCTCCATCGATCATAAACATCTTAATCTTCTTCACCTTCAATTCCTTGCCTGTTTTATATAATTAACTTTTTTATTTTGTTTTATAAAAAATGTCGCAAACATTATGGTTCAATTATTGAACCGCATAGAAGACTGTAAAGAGCCCTTTGGCGTGAAGGGAAATAAACGGAATATTACTGTTCCAATAATCCATCTACTATTGATGCAGATCTAATTCTTACTGTCAAATTTCCAGACCTAGGAGCAGATGAAGTGATTGTGCCGGCTCTGCGGATTACTTTCCAAATAGAACTAACATCAGAACAGACCCCCCAACAGGACAGTGTGCATGGAATCTGGGACGGGCAATCGTAGAAAATTTCTATAAACGTTGAGGGGCACGAAATTTTTTCTTTACACATGCGGGCTATTTTTAACTATTCTGATCTATGGTAACGCGAAATGAAAGGGCGACGTGCGTTTCGAGGATTCGAAAAAAGAAGAAGCACTAAAACATAGAGAAAGGCGTGAGGATGCTAAAGACGGCAAAAAGTAGTAGCTGTTTAAATTTTGCGTATGGAAATCGGGTTTTCTATTCCCATTAGGATTTTGAGTTGTTAAAAGCGCATGTGCTACTTTCATAGGAGCATTACTTAAAAAGATAGTTTGTCATAGGACCTACTTTTAATGAATACTAACGTGTTATCAGATCATCAGACACAGAGCAAAGTACAGCATTTTCTGACATCTCTTGAGTTTGACGTTGTTAGCAACCCCTATTTAGCAAGGTGATTGAGCAACAATATCAGTCAAATTAGCAAAATATTAAGAAAGAGTGATTCATATACTCATATCCAGAAGCAAGAATGACGCTATTGAATATTTTAGTAGTTTTAGTGCCGCAGCAAGATCACTTAAGGTATTTTATTGCTGTGTGGAAGATGAAGAACCATTCAAAAGAGGAGGAAGTGAAAAGTTTTTTAATCCTAGTATAACGACAGTACAATGTTCGATTGAGGGTAGTCCTAACCCAAATCTCGCTAGCGGCTTCATAGACCTTCTCAGCATTTTGAGAAATAGAAACATGTTCGGGGGTGGTAGGTGTAAGAAGTCCAACAAGTAGACCTTGTGTAACCCCCAAGTTCGACACCTTCCAGTGTTAGGAACTTAGTTTATTTAACAACGAAAATACGGTTTATATGTTGACCTAAGGTCCAACAGAGGATAATTCAGTTGCATGAAGTGGGAGAACTGTTAAAGACGAGAAATAAACATTCAATTTGATAAAAGAAAAAGGATGGCGATTAAACCAGTTAATTACCATTTGTTTTTAAATATATGATGCGCAGGAATATTCAAGATATACAGATTAAAAGATATACAATACTAAATTTTTTTTTTTTTAAAAAAAAAGCATGTTGTTAAGATTATCAAAAGTACCTACAACGCCAGAGTCGCCAAAAGAAAGGGGATAGTAGAATCCCCGGACATAAAAACCTTCAGATTAACAAACATTACACAAATGCAACAAAAACTAGAGGCACAGACCTTTCAAAAAATTCCCCACCCCACCCCGACATGTATTCTGCAGCCTTTTTAATGCCTGTTTACATATGTTAATACTGGAGCATCGGCTTTGAGTGGTCTATCTGCAGGAATAAGTGTAGGCCTCTTAGCAAAGGCGTAGGTGCACCCGCAGCTTTACCCACTAGGCGGTTTGTCTTTAACTCTTGGCCTATGCTCATTAGCTGTAGTTATCCGCCCCCCCCATAAAAATACATTCCCCCCCCCCCACGCCAACAGCTCTGGTTAACTAATAAAACTAAAAACTTAGTTCGTTCAAAAATGACAATATAAATAAAGCAACTAGTTGACTCAAACATCACGGATGAAGAATTTAGTCGTTTACAGGCCGATTTTGATGACTATAAGACAAAAGTTTGATCTTCAAAAAAAAGGCATGGGCAAGTATTCCTTTCAACAGCAGACACCGAGCAGATAAAAAAAGGAAATGTTTAAAAAAAGTAAAGGAGACATTAAACTCTGTTCTAACAGTTCACATTAACAACATCAAAAGGCGTTTAAACTTTAGTTTAGGAGTCCTCAAGCACAAAAAAACGTTGATATTGATTCTGATTAAGTTTTTTTTTTTATTTAAATAAATAGTTTGAGTAATTAGTAAAGAACCACTCAACATGGTAAGATTTATGAAGGACAGACGAAATTGTTTGAAGAATTGCTTACGGAGAGAGCGTTTGTTCAAAGATTTAAATGATATTAATCTAGAAGTCAGTGTTCCAACAAACGTACGGGCAGTTTTTTTCATGCCTATTCTCAAGTTCTGATAAACTAGCTATATATCCGCAAGTTAAAGTAATGTTAGTGTTTTTAATCGATCTATATAACAATAAATGAAGAAAATCTAGAAGTTGGGTCTCAACTAAACAACATGTTATTCTTTCTCATAATGACTTAACACCTGGCTGGGCAGACAAACTGCTTACACAGTTTGATGTGGCGCTGAAGAAGCCAAAAATGAGAAGGCTCTGGTTGGTCAGAGGTAGGCGAAGTCTTAGAGATCAGATTAAAACAGGTAAAGTATGAGCGATTTGTAGGCAAGTCTTAATTCCAACTACCTCCTGCATTAGCGCAAAAAAAGATGCAGTTCTAATCATAAAGAATCGCGGACAACAAATGTTTTATGTGGTGTGTTCTTGCTAGGCTGCATTACCGCCGCAAAAACTCAGAGAGAGTATCTAACTATGAACCTTCATCAATGATCTTAACTTCTAGTGGAAATCCTTCCTGTTTGCGTGGACAAAATTGATCAGTTGAAGAACAAAACAAACAATAACTTGTTAATGTATACAATGGTCTGAGAAAAACAAATTAGGTGCGTATTAGAGTGTCTATAGACAGTCCCCCCCCCCACGGCGACGGCCCAAAGTATGTGACCTTACTACTAATGTTTTTCATAGCAGGACTACCCGCATTACACATTGATACGCGCAATGAGTAGATTATTTAAGCGCATTCTTCTAAACACAATGGGCACAACAAGAATTCTGTTAGAAAATGTTTTAACAAGAATTCCATCCGTTCAACGCGCTTGAAATGATTACCCCTTGTAAAGGTTCTGTAGGAACTGTTAAGACAGAACTATTTACGCTCCTCCGGATCTAAAGTTAGTTATAAGAACTGCGAAATGGCTGCAAAACAAGACCCTACGTAGTTTACGCGACTTCGAGGCGCTTATTGTTCCCTATGAAGGCCTAACCCCACAGAAACTTCCGAAAACTGTCTTAATGGCAATCACCAGATCTGTTCTTAAGCCTTTATCATTGTTCAGGTCAGATGGTGCCATTCGGAACCAGAATTTTTCAGGAGGACCTCTGCTGCAAAATTACTTCTTAAACGCATGCAGCAAGTGCGTATCGCCTGTTGATATTCTGATCATCTAAGGACATTATTTTGACTCTGAAGATCAACAACAGTGATGACTCAGCCCCACATTGTTGGATTTGCGGTTTAGGAGCTAAGCCAAGAGTGTAAATCAACAGAACGAGACCATGATCACATTAGCGGAAAGTTCAAGGGAGCAGCGCACAACAGTGCCATCTTCAACTAAAGTTTGACCCAGCGAAGTGCGTGGCTGCCAATCTTTCTTTCATAAACTTGCGAGGTTACGACTTCTCTTATAATGCAAGCAGTAACCAAGGAACCATGCGACTCCAGCGACTCCAGCGGACACCAGCAACACCAACGCATCAGGGTGGTTCATGCATTGGCACAGTCAGTCAGAAAATATTCATGTGTTTCACTATAAATATATGTCTTTTTCTGACTCATATGCAACACCTGATGGGTCATTAGAGGTCACTGGCAGGTCTTTAAAGTCTGCCATTAACAGAAGAATATTTTTGACCCAACTTCTGGTGAGACTGGGTGTTTACCCTTATGAGTACATGAAACAGTTGGGATAGGTTTGATGAGAGCTTTTCACTTTCCACCTAATGACAGCTTTCTTTTTCTAGTCTTAGAGGAGAAGGACTATCAGTGATTATGATTACAGCATGCTCAAGAAGCATGGCAGAAGGTTAGAGTGTAAACGATGGGAGACTATTCATGATTCATATTGAAGGCTGATATATGTTTGTTGCGCGGACCATTTTTGAAAATTACAGAAAGACTGCATGAAACATTATAGCCTGGATCGCGCATTACATTTCTGCGCACGGGATGAGTTGGGGATGCTTTCTTAAAGGTTTACCAGAGAAAAGATTGATTTATTGTCAGATTTACCATGATTCAGATGGGTTGGGGGAATTATTAGGCCGTCGCTCATTACTGTAAAGCAAAAACAAATCTAGCTGATTCTGATCCAAGTAAATGGTCTAACTTGTCTCATGTATTTTGATGGCAAACCATTCTGTATGGTTGGGCTCTATGGTGCAATCTCATCATTTCGTAACTTTAAAATGTACACTCGACGGTATTAAAACATTCAAGAATTTGTAGACCAACTGCTTTACTCTTACAGCTGATCGTAAAGAGGTCTTATTTAAGTAGTTGATTTTGAATATCACATGAACTCCTTGACCTACATAATGGTCTACCATTGCAGCCGAAGTCTAAAGTGAATCCAACAGAGCCGCCTAAACTTGTGCCTAATTTCGAGGCAAAAAAAAATTATGTCTGTCATTACAGGACTTCTACAAATTTATTTAAGTCATGGTTTAAGCTAACTAGCAGTTCTCGTGTAATTGCTTTTGATCAAGAACAGTTCATGAAACCATACATCATGAAAGACACTTGATCTTAGATACTAAATCACAGATGCTTCAGAAAAGACTTTTTTCAACGCTGATGAACCATAGAATTGAAAGACTATGGAAAATCACACAAGTGTAAAGATGTCAGATTGGTCACCAAGAGAATGAGGCAATTAAGTCTGACTTCAACAAATTATCAGGACTTTAGAAGATTCATGATGGGCTCTATTTGGCATAATGATGAGAATAAGAAAGTCATATTGACAAAACCTGTATTTATTGGGTTTACTGTTTTAGAATTATCATAGCTTTTGAGGTTGGAATTTCTTTATTTATTGACTACTTTAAACCCTTGCATTCCAGGTCCAGACGTACTTTACACAGATACAGATAGTTTTGTTATAGATATCCCTACTGAAGGACATTATAATTGACATGGAAATAGAAGTAGCTAAAAGGGCATGCGTGGATGGTAGGATACATCTGATTACCTAAAGATTCGCCTTTACTTCATCGGTAAATAAGAAGGTTTTAGGAAAGATGAGGGATGAATTATCTGTGGGGTGATTAAGCAGTTTATTGGTTTAAGGTCGAATCGATAATGCTACGTTATTTCGAGCCAGGAGAAAACGTTAAGAAAGCAAACGGAATATCTCGCAGTTTTGTGCAGTCAAACTAATCACATGACAATACAAAGAAGCAATTGGTCAATAAAACATACTTTATCATGTCAACGTAAACTACGACTCTAAATTACAGGAGATCAACACAACTCTGTTGTAAACAATCAAGTCATTAGATAGAACAAACACTAAACGAGTATTTGTTAATCCAGAGTTTTCATATGCAATTGGGCACTGGAGAACGGCATAATTACATACCGTCTTCATCGAAGGCTTCAACGGGGCTTCTTACGAGGGGTTTATATTTTTCCTAAGTTTTATAAAAAGCTCTCATCAGATCATTATCCAATCAGCCAAATTATTTTTTCAATGTTTGCTTGATGTGTTCGAATTTTTTTTTATTATTTCAAGATTTCTTTTCCCCATATCTGATAGCAAATTTGGGATTTTGGGTTGTTAGGTGATTGGATGTTTTAGCATGTGTTGGTGAACCCTCACTAGTGTTTCCTTAATAATAGAATTCGTATCATATGATTCCGTATCAATTCCAAGGTCTCTTTCTTTCTCATTCTTGTTCGTTCTGTGCTTCATCTGAGATTCCATTTAGACTCACATATTTTTATGTAAATTAAATTTTAATTAAGCAACTGGAACTGTGATTAAGGAGTTAGTTTTATTGGTTTAAGGCCGAAAATTGTACAGTATTTCGGACAGGAGCAAAAACTTTTCCTCAAGTTTTATAGATGCTCACTCATTCTATTTCATCAGTTCAGCTAAATCTTTTTCCTGTTTGCTTGATGTGCTCGATTTTTTTATTATTTCAATATATTCTTATCCCATATTGATAATCAAAATTTGGGATTTTTTGGTTGTATGTGAATCTGGATGTTTTAGCATGTGTTGGGTGAACCCTCACAAGTGTTTCCTTAATAATAGAATTCGTAATCTTTATGATTACGTATTTATTCCAGGTCTTTCTTTATTCATTCTTGTTTCATTCTGAGCTTCCCCCCCCCTTTTAGTCTCAAATATATTTTTGTAAATTAATTAAGCAACTGGGAACTGTGTCTGTGGGATTATCTGCAGTTCTTTCCTTCACAAGATCTTTGAGGAGCTGGTTGTTTTGTTGTGTCAGTTTCAGTAAATAATACAGGCGGATTCATTTTTACATTCTTTTATTTCATATGATCCACACTCCCAAACTGGAGCGGTTGCCCTGATGCGGAGTGTCCCCTTCTGTTCCCCGGTAATAATGTACCTTTACTTTTAACCAAACTGCGGTAAATAGTTTGCTGGTTGTACTGGAGTCTTCAGCAAAATTTGTTGTTTGTTTTGATTGCTTGTAACTGGTTTAGCCTTTAAATTCTTCATTTTCATTGCGCGCAAACTGAGGGGCAGTATTCTATCCCATCTGTGTTGCGTGAATGTCAATCAGCTCTCTGTGATATGGATAGGAAAAAGTCTTTCAGCTAATGTTTGTTATAGATTTTCAACAAGCCTGTGATCTGCTGAACTCCTGGGATGCTCTTTTAATGGTAACTCTATGTTTTACAGTAATTGATTCATTGGCTTTAAATTCTTTTCCATCATCGACTTGACTCTTGCGAGGATAAGATAGTGGGCTCGTGGTATATCAGTTGTATGGCATCAGCAACAGCAGAAGCACTCTTTGTGTTAATGGTTCTGCATCATGTATCTTGAAAGCTATGTCAATGACTGTGAGTGCGTACTTACTCTTTTCGTCTAATCGTATCATGGGGTAAATATAGAAGGTCCATGAGATGGGTGTTCGTTTCGGGTAATTGTATTCACAAAGCGTGGCGTTCCTTGGTATCGTTTAGGCGCAGGTAAATAAATTGCCAAATCGCTTGTTTAGATAAACCATTCTTGTGCTGTTTGTTCGCTGACTCTCGCTGCTTGCTTAGCTGTTTATTGCCGTGATTCCCTTCCAATATCCTTTAGGTGAATAATAGATTTTGTTCATTTTTTTCAGCCAATATTATGTTGCAACAAAATACACACCGGTCCAACCAAAGCGTTAAAACACGATTTCTTGCATTTTGGTTTTTTGATGGTTGATAAATGTCACTGAATTTTAGGTGGGGGCAAGGTTCGATTGGTTTGCATGTTACAAGGTAATATTCTTTTTTGCTTGAGTCAACATCTTTAAATGTGTCTAAGAACTGCATGTCCATGTTTTTAGTTTTGTGTTTAAATAAAATCATAACTGCTAGAATTCTCTTGCTTTTCATTAGTAATCTTGTGCAGCTGCTAGTTGCTCCATAGCTTTGTTATGTCTTTTTCTCTCTTCATTAGTTTTGTAGTTTACTAAATGGTAATTACTTCCTCAAAAAGTCGAGCATTAACCAAAGGCGCATATCATCATTAGAATGAAGCCATGTTTTATAAATGTATTTTTGTATTGTACATATTTTACTGTCTGGAATTATTCCTTGCTTTAACTGAAATCTTTCGTAGCAAACGAAGCTGTAATGAATAGCAATTAGCTTTGCTGGGAATCCTCGAAGTCTAGGCTTGCCAAGTCAGCCGGTTTTATTTTTAAACAGGCTTTTACAAAGCATTGTGTATCTACACTTAGGCCTCCAATAAAGCAGAAATGGATACAAGGTGGTAACAGTTTTTTCGTGCTCATTTTTAAAAAATAAAATAATAATATATTTAGTAATAAAACATGAACAGCAACGGATCTACTAACCTCTCCTGAACTTATTATTACAAATGACCAGGTTGATGACAAGCTATTATGCCAAAAATAAAGGACTGTATTTCTTGGCAGCATGCGGAAAAAATAAACGTTTCACTCGGAAATGAATTCACGCATTCGAAACAGATTCAAAGATGTCGCCACAAGGACATTGTAAAGTATCATAACAGGTATGAGCGCAACTAGGATCAAGAATGGTAAAAAGTGTCGGGCAAACAGTTCTTAGTTTGTACACTAAAATAGTAAGTAAATTTGCGGCTGTTGATTCTGAACAAGACTTTATGTATGATTTATCGCAAGGATCCAGTTTTAGCAAGTCATTAGAGTCTCTGGAGTGATCTATATTACAGATTTGGAAATTTATTGTACCCCCCGCTAATCATGGGATAATTACTTTTAATCCATATAGAATTTGTTTCCTAAAAAATGGACGAGCCCAGAAAATCAGCAGAATCAGAATCAGAAAGAACAACACTGACATCAGTGAGGAGAAAGTGACCAGTAAAAAGACCTCCCATCCCGGGCGTGTTGCAGCAGGAAAAAAATTAGCAGAGTGGTACACCTGCACAAAATTAATGTTACAGCACAGAATATAGCCCATATGAAAAGTGCTAGAGCCGCAGCAGTTGTTTCAATGCTCTGGCTAATAAAAACACAGAACAAGTTGATTCAAGTCCTACAAACAAGAACAGGGTTGCCTAACACTGCCATAGTCTACAGGGAATTTCTTAAGCAATTGTCATTTTTGGCGGCGGCCATGCTGCGGGGGGTGGTTATTACGGTTTAAAATATATAAACAAGACCGCCAAAAACCAAAGCAGTCAAAAAAATTCAATCCTCTAAATACAGAAGCAGAACAAAAAAGATGCCAGAACGCCAACAACAAATAGATCATTTTGATACTATTTCAGATGAATATATTACTTTAAGAACTTAATAAATAATTTATAAGTTGACTTCGAATCAGAACTTGGTTGTACTTAGAGGATGACTTAGTTATGATCTTTGAGGGAGATTTTAAGATAGAACCTTGAGGTGACTTGATCAAGAATTGATTAAGAACTTGAGGCGACTTAAGTAGAAAACTTGAGGCGACTTCGACGTAAGAACTTGATTAAAGAACTTTATTAAGAAACTTGGGGTGGTGACTTTGTTTAAGAACTTAATCAAGAAGAACTTGCGGTGACTTGATTAAAAACTTAACTAAGAACTTGAGGTGGACTTATGGTGACTTGTTCAAGAACTTATTAGACTTGAGGAGACTTGATTAAGTAAACTTAATTAAAGAACACTCCCCCAAGAGCAGCTAAAAAATTCTCACATCCTATTTCTAGATATTCTAGAAAAGGGCCGGAAAAAAAAACACTTACTTAAAATTGGGATCCACTTGTAGGTGTATGTTGGATAAAAATTGCAGAGCTGATTGTAGAACGTTTGATTATAAGTTTAACAGCTGTTGTTATGTGTGTTCTGCTGTTGACGGTTGTGTCTACATTTCATCACACTTAAACCATTGATTCACAGCAAACGTTCAGGCTCGGGCTTTGCAAACAGGACAGTTACAATCTGTGTAAATACTGGTTTGGTTTTACTCGTTATTGCGATGCCAGCTGGAATCATCAAAACAAAATCGTCGCGGCCCTCACCTTCCAAAAAAGCAATTCTTCTCTTTGGCTTGGACGTAAAAAACTGGGCTCACCTAATTTTCTTTTGTTTAGATACTCCCGCCATACAGTTGTTATAAAACACAGAATCATCTATAGCAAGCAGCTGTTCCTCTGTGAACAAAACATGTCTCATTCTGCATGAAAAGCTTGGGCTAAACTGAGAGGCGCTGGTTGGGGGGCGTGATTCAAGATCGTATGTCCGGTTCACGCTGCAGTACTTGCCCTTGCCAAGCCATAAAGACCCAACAACCCAAATGTTAAGTAATCAGGTGTCGGCTAATGAACCAGGTATCTGCAGTATTTGGCAGTGTGAAAATTGTTTTCTTAGGCAGGCTCAACTAGAGTGATTAAGACATGGTGTGCTTCGCCAGCCTTACCTACCCACCATTACCTAGTGTTTGTTTGTCTGTCTGTCCTGTTGTTGTCTACTTCGGTTTATTAGATTTGTCTTGCTTGGATAAGTGTGTGTGGATTTTAAACTACTTTAGAGAACAGTTAAGACTGTAGTTTTATTTCACATGAAGAAGAGACGCATTTGATGAATGTATGCATGAAAATGATGTTACTTGGATAATGATCAGGAAAAAAACAGGATGAAGCAAAAACTAAAATCTGAAAAGTTTAGTAAATTAGCTATTGAAAACGGATAATCCTACACAGTTTGCATGTTAGTGGGTTTACACTAGTTAGAGAACGGAATTTAAATGCCAATTCGAGGGCAACCGCCCCGAAACTTGTGAGGGCGGTTTGTGCTACAATCGGCATGTATTAGTTCTCTCCGGATCTATCATCGATCTTCGGCATTTACTTCTTCGTACATTAGGCCACTCCCACGGGCATGAAGAGGTAATTCGGGGCGGATCGGTCAGACTGATCCATCCTGACATCCCCAATCCCATTGCTTCCATAGAGAAATGATGGGATTAAAGGCGGATGGGTCACACAAGTCTTGTGCTGTATGCAGTCCGGCCCTAGAGTGGACCACCAGTCTGATCGGACTTCATATTTGTGGGTATTCCCCAAACGTAAAAGCACGTCCCATTCCCTTCCTCTCGAGGTTTGACAGATCGACAGCTTATGATTCTCGACACTAAGAATTATCTTCTGTGGATTTGCGTTGTCTTACCTCCCCACCTTGGGATTACTGGGTGCAAGCTTTGGGATTTACAACTGGATGTCCTCAAAACATTAGTCGGCGAGGCAAAGGAGGTTGGAGAAAGAAGACAGGTAGGGTAGGAATATAACAAAGACTGAAATAAACGGTTTTATCAGTTTTTTTTCTCTCTCTCCAGATTGTGTACCTGGATCTGCTGCCAGAGTAGAAGAGGATCTCTATAATTAGGAAAAAAAAAACTAGCATTGACTTGATGTTCTGGGGCTACAAGATATTAGCAAGTACACCCACATGCCCTCACATGTGAAAGATCTCGTGCTATTTCAGAGCGTGATAGGACTCGATGGACTAGGTATGGATAATACGAATAAACTTGATAAACTAAATTATTTCGGATAGCACATAGAACAGTGGTGTGCGCCCAACGTGAACCAAGGGTGTGAGGTCAATTAGGCCCTGACGATAATCATGGAAAAAAGCCTGGCTCGTACTTGTCAAGCATACAAATGTCCAGGACCTCAGGCGGTCAAAAAACGGGCCGAACATTCTTGGAGGACTTAGAAGATGAATCTGGAGGCAACGTAATGCTCGCTCAGTATTGTGGGTTCAGCATGGAGCCTGTCGTCGAGGAATTACGTCGGAAGAGATGTTGGATGAAGATATATCCCTGCGCACTGAGTCATAGAGTTGAGAAGGTTACAGTGACAGAGTTATCGACTGTGCAATCATCGGGCCAAATTCATAGCAGGTATGAATGCGGAAGTACTTCTGCATCATGGAACATGTCTATCTTTCTGTCTTGTCAGTTTACAGAAACCATGGGAAGTAAAACAACGAAGCGAAAGGCTAGGGGTTGAAGAGACCCAATAGAAACAAGGCTGAAACAAAACAATCGTTCAACCCCTTTAGTGGAATGACACACTGAAACAGCCTGGAAAGAGAAAGCAAGATCGAGAGGATTTGGCAAGAAAGAAAAGGAAGATAGCCTTTCCACGATTCATATCAAAACAAAACACGAATCAAAGACTGAAAGGATTGTTAGAGGCAGAAATGAAGGGGCGAGAGAAAGTAAATGCAACGATTTTGTGAGGACCTTAGATATGACGCAGCACTCACATAGTTCTGAAGCTTTATCATTGCAAGAAGGAAAGCACTTGCACCGTAAATTGCATTGAACCTACGACAATTAAGTATAGTTTTAAACAGAATGATGGCTCTCTAGAAAAAATTGTAGTTAAATGCAAAAATGCCTGTCCGCTGTGAAAGCAATAGCTGCCTAACGGCACTGAAACAACACCACCTTCTACCATCTGTATCATGCACGTGTGCTCAAGGTAGTTGTTTATGGATTAGGGCTTTCTTACACTGTGCAAGAGCGATCTTAATTAGGTGACATGCAAACGAACAGGGCGACACTGACTTGAGAAATACAAAAGATACACAATTGACCCATGCGATACCTGGTCGGCCCTTCTTCAAATGTCAACAACAAGCTTTAGAACAGGTGAAGGCATGGTTGCGAGCACTTGGGAAACACCTAGACCTACTAATACAGTCATGGAAGCGAGTGTGCACTCGTCTAGGACGTGGAAAATCGCGGATGGGGCAGGCAGGACACAATATACAACTTCTGTGTCACTAAAATCAGATATCAAAGGGGGGAGAAACGAAGAACTTGAAACGTAGGCCTATCCAGATTACTTCAAACATCTCACCAAAACTGCCTTCACGCAGGCTTTGAGGACACTGTCAAGAATGGCAGAAGTCAAAATCCAACAAAACCATTCAGATGCAGGTTTGAAAGCTTCGAAATAAAGACACTATTGTTACATATACTGATGTTCCATCACAAAGGTAAGGTCAGGTGGGGAGGATAACAGTGAAGCAAAAAGTCAGAAATTATCCCAGGAAGACAACGGTTGCATCAGTTTAATATGGCTGTCCCACCCAAGGAAAGGCTGAATATACGTCATGCCGAGCAGGGGCTTCCCATTCCGTTTCCCACTTTTTGAGGAAGTTCATGGAGGTCAGTCGGTATATATTTGATGAGTTCTAAACACAGATGGTTGTAGAATGAGAGCCAGTGGAGAAGTATATTGTGTTCACTTGCTTCTACTCCTTTGTTAAACAGGACGTAGTTAAACTAGTTAGATGTGCGGCATTCTTCAGAAAGGATACAGTCTGGGTCAATAAGTGGTATTCGCCCACTCTGTCTTACAACCACTGTTTCTCATAACATTGCCAGAGAGCATAGGATTGCAGATGCGTGTTCGCTTGTTGTCACGCTTTCTTGTAACTGCCAGGAGGGGGAGGGGGGGGGGGTCTCAACATTCTCGCATTTTCTCTTGATCTTTACCGAAGCAAAACAAAACACGCCAGGACCTTTTCATTACAGATTGGGTTCTTTGTTTAACTCAACACAAAACCAGGAGAGAGAGAGAGAGAGTGAGAGAGGAGGAGAGAGAGAGGATGAGAGAGAGAGAGAGAGAGACAGACGACAGACAGGTCAGACAGTGGAGACAGGAGACAGATAGACAGAGACAGACGGAACAGGACAGACACTCATTATCTCTCTCTCTCTCTCTCTCTCTCTCTCTCCTCTCTCTCTCTCTCTCTCTTATCGCTCTCTCTCTCTCTCTCTCTTCTCTCTCCTCTTCTCTCTCTCTCTCTCCTCTCTTCTTCACAGACTAATAATTCACAAAACACACACACACACACACACACACACACACACACACACACACACACACAAACACATACACACACACACACCACACCACATACACACACACACACACACACCACAAACACACACTCCCATTCACACACACACTCTGACTCTCTCTCTCTCACACACACATACACACTCACACCATCACACACACACACACACACAACACACACACACACCCACACACACACACACACACAATAACACACTCACACGCACAACGCACACACCACACACACAACACACACCACACACACACACACACACACACACACACACTCTCACATTACACTCACTCCACAACACACCACACACACACACACTCACACACACAACACACACACACACACCACACACTCGCACACACACTCACAACACACTCACACACTCACACTACACACACACACACACACCACACACACACACACCAACACACACACACAACACACACTCATACACTCTGTTCCAAAGTGAAAATGCAATTCAACCATTTTGTTTATTCGTGCACACGCACGCGCACACAACATCGCGCGCGGCTGCGCCACACAACACAACACACACACACACACACACACACACACACACACACACACACAACATGTTAAACGCTCCGCACGCCTCGCGCACTCGCACGCACGGCACTCACACAAACACGCCACGCACGCACACACACACACAACCACAACACACACACACACAACACACACAAACACACACACACACACACAACTTAAGCTCCGGAAGTTGGAAATCGTTCAGCCTATTGTGTTGAATCGTTTAAACATCTTTCGAATTGTATGGGAGGATAGAAAAACACGAAGATACTATAGTTGTGTGAGTGAATTGTGATTGTAGTTATGCCTGGCTGATGTGTGTACGAAAAGCTGGATGAAAAGGCAAAACGACGGTTTCATGAATGTCTGTGAAACAAGAGAGACGAGAGGGAAGTGAAGCGAGTGAGAGAGAGATGAGAGATGAGAGTGAGAAGGAGAGTGAAAAGAAGAGAGACGAGAGAGAGGAGAGGAGAGGAAAAAGAGAAGTTAGAGGAGAGAGAGAGAGAGTCTAAACTTTAAAAACGACAAAACAGTACTTTTCCGGTGAATGCAGAGCGAGCGAAACATACCTGTAGGATATTGGAATCGAAAGTTTCACTAGTAAGAACAAAAAAACAAAACAAACAAAAAAACAAAAACAAAAAAAACCAACAAAGAGAGGATGAGGAGCCTGCAAGCATAAGTAACAACAAGGAGTAGGCTTCCTTTGCATGTCTTACACTAGTAGCAAAAGATGAAAAAAATGTTTCGTGATTATGTGAGGCAAAAAGGAAAAACAGGCCAGTCACTGCTGAAGTAATCTGGGCTGGGGGGAAACGATATCAATGTGCAGTTGCAGGAGTACGGGCGAGATCCGATATCATCACTGTCCAGCGCTCTGCTGAAAACCAGTTGAGACTTTCCTTTCTGATGTGGTACAGTAAAAAAAAAAATCGTGAAGAAATCGTAAACGGCGAAATTATTTTAACTATGTTTTAATGGTGGTCTCGGGACACTAGTGTAATTTTGTTCTTTGTCCTTTGGTCTGCATTCTATAGCGGAATGACAGTGTACGACAAACATTCAAGGAAAGTTCAGTGTGTGGTTTGTGGTATGCCATACATACAACAATAGTAAACTCACATCATAAACACAATTATCATATTACATGCTTATGCAACGAACGCACGAGCGTGCACGTACTTGTGTGTGTGCGTGTGTGTGGTGTGTGTGTGTGTGGTGATGATGCGGGCGTGCGTGCGTCGCCGTGCGTGCGCGCGGCCGCTGCGCGCGCGTGTGGGTGTGTGTAGTGTGTGTGTGTTGTGATGTGTGTGGACCATGCTTATTTGCTAAAAGATCTATCAACATTAATTTATTATAAGATCTGATACAATATTTGTTTTTTGTAACAGATATCAACGTAGACATTCTAGGTGAGACAATTAAAGCAGTTTTCACCCAAAACATCGAGATCAAATATAAATAACGACTCACAAGATTATTGCCTCTATGATTCGCCAATTGTCACCATATCTTACCAATACAGCAAAAGAGCAGCGCTAGTTTAATGGTGAAATCAAACATGCCAAGCTACATACGAACAGCAGTAAACGTTTACTTGTATCATAACTGCTTCACCCAATCAACACCATGTACCGATAATTTTGTTATGTGACTTCATCTAAAACTACCATCCTTTGAACTGTCAGCTCATGTATATGTACACCATACCACGTACTCGCCAATTGCCTCTGTTGCGTTTTGAATGCATGGCGTATATGCAAGTGCACACACACACACACACACACACGCCACAGCACGCACACACACACAACACACACACACACTGTCACACTGAGCACAAATGCATGCAGCACTCATGCTTCCGCATTCACTCAGTGCACACGCAGTCTCTCCTACCAACCAGAAAGGCGGCACTACTTTAACTTCTTATTCTCCCCCTCCTTGCCGGGTGATTAATTTACTAAACGATAACCACTTTTTCCAACATAAACAACATATTGATTTCAAACGATTATCTTCATTCCTCTCTCCTGTGAAGTACAATATTTCCAAGATCATGTAGCAGGGTCCAAATTTCATTCAATATAAATAGCAGTTTACATAAATTACATCTTTTAACGTTTCTCTCCTTCAACGGAGAAACAATGTATACTTTGTTCCAAAGAAGAATCAAACAGATGTCGTAAAATATAGAAAATATCATCTGAGTTCGACAGGGGACTAATCAACAGTCATTGTGGGTCAACATGGACACAATTCTTTTTTAAATTCTCCACGACCTGCTGCAGTCGTTGTTCTTTTCACAATTAGGTGCTGCCACAGCACGGTAGCAAATACTATGTACGACTGTCACAGTCGCTGTATCAATACTGGTGCTCCACTGCACGGGAGGGCTGAATCACGAATGATAGTCCGTGTAAGTAATTATTGCAAAATCTGAATAATGATATATTCATTTCCCTTTTTCCCTTTTTCATAAACTCTCTCTCTCTTCTCTCCCCCATCTGTCTATACCTCAACTGGTAATGGTAGATTACAGGTGAATCTCGTTCTGCAGATTCCACAACCGTTGGTCCCCCGTGGTTCACACGCCATCTCCTTCCTATACTTATTTTCCCTTCTGCGGCTCTTCTGAGTACGTATTCAGTGAGTACTCAGCTAACTCTACGCATTACCAGCCCATGGTTACTTGACCAATGGAAACGTTCCTCGTCCATTCAAACCATAATCACCCTGCGTCTATAACCAAGCGACACCGATCACACTGGTCAGGCCCGTAATTATCCTTTTCTTTTTACTTTTCCTTTTCCTACTAGGAAATGCTTTTAAACAAATAGGGCGTACGCGACGGAACGTACATGTCTCCATGTGAGGCTACATCACATGACACCCCCTAACCGGGTGAAAAAAACTTTCGCCACGAAATTTTGTTTTTTAAAATACACATACATTCTAGTTAATATACAACTTCAGCATTCAATCATCAATTTTTATCATACATGGAGTTCATCAGTGCATAGAACTAACCTTTATGAACATCATAAAGTTCCAAAATCACATTCAAAAATCTTAGTTTAAACAAAATGCAAAATCAGTTTTGTTTTGCTTTTTTATAGAAACATATCGTCAAATCACACCAAATCACAAATACACGACACGAAGAACATATATCGATGCTGATCATTCAAATGCCAATTATGTTTTATATATACTAAAATGTCAAACCACGTTTGTCTTGCTGTTTTCACATAAACATGGTCCAAAATCTCTCAAAACGAGAATTTCCTCTTGACACCTATGATGCGAAAAAATTTGCCAGTGAAAGTCTGTGTTCAAGCAATAATATACAATATTAGTGTCCACTCCGAAGTTAAACCTTTTAAAAAATTTTACAGTGGACCGACGTGTTAAAACAAAACAAAAAACAAAACACTTGCAACACACTGAATGAAGTTTCCTGCCACATTCACAAAGTGCATCCTACAATGAGACACAAAGCCAAAATAACATATGACTTTTGGAAAACGATCAATCAACAACTACTTATTAATTAGATTGGACCAGTAGCAGACATAACCTGCCAAAATGTCAATAAAGTCTGTCCACAATGAAAACAAACAGAGAATTATAAAGTTGTCCCCAGCAAACAAACAGCAGAAAGAGTTTTCCTTTTTTATGCCGTTACAGCTGCACGAAGGGATACTGGCACTCACGAGGGATAGAAATTCTGCCATGACATTCTGAGTTCCACGGTAATTGTCAATGTCAAACTTGAAACTCTGCATTGACAAACGCCCATCTTAACTGCCTGCTATTTTTGTCTTGGACGACTGCCAAAACGTCACATGGCCTAGTGGTTCGGTTTGTAACTGAAACTGGCTCAGTAAAGGTATTCTGGCAAATTTCTCGACAACGCACAAACACTGGCAACGCACCCACACCCTCTCAATTGTTGAGTATTTGATTGTGTGGTAGAGGAACGTTTTACGTTGCATATTGCCACCGGTGTAAAAATCCATTCTTTTCTTGGCTAAAAGTACAGCTCCATGCCTTTGCGAGCTTGTCATCAGTCTAAAAGAAAATCCTCTGAAAGAGAGGACAAAGCAGCACAGGGAATGAATTGAGGGGGTGTTTCTGAACACTTTCCAGAGCTTTCGATGCACTTCATCTGACCCAGACGATACTTTTTTTCTCTCTCCCTTTGCAAAGTCATTCAAAAGGGGCTGTCAAGGACGCCAAAGTGCGGTTAATTTCTTACAGTTATTGGACAACAATCCAAGGAGTGATCTTATCCGTTTCTTTGTGTGGGTCTCTTCAGGCCATGATCTGTCTACTTTCTTTTCCTCTGGTGTCATTTTCCCAACAGCAGAAATGACATGACCCAAAACTCAAGGAGTCTGAATCCAGCACGAATTTGGATGGCCTAGCGTCAGACCAAAATTCCGGAGTATACAAAAACCGTTCTCAAGTTATCCAGAGATCATTCCATGACTTTGCAGCAGCAAGCAAAATGTCATTAACAAAACAAAACTTACTGCTCCACACTCATGAAGTTTAGTGCGCGCATCATTTTGGCAAAAGAAGGTGGGGCGGGTTTGTAAATCCAAATGGCATTTTCGTCCATTGAAACAGTCCAAAAGGTGTCTGAAAAGCTTGTTTTTTCTGTCTGCTTCAACCAGGGGCTTTGCCAATACCCTTTAGCTAATTCTATTTTGTCAAATATTCCTTTCTGTCAGTTGACAAAGAAGTTCTCATGTCTGGGATAGGTTCTGCTCAAACACAGTGATTTTGTTTAACTTCTGTAATCGATGCAAAAACGCACCGGGCATCAGGGTTTGTCCACTGTACACAACTGGTGAGCTGTTTGGTGACGAGGGTCGGTTCAGTAACTTTAACCGAGCAGAACTTGAATTCTCTCTCGACACTGTTTTTTCACAAATGGGAGGGGGTATGATTTGACTCTGACTGGGTTTTCCGTACTCAGTGATTGGTATGGGTTTCAAATTGCGGTCACGGTCCCCTGGGGTATCGTCAGAACATCCTGAAGTCCTTCAAATACCTCACAGTTGTTCTTTCTGAATCAAAGACAGGGTCATCACACAAAATCAACACACGATAAGTTTTCATGACAGAAGAGTGGGCAGAGGTACAAGTATCATCTATACTGTTGATGTTTTAACAATCCCACATTTGTTGTTTGCACAAGTCTTTGCTCTGTCTCTGTATGTGAATCTGGTACAAATCAGAATCAATGTTTCTGTAAACAGCCACATCTGTTGCAGTCACTGGAATATTATTCAATTGACTCGTTAAGCAACATTTGTACGTTCATCAGACTTTTTGCTTGTTTACTGGAATACCTTTCAGGAATTTTCCATTTTCATTTGTAATTCACTCCAGAAAGTGTGGTTGTTTTGTAGGTACATGCTGTAGTGGAAGTCAGAGTCCCAGTTTGTACGTCGGCTTTGTCCGTTGGTTATACAGAGGGCCAGTCTGTTTTGCAGTATAGAAAGTTATTAGTCGGCAATGTCTCGTCGCCTTTCTGCTTGGTCTTCAAAACATCTGGGTAACTTTTAGTTATCCAGTTTGGAACTTGAGCGGTTTTGTTGGTTTTCCCTGTTCTACAAACTTTTGATCTTGTATGATGAGTCAAGGAACGAAAAGATCTCCAGCACCACCATGTACTGTCTCGACCAGGTAGATTTCCAAATTCAATCGCCAAACTGGATTTCAATAACAAGGCTGTAAGCGACCAGGTTTGGTATGTGTATCAACGGAAACTTTTGCAAGTGGAAAACGTTATCATTTTTCCCACAAACGATCTGCATTTTGAACATGTCAAAATTACTGGTCCGGTAGAACAAAAGATTTCCTTACACCAGCTTTGGAGCAAATTGTATTCTTCGCCAAAACAGTACCTTGTAAAACCATTAATGGACAATCCCCAAAGAAGACCATCAATGGAATGGTTCTGGCGCCAAACAGACCTTCTTCACAGGTAGATTGGGAAACAAATCCAGTCTTTTTTCCACTTCCTTTGAAAGGGACACTCCCGTTTTTAAATGGGAATTTGCATCACAAATATGGCAAAGGCATGGTTGGTTCGCGGACAAAGTGAGTACAGTTAGGTCTTGAACCTCGGCCTGGTCCACGAACAGGACCAAATGGGTCTGCGCGGTTGTTTTGTTCACCCAGGCACTCGGAAGGAAAAGGTCTTTCCGGGGATGAGTATTGGTACTGACGACATCGGCAGAAGACATGCCCTGACGCGGAAAGGTCTTTGTCTGTGCAAAAGACGTGTAACGTCGAGGACCTTGGAAGAAGCGCGATTTACTCTTCTATAGTTTCCTTGTCAGATGTATTTGAAAAATGCCGCAAGAGATCGAAAAGGGACGAACCCCCCTTGGGCAAACCTTTATCCGGATGAGCAATACAGTACTGATCGCATCTGACAATTTCGTCAAACGTTTCGAACTGTTCTTTCTTTGAAGAAAAGTGGCCAAATTTTTGTGTGCTTGAAAAAGTTGATCTCGAAAAAGTAGCAAATCTCGCAGTGATTCGAAAGTCTTATTTGTCTTTGTTACTCTATCCATCTTCTAAACAGTGACTCATTCTTATCAGAAAAGCGAAATGATTTTTACCTTGTCAGACGAAATGGATCGGAAACGCTCACGAAAACGGTCAGATGAACACTGAAACTTCTTTAGAGTTTTACTTTTAATAGTCCAAGTCAACCTTCTTTTACGAGAGTGTGTGTTCTAGTGCCACGGCTTCTTGAACAGCGACGCGATTAACAATGTCCATTTCTCTACGGCCCCCCCGCTTTCGATATATAGGTTCTCGAAATGAAAAAAACCCTGTCAATGTTCGCCCTCGGTTTTTTTCGGAACGGCGGCAACTTCGGAATGTATGTTGATTCGGATGAAATGTACTCGTCGACCGACAGTGGAGCTGTTAGAGGTTTCTCGATGTCTGTATTTTTTAATTCCGCTCAGTCTCTAATTCTAGTTGGTCTCAGTTAAATTGCCTTTTTCTCTTATCCACTATCTTAGTTTTTTTGAACCTCTCTCTCTCTGTCTGCACCGCACGCACACACACGCACGCACGCACACACCACTCTCTCTCTCCTCTCTCTCTCTCTCTCTCTCTCTCTCTTCTCTGTCAATCTTATGACATGCACTCAATAGGTATTATGAGAGGACTTAAAACTAACAAGAGACCAAATAATTTTCTAGTATAAAACCTATCAGAAGCAATGTCGTTTAGTTCAGCTTCTCAAAGTATTCTCCTCCATTTGTCATATTTCCCTAGTCTTTCAATCCATGAAAACATTGGTGAAAAGCTCTGAAAAACTGCCATTTTAATGGCGAATCGGAAAGACGTTTTCCCTCCAGCGAGGCAATTTTTCAGATTGGCAAAGAGGAAACAGTCACTTTGAGCAAGGTCAGGAGAGTAAGCATGAAGTGCTAAGTTTCTATGATCTTACCAGCCGCCGTGGCGAAGTGGTTAGCGTCGCGGAGTCCCGGCTGGGAGGTCGTGGGTTCGAATCCCATCAGAAGTCATGTGGGATTTTCCTGCCCCGACCGGTTCCTACCCAGAGTTGAGTTGCTGCGGACTCAGTTGGGAAGACTGGGACCACACAGTCGAGTTTCATCCACTTAAGGGATGCGTTTCTGAGAGTGTTGCTCAAATTTCATGACCAACACTGCAGGTGCCTGTATCTCTCGGGCCTGGTTGACGCCGGGATATAATATAAAAGGAAGCGTAGAGTACAGCCCTGTCATGTAGTCTCAGACCGAAATGGAAATCAGAAGCATCATCTTAATTATCCTCATTCTCATCGATCAGCATAAAAAAAAACATGTCTCAAATTCTGTGGCCCTTCATGCCCTGCTCTCACGGTGACCTCAATTTCGATGTCCTCTCCACGTCTGTGGCCTTGGTTTGGTTCCGTCGGGTTCACCGGTATCATCGAGTCCATGGGGGCTGTTGTTGGACGGACGTGGTGGCGCCCTCCGGAGGGAGAGCTCACTCACGCCGGCTCCGCGACTAAGCAATTATTGTCGTCAGTAGGGGGCTTAGTAGGTGGTGTCCTGCGTATGTTTGATCAGAACAGGCGCCACTGAACACCACCGAAGTGACTCGGCAGCAGTGCAGTGTCTCCTCCGGTGGGTTGCCTCTTGACGATTTGACATTGACTGCTCCCTGTGGATTGCCGGTGCCGGGGCTGCGGCGGGACCGACCGGGCTGTGGCTGTGGACAGGGTGTCGGAATGAGCGGCGTGGGTGCACTGCCTCTGAGGTAGCGTAGAGGTTGGGACAGCAAAAAAAAAAAAAAAGTTTCTATGATCTTGGCGGCCAAGTTGCCTTCCACGAGATTTGAATTTGTGCGCAAGTGCGCTATATGCCATCGTTTCATATCATGCATTTCCACTGTTTGGTCATGTCTTCTTGAAAACGTTATTCACCTCTGAAAGTATTGAGTGACAGCAATACTTCCCAGTGATGGTCTGCCCTGCTTTGCAAGTTTTTTTTTGTCCCCCCCCCCCCCCCCCCCCCCCCCCCCCTCCGAATAACTCCCTTTGTGTTAACGGAAATGGTGAACACAACATTTTTCTGTTAGCCAGATCTTCTTGCAGTTTGGACAGAATTTCCGCCTTTTTGGCCCCCACACTTTGTTTTCTTCCTTTCCCTGAGCGGCCCATACCCATGTTTCATTGTCAGTCACGATTTTATTTCGACATGTTTGAACACAGATTTGTGGAATTGTCAGAGTTTTTAAACACTGCACCCTCTCCTTTATGTGGGCCATGAGACCCACCTGGAACCCACCTGGCTGAGATTTCCCTATAACCAAGTATCTTTTGTAGGATCCTTAAAACACATCGAATACATATCCTGACTGTCAGCTATCTCCTGGAGCCTAATTCGTCCATAGATGTCTAACATGGCATTTACCTTTGCCACTAATTGGCCACTGCTCGTTTTGTCACTTCACAAACCTGCTTGATTGCCTGGACGCCAGTATTTCCACTAGTAAATGGCTTCACACACTTGAAAACTGTAGCTTTCGATGTCGTGGATATGTGACTAGACGCATGCTGATCAGCAACTATTTGGCATACTGGCTTTCCAAATGTGACGACTGACTTAATCAAAGCCCTGAAATCTGAGGTAATGTAATATCCTTTTCCATTTTCTCTATTAGTCACTGGAAGTGCGGTTACAAATAGTGACATAAAATTACATCTGTTATGTAAACGCTAAAATATTTTAAACACAATTATAACAAAGACTGGGTTTACAACGGCACCATTTGGAAAATGCTTATCTATTATGTTAAACAAGCTGACCTCGTGCCAGCTGCAAGCCCTCTCGTGCAAGGTGCTGCCAGTGAATGCTGGGGTCTGCATTTATGAGCATGAAACTTTGGCATCCGTCTGGTTTGAGAAACATCTTGTTGCGCCGTGGATCAGTCAGCTGTGGAGTTGGAGCGCCTGCTGTGGCTGAAAAGCCTGATTCTTGAGCGGCAGACTCTGTTGCAGTTGCTGCCGTGGAAGTCTTGCTCATCAGTGTCTGTGGGTGCCGACACAATTCTTTGTCGTTTCCGGCGCCTCCGTTCTCCCCACTGGGCCTCTCCTCTGCTCTGCTTGATTGATGCCGGCCTTGATGATGGACCGCCAGCTTACCCGCTTTGAAGCTGCTGCCTCCAGGTCTGCTGGGTTAAGTCTGCCTGCCCTCAGGTCACGCTTGCATACATCCTTGTGGCATAGGGCGGGCCGTTCTGTGGGTCTGGAGTCTAGCCAGCTCGTCGTACAGCACGTCCTTTGGGATGCGACCGTGATCCATGCGGCTGACGTGGCCAAGCCAACGCAGGCGTCTCTGAGTCAGCGTGGCAAACATGTTAGACATCCCTGCCAGGGCCAAAACGTCCTTGTTGGTGATGCGGTCCTGCCAAGTGATCCCCTGGAGTCTTCTGAGGCAGCGCAGGTGGAAGGGTTCAGCCTCTGTTCTTGTCTAGAGAGGGTCCATGCTTCGCTTCCGTAGAGAGGAGTGCTCAGCACGGAAATTTGGTACACTTTCATCTTAGTGTTTGACGTTGGCAAACATGTGCTGCCAGTTAATGCTGAGATCTACACCTAGGAGCATGGAACTACCAGATCCTCATCGCCCCATTTCTCTTTGCAAGGATCTGAAAGAAGGCAGGACTGGTCAAGCCAGGTGTTCCCTTCCATTGAAAACTTACCTTATTCTTCGCGATGTTTACGTTGACATTTTTTTCACATAAAAATGCCCTGATAAAAGATCACCAGGGTGCTTCGCCCATCAAAGTCTGGATAAGACGGAAAATATGGCAGACAAAGAGATATTGAGGCAGTGCTCCTTTAAACACAAAGATTAGGTGGTCCAAGCACCAGCCACTAAAAACTGGCAACATGCAGCGAAGATCATTACACCTGACATGATGTCATCCACGAGTTTAACGATAAAAGCTGTCTGTTGAAGAGATATATTAAACAACTGTGACGGACCGTATTTCGTCCGGTCCCAGATACTGGGGACACGTCTGACCGGAATATATATATATATAAACCTGTAAAACCGGTTGATCTGTATACCTGACAGCTACTCACCTGCGTTTTGTATAAGTCGGGTGAGCGAAATGTTCCCTTAAGTCTCCGCAGAGCTACTGCCGAGCAACTTAATCAGAGAGCCGAAGGGAGACTGAAGGCGTGTCCTCGCTGGCAGTCAGTTCCCCAGGTGGGTGTCGGTGAAGCCCCCGTGTCCGACCTGGAATTGACTGCAATTCGGGTGTGGGGTACAGCCCGTGCCAAGCCACTGTCTCTACCCCGTGATGGTCTGGAGAGGCTGACCGAGTGGTCAGTAGGCATGTGTGGTCTCTACCCAGTGTGGGTATGAAGAGGCTGACCGAGTGGTCAGTAGACATCGTATGTGCATTGTCATCCGTGTGTGGGGTGCAGCCCATGCCAAGCCACTGTCTCTACCCCGTGATGGTCTGGAGAGGCTGACCGAGTGGTCATAGACATCGTATGTGCATTGTCATCTGGTTGTGGGATGCAACCCATGCCCAGCCGCCGTCTCTACCCCGTGGGGGTATGGAGAAGCTGTCCGTGAGGTCAGCAACGAGCTAGCGTGTCAAAGGGCTTCAGAGTTGGTCGGGACGACGACTTGTGTTCTGTTGCGTGGGAGTCCCTGGAAGAACTCCACGATCTGCTTTCGTGAGGGACCTCTGATCTGTGTGAAGACTGTGTGACTTGGGCCAGACGCGCCCAAGTGCAGGAACTGTTTGTGGTGACACTGCTGTGGGTGCCAGCGTAGCCTGTGCAAGAAGGAAAATATGTTTAATATGACATAATAGTATCTAGTGTTGTTGCACGCCCTTAAAGGCTGTGGCAAGAATTAATATTTCTGCTTGTTCTTGTTATGCAGTATGTATGTGTAATGATTTGATGGTTCAGGTAGCAAAAGAA
>CM031600.1:79878135-79886034 GCA_018398815.1 Conus ventricosus
AAGAAAAGAAAAGAAAAAAAAGAAGAAAAAAGGGAAAAAAAACTGACAAAGAAAGAAAGACAAAAGAAAGGACAGAAAAGAAAGTGCTGGAGAAAGAATTGGGGATAGCGCGCATGCACACACACACACACACACACACACACACACACACACACACCACACACACACACACACACACACACACACACACACGCGCGCGCGCGCGCGCGCGCGCACACACACACACTCACACAAACATACACATACATACACACGCAAACACAAATACACATACACACACGCACACACACACACACACACACACACACACACACACACACACACACACACACACACACACACACACACACACACACAAAACACCTCTCTCTCTCTCTCTCTTTCTCTCTCACACATACAGAGGTTCGTCTAGCGACTGAATTAATTTGTAAGTGAGTGTCAAGCTCAGCGTGCACTCTCTAGACAGTTGTGAATGTACATGCTTGCAGGACATAGGCACTCTCTAGACAGTTGTGAATGTACATGCTTGCAGGACATAGGCACTCTCTAGACAGTTGTGAATGTACATGCTTGCAGAACATAGGCACTCTCTAGACAGTTGTGAATGTACATGCTTGCAGGACATAGGCACTCTCTAGACTGTTGTGAATGTACATGCTTGAATGACATAGGCACTCTCTAGACAGTTGTGAATGTACATGCTTGCAGGACATAGGCACTCTCTAGACAGTTGTGAATGTACATGCTTGCAGGACATAGGCACTCTCTAGACAGTTGTGAATGTACATGCTTGCAGGACATAGGCACTCTCTAGACAGTTGTGAATGTACATGCTTGCAGGATGTAGGCACTCCCTAGACAGTTGTGAATGTACATGCTTGCAGGACATAGGGACTCCCTAGACAGTTGTGAATGTGCATGCTTGCAGGACATAGGCAATCTCTAGACAGTTGTGAATGTGCATGCCAGCAGGACATATGCTACACAACACAAAGGACAGTTGTGAATGTGCATACCTGCAGGATATAGGCTGCATGAAACGAAGAGACAGTTGTGAATGTACATGCTTGCAGGACATAGGCACTCTCTAGACAGTTGTGAATGTACATGCTTGCAGGACATAGGCACTCTCTAGACAGTTGTGAATGTACATGCTTGCAGGACATAGGCACTCTCTAGACAGTTGTGAATGTACATGCTTGCAGGACATAGGCACTCTCTTGACAGTTGTGAATGTACATGCTTGCAGGACATAGGCACTCTCTAGACAGTTGTGAATGTACATGCTTGCAGGACATAGGCACTCTCTAGACAGTTGTGAATGTACATGCTTGCAGGACATAGGCACTCTCTAGACAGTTGTGAATGTACATGCTTGCAGGACATAGGCACTCTCTAGACAGTTGTGAATGTACATGCTTGCAGGACATAGGCACTCTCTAGACAGTTGTGAATGTACATGCTTGCAGGACATAGGCACTCTCTAGACAGTTGTGAATGTACATGCTTGCAGGACATAGGCAATCCCTAGACAGTTGTGAATGTGCATGCTTGCAGGATGTAGACACTCCCTAGACAGTTGTGAATGTGCATGCTTGCAGGACATAGGCACTCTCTAGACAGTTGTGAATGTACATGCTTGCAGGACATAGGCAATCCCTAGACAGTTGTGAATGTGCATGCTTGCAGGATGTAGGCACTCCCTAGACAGTTGTGAATGTACATGCTTGCAGGACATAGGGACTCCCTAGACAGTTGTGAATGTGCATGCTTGCAGGACATAGGCAATCTCTAGACAGTTGTGAATGTGCATACCAGCAGGACATAGGCTACACAACACGAGACAGTTGTGAATGTACATGCTTGCAGGATATAGACACTCCCTAGACAGTTGTGAATGTACATGCTTGCAGGATATAGACACTCCCTAGACAGTTGTGAATTTGCATGCTTGCAGGACATAGGACACTCCCAAGACAGTTGTGAATGTACATGCTTTCAGGATATAGACACTCCCTAGACAGTTGTGAATGTACATGCTTGCAGGATATAGACACTCCTTGACAGTTGTGAATTTGCATGCGTGCAGGATGTAGGCACTCCGTAGACAGTTGTGAATGTGCATGCTTGCAGGACATAGGCTACATGAAAACAACGAGACAGTTGTGAATGTGCATGCTTGCAGGACATAGGCAATCTCTAGACAGTTGTAAATGTGTATGCCAGCAGGACATAGGCTACACAACACAAAGTGACAATTGTGAGTGTGCATACTTGCAGGACATAGGCTACATGAAACGAAGAGACAGTTGTGAGTGTGCATGCTTGCAGGATATAATCTACACAACACAGAGACAATTGTGAATGTGCATGCTTGCAAGACATAGGCTACATAAAACGAAGAGACAGTTGTGAATGTGCATGCTTGCAGGATATAGGCTACATAAAACGAAGACCAGTTTTCTTTGGTTTTAAGGTCCACTGCTAACATTTCAGTGATCTGTCATTCTACGATCTTACAAGTTTTTGTGTGCAGAGATGGTCTCAATTCACGCCGGAATGTTGGTAAGCACAGCAATTTTGGTTTTGTTTTGATGGGCCAACCATTGACAAACCAGGGTTTTAACAGGTACAACCAATGATACAAGTACAAGATTCAGTTATACCTTACTTCGTTACTCGCGCTTTGTTCTCTTGCCAAAATGCCTTTATTACGCTTCATGCAGACTTGAGAATGGCTCAGACACAGATACCTTCAGCTGCAACAGAGATAGCACAGAGCCCACGACAGATGTTGACCAATGCCAGCAATACCAGGACGACCACAGAACCAAGAGCAGACCAGCTTGCACTTGGCCTCGGCCCCAGGGAAGTATTACTAACCTTGGCAGGGAATCACTTCTCGTCTTTATAGTTCCTTCGGCTTTTGTTTCTAATATATTCCGTCAGTAGTCGCTGCTTTGGTGGTCTGAAGGAAATCACATCCTGGACAAATTCGGCATCAGTGTGGTTGCTGGACGAAGCTGCTTAATGAAACAAATCTCTCTGATCACAAGACAAGAGACAAAACATGGTGCCTAGGATAACAGCTTCTCAGGAGAAAGGGGTCCCAAATTTTCCTTCCACATCCAACATACGAACACTTTACAGAACATAAATGCTAACATCTGTGTGGACAAATAGGTAAAATCAGAAATGCTCATGAACAGTTTGTATACAGTTGCGGTTGAGAAAAAGGCATTTTCAGGACAATATGTTGCTAATAGCGCGGCTTTGAGGCCTTTTCAGCTTCTTTCTTGTTGCCTTTCCAAGATGGAAAACAATATAGAACAAAATTCAAGGATTAGAAAAACTGAAACTAGGGCCAAGAGCAGACCAGCTTGCACTTGGCCTCGGCCCCAGGGAAGTATTACTAACCTTGGCAGGGAATCACTTCTCGTCTTTATAGTTCCTTCGGCTTTTGTTTCTAATATATTCCGTCAGTAGTCGCTGACACAACACGTACATGGTCCCTGATGGTTGAGAACATCTTCAGAAGATCAGCTACAAAATGTAATTCCTTGTGCCTCACTTGAATTCAAATGATATCAAAATGATCAAATTTGAAACAGAAAACGTTCACCAAGAACGGATATTCTCTAGGTGTCAGCTAAAGCATTAACATTCTATTTTCCATGGTTTAATGAAGAATGAGATAAATATGAAGTCTGAGTGGAGAAGTAATACAAACTCATTTTAAAATGGACGAACTGCAGATGATCCTCAAGCTGGTTGCAAAGGACTGCCTGAACCAGCATTGAGGGTGCAGTCATCAGCAAACAGAAAGTCCCTGAAGATGTCTGTCATAACTTAGTTTCTGCCTGGATCCTGTTGAGGTTAAGCAACTTTCCATCTGTTCTGAATCAGATGCCGATGTCTACGTCTCTCTCGTTGAAAGCGTCAGTCAGCATTGCAGAGAAATGTCTCCGATGGTCGCATCATAGAGACGGGATCTGATTGGCATCCGTATTTGGCCATGGTCTTCACAGGCCCTCTCTACTGACAGTATTGAAGGCCTTGGTCAGGTCGACATAAGTGAAGAAGAGGTCGGTATTTTGATCCTGACATTTTGCCCGGAACTGTCTCGCAGCAAATGCCATATCAACGGTTCCTGTCTGTCCTAACGTCACACTGGCTCTCTGGCAAAACTCTTGCTCAAGGTGTATTGCAAGGCGGTTCAGCAAAATTCTGGTAAGTATCTTGCCTGCTGGTAAAAGGGGGAGTTATGCTTCAGTGACTGTCACATGCCTGGGTGTTCCCTTTGCGTTTTACAAATGAATAATGGATGCATCTATCTTTGAACTCCTGCAGGATCGTTTCCTGCTTCCACACCAGAAGAAACACACGATGAACCTTTTCGTTCAGTGCTGTGCCACCTTCTTCGTAGAGCTCAGCTGGCATGGAGTCTGAGCCAGGAGCTTTGCCACTGGACAGTAAATCTATTGCTTTCTGAGTCTTCAGGAGAATTGGTGGTTCATCCATTTCTTCGTCAATGGGCACGTAAGGGAGCCGGTCAATGGTGTTGTTATTGACTGATGACGGGCGGGTTTTGTACGCTGTTGAATTGTTCTACCCAGTGTTCTAAGACCCGTCCTTTGTCAGTGATCAATGCTGAGCAGAGGAGATGATTCTGATGAAATAGGTCCGAAAGCTTATATCAAGGCATCACAAAAGTTTCTCATGTCAAGCCTGTCAGCATATCCTTGGTTCTCAGTGCTGATAAAGCAGATCCGCCAGTGAACCCTTTCACTGCAAACCGCTGACTGCCACAGTCAACCCAGAGAGAGCCAGCCACCGCTTGTGAAAAGCTTGGAACCGATGGCTTGTCAGACATCAGGGTTTGCTGCAAAGAACAAGAACTTTCAGTTCAGTAGACATCTCCTTGCTAGTTCAGAGAGGCCACACTTACAAGCAATTAATAATTGGAACCTGGCAAATATAATGAAAACTATAACGGAGAGTCCTAACCAGATCAACAGTCGGGATCAGATATCGATGTGTCATTTTAAGCTAGCTTGTTTTCTACTCCTACGTAAGAATACCCGAAACGTTGCAATGACCACAGTATTTACGTGAGTTTTCTCCACACTTCGACCAGCTGAAAGGCTTGTCGAAGGAGTTCAAGAAATATTTTACAGGAAAGTTAAAGAAGTATTTTGGAGGGAACCCAACAATGTCAAAATATGAGAAAACACTGACATTGAGACACTGACACTTAAAGAACTAACACGACAGATTTTGGTTGGTGTGTGTCTTTCTCTTTATGCCACACTCTTCATTCTCCGAAAGTAAAAGGATATAAGGCTGAAGGAAATAAATGATCCATCGTTTCTTAATCACCTCCCTGTATTTAGTTCGACTCCTGATAGTTCAGCTGTATAAAACCAAAGGCTCAGACATCGGTCCAGAATTGCTCAAAACTTGTGAAATCGTATATGCTTGTGAATGGAGACACAAGAACTTGCTGAGTAAAACAAGAGTCGGCTGCGGCAGACATTGGCACGTAGATATCAAACCCTGGCACTTCGGTTGGCACCATAAAGTTCGTGGCTGTTCAGATCTTTAAAATTCATAGAATGGTCAGCCTTATGGAGACAGTATGTTGCTTTTTTCACCTCCTTTTTTCATGTACGGTAGTGAAAGTTACGGTATTGTGTGGTATAAACTGAAAGTGATGAGAGATTCGGCTATATATATATAAGTTATCATTTGCAGTTCAAGAGCACATCACTACTCATCCATTTAACTTTAGATATGTTGGGAATTGTACACTGCAAACTATGGCAAAGGCGATTATTGAACCAAAATCCCATCGGTTTTTTTTAATGGCATGAAGCAGAAGGTTCACAGTGAAAGGCCTAGATACTTTGATATTACAGGTATGAACAAGCTTACAAACGCTATATGTTACATAAGGTGGTAAGACTTCCAGATGAAATATAATTTTTTTTTAGCATACATCCACAGCAAGATAATGTAGTTTTCCCGCTAGACTCGCTCTAGTGGCGTTATGAACTATCTTTAGACACATAATCTGTACAATGAATTAACAGTCCCCTTCAACCCAAATCAAAAGCAAACTAGGACCCACCTCTAGTATAATTTTTAAAATGGAGAAAAACAGACACCTGGAGATAGAGACGGACAGCCATGGACAGAGGAGGGAGAATTGGAATGTATATTCACAGAGAACTAAGGGGGGGGGGGGGGGGGGGGTAGGGGAGCGTGGTAGGAGAAGTCAAGGAAAAGAAGAGGAAGAGGTAGTGAATAGACAGCGATGGTTGGTAGGGGGGGGGGGGGGGGGGGGGGAAGGGATGGGTGGTGAGTTAAAAAAAAGGGAAGCGGAGAAGGGAGGTGCTCATCCGTACAAAACACGACAAACCTGTATATATAATAACTATCTTTGAAAAAATACATCGTATATTTATCTTATAAATAATGTTAACTAATCAGTACTTTATTGTTTAAAAAAAAGAGAGAAAAAACCAATGAATCCGCTCCGATACTAAATTCCTGTTTCAATACACTAAATTCAGAGATGTCCGAAAACTCAAATTATGCCTTTTTAAGAGAGAGAGAGAGAGAGAGAGAGAGAGAGAGAGAGAGAGAGAGAGAGAGAGAGAGAGAGAGCGAGAGGAGAGAGAGAGAGAGAGAGAGAGAGAAGAGAGAGAGAGAGGAGAGAGAGGAGAGAGAATGCGAATGCGAATATTTATTCAGATTAAGGCCATAGCCCATACTGAAGGGGTGGTACCCGCAATATACACAATATCAATTACTGAAATGAGGAAAATGACAAGAGAAAGCACGTACATATGCATCATACAATGTTATTAGAATACACAGTACGTAACCTCTTTTGTGCTTCATAAATGTACATAGCAAGGTTAAAGAGAATGACTTCATTTCTTGATGCCAGGAGTAAATTAACTCTGAAAATACAAGGGTCAGAATAAAACTTTGGCTTTATGAATTTTATCCTGAGGTCATGAAAAGCAGGACAGCAAAAAGGAAATGGATTTCATCTTCCTTGGCCAGGTTACATAAACGACATGTCAGTTCATTATCACTCACAGCACTGTATCTGAAACGGTGACAAGCTATATCAGAAACACCAAATCTAAACTTACTTAGCGCACTCTTAATATATCTGTTCATATCCATTTTAATGTATGGCTCTATCACACTAGTTATTTTAAAGAGTCTGTACTGCGCAAATCTGTCACTGCTATAAATATGATCATGCCAGTCCTGCCATCTGCAGTCAATAATTCTTTGTTTAAAACATTTCAAGAACCCTACGATATTTTCAACACCCTGGTTATCCCAAACATAAGCAAAGCCATATGAATTTAAACAGTGACGAACATTGGTAGCCCATGTCTTCTTGCCATTTGAATCCAAATTTCTCAATATCTTATAAGCTTTAAAAGGTATTTTAATTTCGTCCATTCTTGTTATTTTCAACCAGTATCTAATGCATTTCAAAAACGAATTAACATAAATCGGATATCTTCCCAGATCACCATATACTAAATCATTCGGTGTTCGATTATCTACATTCAAAAAATTTTTCATGGCATACAAATGCACATTTTCAATTACGACGCTTTTCTCAAGTGCCCAAATTTCTGCTCCATATTGTAGGATTGGCTGCACCTGAGAGTCAAACAGCTTTGAGAAAACTGTAAAAGCGCTACAATTCAGTTTATATAAAATGTGAAGTATAACTGTAACTGCGAGAGGAGAGAGAGAGGAGAGAGAGGAGAGAGAGAGTAGAGAGAGTGGAGAGATGAGAGAGAGAAGAGAGAGAGAGAGAGAGAGAGAGAGAGAGAAATGAGTTTCTAAACGATTATTTATGGC
>CM031600.1:79887034-79913286 GCA_018398815.1 Conus ventricosus
ATTTTTCCCGGCCCCCCATTACTTTTCTGCGCCCGGGAGAGGGGGAATTTTCTTAAAGTTTACGGAGAAAAATTGATTTATTGCAGATTTCCCAAATATTCAGATGTTGAAAACGGTTGCGGGGAGGAATTTTTGGCTCGCATCATTACTGAAACAAACAAAAAATCCTAATGATTAGTCCAAGAAAAGGGCTAACTATCCATGTTTTTAATGCAAAAAATCGAGGGTTGGGCCTTGGCCAATCATTCCTTTACAAAAACTTTAAAATGCGCCCAAAAGGTTTTTGAAGCATTCAAAAATTTGAAAAACAACTGCAACTCTTACGCTGATCGTAAAAAGAGGCTTATTCTAAAATTGATTTAGAATATCCTCTGAACTCCAACCACATAATGCAACCCATTAGCTGCGAAATCTAAAGAGAATCCAACGAGCCACCTAACTTGTCCCCTAATCCGACAAAAAAATTATGTCTGCTTAAGACTTTACAATTTTTTTTTAAAGCATGGTTTTAAAGCAACAGCATTTCATCGTGTAACTTTTGACAAAACAGTTCAGAAACCATCAAAAAAAAAACACTGATCAAGAACAAATCCACAGATGCTTCAAAAAAAGATTTTTTAAAGCGTTGAACAACCTGTTTGGGAAAAACTGTGGAAAATCCACACAACGAAAAGATTTCAGTTTGGCACCAAAGAGAACGAGGAAATTAAGCTGATTAAAAACCCAATTTTTGGGAAAATTTAAAAAGATTTCATGATGGGTTTTTTGGCATAATGTTGAAAAAAAAGAAAGTCAAATTTGGGCAAAACCCCTATTTATTGGGGTTTTCGTTTTAGAAAAATCAAACTTTTTTATGTTTGAATTTCTTTATACACTTTTAAAACCCTTACCGATCCCCGAGTACTTACACAGATAGGTAGTTTTTTTTATAGATATCCCTACTGAAGACATCATAAAAACATGGAAATAAAGTACTGAAGGGCCGGGTGGATATACATCTGATTTTCCCAAGATTGCCTTTTTCTTCAACTGTTAACAAGAAGGTTTTAGAAAGATGAAGGATGAATTATCGGAGGGGTGATCAAGGGGTTTATTGGTTAAGGTGAAAATGTACATATTCGACCCGGAGAAAACCATTAAGAAAAAAAAAGGAATATCTCGCAGGTTGTGCAGGGCAAACATATCGAAAAACTACAAAAAAGCATTGTTTGACAATAAACTTTTCATCATGACAACGAAACACGATCTAAATTTCATGAGACAAAAACAATGTTGTAAAAAAGAAGTCATTAGATAGAACAAACACTAAACGAGTATTTTTAAATCCAGAGTTTTCATATGCATTGGCACTGAGAACGTCCATAAAATACATACCTTCTTCATATTTTTACCTCAATTTTAATATAAGCTCACTCATAACATTATCACAATTCGAGAGAGACCAAATTAATTTTCATGTTTGCTTGATGTGCTCGAATTTTTTTTTATTATTTCAGATATTCTTTTCCCCATCTGATGATCAAAAATTTGGAATTTGGTGTAGGTGATCTGATGCTTATGCCATGTAACGATAAAGCCACGCACAAGTTACCTTAATAGTAGAACACGAATCATATGATTCCGGTCCCGATCAATTACCAAGTCTCTTCCTTATCATTCCTTGTTCTCGTATCTGTGCATTCCTACTGAAGGCTTCCCTTTTAGACTCAATAATTTCTGAAATTAAAAATTTAATTAAGCAAACTGGAACGTGTTTCTGGTGGATTATCTGCAGTTCTTCCTTTCACAAAAGATCTTAGATTGAGCTGGTAGTTTTGTCGTGACAGATTTTGTTAATTATTTTTTTTCCTCTTAAATAATACACGGTGGAAGTCCTTTTTACAATCCCTTTTTATTTCATAAGGATCAACACTCGAAACTAGGATCGGTTGCCCCTGATGCGAGTGTCCCCCCTTCTGCTTCCCACCTGTACATAAATGTACCTTACTTTAAAAAACCAAACGGTAATAGATTGCTGGTTTGTACTGGAGTCTTCAGCACCATTTATTGTTTTGTTTTATTTGATATGCTGTACTGGTTTTAGCCCTTTAAATTCTTCATTATCATTGCGCGCAAAACTGAGGCAGTCTTCTAACCCAATCTGTGTTGCGAGAATTGTCAAGTCATCTCTCAGAGCTACTGGTAGGAAAAAAGTCTTTCAGATAACTGTTTTAGTTTAAAGTTATCAACTAAAGCCTGTGACCTGTGAACCCTCTGGAATGCCTTCTTTTAAAATGTAATCTATGTTTTAAAAACAATACTTGATTCCACTATGGCCTTTAAATTCATTTCCATCATACGACTATGAAACATCGAGGATAAGTTAGCGGGCCTCATTGGTTATATCATTGTAATTTGCGACAGCAACAGCAGAAGCACCTTTGTGTATTAATGGTTCCACATCTTGTATCTTGAAGCAATGTCAATGACTGCGAGTGCGTACTTAACTCTTTTACGTCCTAATCGTATCATGGGAATCTAAAGAGGTCCATTGGATGGGTGTCCGTATCAGTATTGTAATCACAAAGTGTGGTCTCTGTATTCGACTAGAGGCGCCAGTAACTAAATTTGCCAAATCGCTTGTTAGATTAACCATTCCTTTGCTGTTTGATCACTGACATCCCGCTGCTTGCATAGCATTTTTATTGCCGTGATTCCGTCCAATAATCCCCTTTTCTGTGCATAATAGATTTTTTGTTTCAATTTTATTTCATCTATATTAAGTGCAACAAAAAAAATCACCGGTCCTACCAAAGACATAAACACGATTTCTTGCATCTTTTGTTTTACTGAGGTTTGATAAAAGTCGCTGAAAATTTTGGAGGGGGCTATGTCTCGATACATGGTTTGCCTGTTATACAATATAGATAATCATTTATTGCTTATCAACATCTTTAAAATGTTAAGCTGCAAGTCCCTGGTTATTTCAGTTTCGTTAATAAAATCTAACTACTCAATTCTCCTGCTTTACATAGAAATCTTGTTTGCAGCTGCTAGTTGCTCATAGCTTGTTATGGTTCTTTATCCTCTCGCGGTCATCTGCCCGCAGTTTATACTAAATGCATAATTACTTCCCTAAAGCAAGCGCAGATTCACTACTTGCCGCCGCCTATCATCAATTACGAGTGAAGCCATTTTTTATAAATGTATTTTATTAATTTTACATATTGATGCTGTCAGGAATTATTCCTTGCTTAACAAGAAAATCTTTCCGGAGCAAACGCAGCTGTAATAACAGCATTAGCTTATGCTGCGAATTCCCTCAAAGCTAGCTTGCCAAGATCGCCGGTTTTATTTTTCACAGGCTTTTATACTACCAAGCCTTGTTGTCACCTACACTTAGGCCTCCAATATCAAGCAGAAAGGTATACAGGTTGGTAACAGATTTTATTCGTTGCTCAATTATAAAAAAAAAATAAAAATTATATTAGTAATAAACAATAACGGACGACGAGACTGCTAAACATTCCTGAACTATGTGATTACAAATGATCAAGTTAGATGACCAAGCTGTAAGGCAAAAAAAGAAAGACTGTATTCTTTGGCGCCTGCGAAACACAAAACAGATTCCTCGAAATGAATTCAGCAAAGAACAGATATCACAAATGTCCGTCCACAAGAACAATGTAAAGTATCATAACAGTTATGAAGCGCAACAAGGAACAAGAATGATAATGGTAAAAAAGTGTAGGACAAACGGTTCTTAGTTTGTACAACTAAACTAGTAAGTAAATTTCGGCCTATGATTCTGAACAAGACTTTATGTATGATTTACACAGGATCCAGAGTTTAACGAAAGTCATCTAGAGTCCTCTAGCAAATGTGATCTATATTACAGATTTGGAAACATTATTGTCCCCGCTAATCTGTGATAAATTAATTTTATCTTATAATTTTGTTTCCCTAAAATATGACCGAGCCAGAAAATCAGCAAATCAGAATCGAAAACACTGAATCAGGGGTGGAGAAAGTGACCAGTAAAAAGCCTCCTCAACCCGGTCTTGTTGCAGCAGGAAAAACATTAGCAGAGTGGAACAAACAAACAAAATTAATGTTACAAGCACAGAATATAGCCCATAAGAAAAAGTGCTAGAGCCGCAGTCAGTTGTTTTCAATGCCAGCTATAAAAACACCAGAACAAGTTGATTCAAGACCTACAACAAGAACAGGGTTGCCTACACTGCCAAAGTCTTCATGGAATTTTCTTAAAGCAATTGTCATTTTTGGCTGGCATGCTGCTGGGGGTGGTTATTACGTTATAAAATATATAAACAAAGACAGCAAAAACCAAAGCAGTCAAAAAAATCTCAACCACTAAATACAGAAGCGAACAAAAAGCATGCCAGAACCGCCAACAACAAAAGATCATTTTGATCCATTTCAGATGCAATAATACTTTAAGAACTTAATAAATAATTATAAGTTGACTTGAATAAGAACTTGGTTGTACTTAGAGGATGACTTAGTTATGATCTTGAGGTGATTTAAGTTAAGAACTTGAGGTGACTTGATCAAGACTTGATTAAGAACTTGAGGCGACTTAAGTAGAAACTTGAGGTGACTTGAGTAAGAACTTGATTAAGAACTTTATTAAGAACTTGGGGTGACTTGATTAAGAACTTAATTAAAGAACTTGGGTGACTTGATTAAAAACTTAACTAAGAACTTGAGGTGACTTAAGGTGACTTGATCAAGAACTTATTAAGAACTTGAGGAGACTTGATTAAGAACTTAATTGAAGAACACTCCCTCAAGAGCAGCTTAAAAAATTCTCACTTCCTATTTCTAGACTATTCTAGAAAAGTGCAGGAAAAAAACACTTACTTAAACTTTGGTCCACTTGTAGGTGTCTGTTGGAAAAACTTGCAGAGCTGATTGTAGATTTGATATAATTTTAACAGCTGTTGTTATTGTGATGTTCAGCTGTGAAGGTGTCTACATCATCATCACACTTAGCCATAGATCACAACAACGTTCAGCTGGGCTTTGCTAAACAAGACTGTTATCAAACTGTGTAATACAGGTTGGTTTTACTCGTTAATGCACATGCCCAGTGGAATCAACAACAAAATGTCGCGCCCTCACCTTCCAAAAAAGCAATACTTCTCTTTGGCTTAGGAGGTAAAAAACTGGGCTCGCCTTAATTTCTTGTGTTTAGATACTCCGCCATACAGTTTGTTTAAAAACACATAATCATCTATAGCAAGAAAGCTGTTCCTCTGTGAACAAAACATGTTCCGTCTCTGCATTGAAACCACGGCTAAACGGAAGGCGCTGGTTGGGGGGCGTTGATTCAAGATCGTCATGTCCGATCACCGCAGTATTGCACCTTGCCCAAGCCCATAAGAACCCAACAACACAAATTAAGTAATCAGTGTCGGCCTAATGTAAAGGTCTCCTGCAGTATTTCCTGGCAGTGAGGAAATGGTTTCCTTAGGCAGGCACAACAAAGAGTGATTAAAGACATTGGTGTGATCCGCCAGCCTTACCTACCCCATACCATAACCTAGTGGGTTTGTCTGTCTGTCTTCTGTCTTCTGTCTACTTCGTTTGATAAAGATGTCATGCCTAGGATAAGTGTGTGGATTTTAAATACTTAGAGAACAGTTTTTAAAGACTGTAGTTATTTCACATGAAAGACAGAGAACGCATTTGATGAATGTAAGCGTGAAAAGATGTTATTGAAAATGATCAGGAAAAACACAGGATAAGCAAAAACTAAATCGAAAAGTTTAGTAAATTAGTATTGAAAACGATAATCCTACCACAAGTAATCATGTTTGTAGGTTTACTAGTTAGAGAACGGATAAATGCCAATTCTAGGCAACAACGCCCCGAAACTTGTTGAGGGCGTTGAGCAGAATCGGCATTTATTAGTTTCTCTCCCGGATCATCATCGATATCCCCCCCCTTTCAGCAATTTACTCTCCTTCGTACATTAGGCCACTCCACGGCGACCCAAGAAGGAGGTAAATCATTGCGGATCGAGTCAGACCGTGATCATCCTGACATCCCCCCCCAATCCCAATGCTTTCAATAGTGAACTGATGGATTAAAGGCTGATGGGTCACACAGTCGCGAGCTGTATGCAGTCCCGGCCCTAGAGTGGCAACCAGTCTGATGGACTTCATATTTTGTGGTAATAAAAATTCCCCAAACGTAAGCATGTTCAATTCCCCTTCCTCATACGAGGTTCGCTGTCAGATCGTCAGCTTCTGGATTCCTCGACACTAAGAATATCTTCTGTGGCTTTGCGTTGTCTTAACCTCCCCCTTGGGATTAACTGGTGCAAGCTTTGGATTTAACAACTGGAATGTCCTCAAAAACAACAGACGGCGAGGCAAAGGAGTTGGAGAAGAGACAGGTAGGTAGGAATATAACAAAGAATGAAATTTATCCAGTTTTTTTTCTTCTCTCTCCAGAATGTGTACCTGGTCTGCTGCAGAGCTAGAAAGAGGATCTCAATAATTGGAAAAAAAAAACTAGCATATGACTTTGATTTCTGGGCTATCAAGAAATTAAGAATATCACCCACATGCCATCAACATGTGGAATGAATCTCGTGCTATTTCAAAGGCGGGGTGTGACGAGTCTAGGTATGATAATACGAAATAACTTGAAAACGAAACTATATCGGATAGACATAGAACAGTGGTGTAGCAGCCCACGTGGAACCACCAAAGGTGTGAGGTCAATTAGCCGACGATAATCAGAAAGCCTTGGCTCGTCACTTTGTCAATGCATACAAATGTCCAGGACCTCAGGCGTCAAAAACGGCCGACACATTCTTTGGAGACTATAGAAGATGAATCCTGGAAGGCAACGAATGCTCGCTCAGTATTGTGGGATCAGCATGGAGCTGTCGTCGAGAATAACGTCGGACGAGATGTTGGATGAAGTATATCCCTGCGCACTGACGTCATAGAGTGTGGAAGGTTACAGTGACAGAGTATCGACTGGCATTCAACGGCCAGAAATTCATAGCAGGTAATGAATGCGGAAGACTTCCTCATCATGGAAAGTGTCAATTTTTCCTGTCTTGTCCAGTTACAGAAACCATGGAAAAGTATAACAAACGAAGCGAAAGGAGAGGGAGTTGAAGAGACCAATAGAAACAAGGCTGAAAACCAAAACAAATCCGTTCAACCCCTTTAGTGGAAAAGACACACAGAAACAAAGGCCTGGAAAGAGAACCGCAAGTTCGTAAGGATTTGGCAGAAAGAAAGAAGAAAGCCTTTCCACGATTCACCTATCAAATACAAACACGAATCAAAAGACTGAACAGTTGTATAGCAGAGAAGGACGAGAGAAAGTAAATGCCTAATGAACGATTTTGTGAGACAACTTAGATATGACGCAACACTCCACATAAGTTCGGAAGCTTAATCATTGCAAAGAAGGAAAGCAACTCCACCCGTAAAAATGCCATTGGCACCTACGACAATAAATATAGGTTTTTAACAGAATGCTGGCCTCAGTCTAGAAAACTTGTTTGTTAAATTGCAAAAATGGCCACCTGTCCGCTTTTGAAAGCAATAGCAGCTAACGGCACTGAACAACGCCACCTCTACCAACTGTATCATGCACTTCTCAATGTAGTTGATTATGGATTAGGGCATACTACACTGTGCAAGAAGCGATCTAAATTAGGATGAATGCAAAATGAAACAAGGCGACGAACTTGGAAATACAAAATATACACCAATTGAAACCATGCGATACCTGTCGCCTTTCCTGCAAATGGGTCAGACACAATCTAGAACAGTGTAGCATGGTATAGAGCACCTGGAAATCCCTAGACCTACTACTACAGTCAAGAAGCGAGAGGCACTCGTCTAGGACGTGGGAAAATCGCGGATGGGCAGCAGGAACACAATATACAACTTCTGTTCACTAATCCAGATATCAAAAAACGAAGAACGTGAAACGTAAGCCTAGCCAGATTACGCTTCAAACATCTCAACCAAACTGGCCTTCACGCCAGAGCTTTGAGGACACTGTCAAGAATGGCCGGCAGAAGTCAAAACCAAACACAACCATTCAGATGCAGGTTGAAAAGCTTCGACATAAAAGAAACTATTGTTACATATACTGAATGGTTCCATCACCAAAAGGTAAAGTCAGGCTGTGGATACACATTTTGAAGCAAAAAGTCCTGAATTATTCCAGGAAGACAACGGTGCATCTGTTTAACACTGACTGTCTCCAACGGAAAGCTGAATATTACTTCATGCCGAGCAGGGCTTCCCCATTCCGTTTCCCACTTTTGAGGAAGTTCATGGAGTCAGTCGGTACATTATTTGATGAGTTCTAAACAGCTGGTCTGTAGATGAGAGCCAGTGGAGTACTTGTGTCACTGCTTCTACCTCCTTTGTTACACAAGGACGTTAGGTAAACTAGTTAGATGTGCGCATTCTTCAGAAAAGGATCACAGTCTGGGACAAAAGTGGATTCGCCACCACTCTGTCTTACAACCCCACTGTTTCTCATACCTTGCAGAGAGCATAGGATTGCAGAATTGCGTGTTCGATTGCCTTGTCACGCTTTCTTCTAACTGCAAGAGGGGGGGGGGGGGGGGGGGGGGGGGGGGGGGGGGGGGGGGGGGGGGGGGTCCTCAACATTTTACATCTCGCATTCCTCTTGATCTTTACCGAAGCAAAAAAACAGAAAGACCTTTTTCATTCAGGATTGGGTCATTTGTTTACTCAAACACAAAACCGAGAGAGAGAGAGAGAGAGAGAGAGAGAGAGAGAGAGAGAGAGAGAGAGACAGACAGACCACAGACAGACAGACAGACAGAACTGACAGACAGTCAGACAGACAGACAAGACAGATAGACAGAGACAGACGGACAGACGAGAACACAGCATTCTCTCTCACTCTCTCTCTTCTCTCGCTCTCTCTCTCCTCTCTCTATCGCTCTCTTCTCACTCTCTCTCTCTCTCTCGTCTCTCTCTCTCACAGACTCACTAATTCACACACACACACACACACACACCACACACACACACACACACACACAACACACACACCACACACACACAACTCACATTCTCACACACACTCTCTCTCCTTCCTTCTCACCACACATACACACTCACACACACACAACACACACACACACACACACACACACACACACACACAACACACACACACACACACACACACATACACCACTCACAAGCACCACACGCACACACACACCAACACACACCCACACACACAACACACACGACACACACACACACACACACACATACACACACAACACACACACACACTCTCACATTACACACTCATCACGAACACACACACACCCACACACACACACACAAACCAACCGCACACACAACACCACACACACTCCACACACACACACACACACACACACACACACACACACACACACACACACACACACACACACAACACACACAACACACACACACACACACTCACACACACACACACACACTCAACACTCTGTCCAACAGTGAAAAAGCATTCAACCATTTTGTTAATTCGTCACACGCATCGCGCACACAGACGCGCGCGCGCGCACTACGACACACACACACAAACAACACACACACACACACACACACACATCACACACACAACACACACACACACAACACCACACACACATGCACGCACGCTTCGCACCGCACTCACGCACGCACGCACTCAACAACACGCACGCACGCACACACACACACACACACACACACACACACACCCACACACACACCACACACACACACACACACACCCACCACACATAAGCTCCGAGTTGGAAATCGTCAAGCCTATTTTGTTGAATCGTTAAACACCTTCGAACGTATGGGTAGGAAAAACACGAAGATACATAGTAGTGTGATTGATTGTGATTGTAGTTATTGACTGGACTGATAGTGTGTACGAAAGCTGGATGAAAAGCAAAACGACGGGTCATGAATGTCTGTGAAACCAAGAGAGAGAGAGGGGGGCAGAGAGAGAGAGAGAGAGAGATGAGAGAGAGAGAGAGAGAGAGAGAGAGAGAGAGAGAGAGAGAGAGAGAGAGAGAGAGAGAGAGAGAGAAGAGAGAGAGAATCTATACTGTAAACGACAAAAACAGTAGTTTCCGTTGAATGCTGAGCGCGCGAAACATACCTGAAGGATATTGGAATCGAAATTTCACAAAGAATAAAAAAAAAACAAACAAAATACAAAAAACTAAAAACAAAAACCAACAAAGACGCTGAGGAGCCTGCAACATAAGAAAAAACAAGGAGTAGCATCCTTGCATGTCGTTACACGTAGTAGCAAAAGATGAAAAAAATGTTCGTGAATTATGTGAGCAAAAAGGAAAACACAGGCCAGTCCACTGCTGAAGAAATCTGGGCCTGAAACCGATATCATAGAGCATTGCAGGAGAACGGGCGAGGTACGTGACTCATCTCTGCAGCGCTAATGCTGAAAACCAGTTGAGACTTTCCTTTCTGATGTGGTACAGAAAAAAAACCCAACTCGTAAGAAATCGTAAACTGCCGAAAAAGTATTTAAACTAAGTTTAACGGTGGTCTCGGGACTACTAGTGTAATTTTTTGTTCTTTGTCCTTTGTCTGCATTCATATAGCTGAATGACAGTGTTCGACAAACATTCAAATGAAATTTTTTCAGTTGTCTGGGTGATGGCATTACATACAACAATATAAACTCACATAAACAAAAACATTAGCATAGTACATTTATGTAAGCAAACGCACGTGCGTACACGTCCTTTGTGTGGTTGGTGGGTGTGTGTGTGTGTGTGATGTGTGTGTGTGTGTGTGTGTTGTGGTGTGTGTGTGTGTGGTGTATGTGCGTGCGGGCGTGCGTGCGTACGTGCGCGCGCGCGCGCGCGCGTGTGTGTGTATGTGGTGTGTGTTGTGTTCCAGCATATTTTTGTCAAAGATCTAACAAACATTATTTTATACAATATCTAACAATATTTGTATAATTGTAACAGAATATCAACGTACGACATACCAGATGGGACAATTTAAAGCATTTTCACACCAAACACAGTCGGATCACATAAAAATACACGACTCATAAGATTTGCCTCTATGATTCGCCAAAGTCCCCATATCTTACCATACAGCAAAAGAGTCAGCCGCCTCGTTAAAAAGTGAATCAAACCATGCCAAGCTACATACGAACAGACAGTAAACGTTTACTTTGTATCCATAACAGCTATCCCACCAATCAACACCATGTACCGTAAAATTTGCTTATGAGAGTTCATCTAAACTACCATCCTTTGAACTTCAGCTCAGTAATTTCACACATAACACTTACTCGCAATTGCCTCTGTTGTATTTGAATGCATGCGCATAGCAAGTGCACACACACGCCACACGCACACGCACACACACACACAAACCACACACACACACACACACGACACACACTGTCACACAGAGCACAAATGCATGCACGTACTCAGCTCAGCAATTCACTCTGTGCACTCCGCAAGTAGTAGGGTAAAGGGACGTTTCACCCTCTTTTTGGGACCTCGGCAGGGACCTGCCCCCCGGTGTTGCGCATGCGCGCAGTGGGGGCGGCAGGTGGGGGCGTCAGGTGTGTGGGCAGGTGGTGGGGCGGCAGGTGGCGTGTCGGGTCAAGGTCACGTGGTTTTGTTTTTTGTTTTTGTTTTTGTGTTTCTTGTCACGGTAGTCACGCTCGATAATAAAAAAAAGGTTTTCTTGTTTTGCTGACGTAATGGGGGGGTTAAAAATAGATGGGTGTGTGTCGTGTTGCTAGCTCGCAGCGTGGCGGATCGATGGACGCCGTGTTTTTTTTTTTTTTTTTTTAAATAAATGTTTCTCTTGCCGCGTGGATTATCCGCTGACGTAGGCGTGTTGACAGAGAGCGGTGTGATGACAGTGATGATGATCTGATGATGAGCATTTGTTCCATCAAGGTCCCCGTTGCTGTTACCTCGTCCTCAGTGTTGATAGGCAGCCAATAGTATATCAAACAGGAGGCCATTAAAGATGAACGACGCTCTCTGATCGAGACAACCTTTTGGGGGGTTTGCCCTTTATTTCCTGAGAGTGGTGCGAAACAGATTACAGACACAAACATAGACGGACAAACAGACAGACACACAGACAGAAACACACACATAGAGGTGGTGCGATGGCGGTGGTGCGGCGGCGGGTGTTAGAGAGAGAGAGAGAGAGACAGAGAGAGAGGAGAGAGAGAGAGAGAGAGAGAGAGAGAGAGAGAGAGGTGAGCAGTGCAGCTGGTGTACCACGTGCCGTATTTGGAAACACGCGCCAATGGTCAGCTGGGTGTACCACGCGAGGTATTTGATCACAGTCACGCCCAGGCGGAAGGCAGGTGTGCAAGGACAAAGAACATGAAAAGCTGCGGTCATTACTCAATACTACAGAACAATAGAACGCGTGGGGTGGGTATTTGAAACACGAGCCAAGGTCGAAAGGGGCGTGTCAGGCACAAAGAACAAAGAACAAAACACCTGCGGGTCATTAATCAATACTACAGAACAAAAGACGCGTGAGGGGTGTGGGCCGTGGCGTCGGTTATTATGAGACGCAATCAGCAGTTGGAACAATGGGACCAAGGAGACGGTACCTCTGGAAGAAGCGACACAGAAGCCCTTGGTGGAGGATCGAGACAACGAAAGAAACAAGTCCGTCGTTGTAAACAAAACCATGGTGTTCATTTTTTGCAGCGTGTTCAGAAAAACGATTGTTGGCAATGTAGTCAGGCAGTGAGGTCACAGCACAACCGAATGGGAAGAGTCAGGTGAGGTCAAACACATAGAAAGATGGTAGACATGATGGCTGAAACAGAGTAAACGCGAGTTGTCGTTCTCTCTGAACATGTCCCAACATGTCATGATTCACGCAAGTCAAAAGAAAGGACAGAAAATCTCTTGTTTCGATTGATGAGCCGAGGCTTGTCTAGAGCCTGGTTATTACAACGAGGCCGTGAAAGAAGACAGAATCTCCCTCTTACTTATATGTTCTGAGAAGAAAAGAATGAGAAAATTAATTTAAAACGTTTGTTTTTGTTCATGAAAACATCAAAAGCTGATCATCCCATTTGGGAGAATCATCAAAGGGTCCCAAACAAAGTGTAAGACAGATTGAACTTTACCAGGGCGCTGAATCATTTCTTGTTTTGCTGACGTAATGGGTTAAAATAGATGGGGTGTTGTCGTGTTGCTACGCACCGCGCGCGGCGCGCGTGTGGTGTGCGGATCGATGTGTTTTGTTTTTGCTGCGTGTACGTAGACCGTGTTAGAGACGGCGGGATGATGCTTAGGATGAGCTGATGATGACAGGGAATCCGTAGACCAGGAATAAAAAAGAATGTCAATGTGTGGGTCGTAACAGAAACGCTATGGATCCAAGGTGGAAACATCCCTTTACCTGTGTGATTGCCTGGTCCAACAGGAAGTGAAAAAACTGTTTTGGGTCAACAAGTTCATAAATCACATCCATGAAGTAATGACACCAACATCCCATGAGATTGTGTGGTGTTACGGAAGTGGCAGTCTGGATATTCATCTTTTGAAAGGAGTCTCTTTTTATATCCGAAGGACTACCCCAAAGTAGAGAGAATGGGAATGTCAAAACGACGTTTGTGGTGATGGATGACTGATGAGCGAAACGGATAACATGGTGACAAAATTATGTTACGAAAGGTAGTCATCAACGCAACATGAGTGTCAGTACATCTGCAGAATCTGTTTGGGAAAACAGAACAACGACCATCAGCTTGAAAAGCTTATCTGGTGTATTCAAGAACCCAAGAGACACCTCACAGAATCACCCATTTAGCTAAACACATGTATCCGGAAGATTGACAAAAAAAAGTACGTTCAGGAAGCTTTTTAAAAAAGGCGACATCCAAACCCCAGGTTATTTGTTGTTTACCTTCGTCAGAGACACCCGATCATCTCCGTCTGAGAACAACATATTATACCCCCGACCCCTCAAGTACGTGTATTGCAGAAATGATTTTCGTCATCCCAATATGCCATGTTTTACCCTGCAAAACGATATTTTCTTTTGGGTGGAGAAAGGGAGAGAAGGAATGTGTGAGATTGTATAACACACTGTGAAGTCTTTGATACAGTACGCTGAGTACCCCTCTCCGTTGTCGGGTGGGGACCCTCAAGTGAGACGTTGGGGTCTTTTAAAGCGAGCGCCATCTACACACCGCGGTTATTTGCGACCGAACATTGACTGTCTTCACCACATGTCGGCGCGTATGAGAAGGAATCTACCCTGTTTGCAGTTGTTGTGTGGTGCCAAGCCTGCTGTTATTAAGGCTGTCCTGAAAGGGGCCCCTCGCCGGTTTGATCAACGCCCTGAGTGAATTTTCCCTCAACATTTTAAAAGGCCCACGGAGACTGACCCCTGCTCAGAAGAAACAGTTGTGTAGATACAAGCAGAGCATACGCTCTCCCTGGCGAAGAAAGGAACATCCAGCAAGAGAAAAAAGCAGATCTTGCATGAAAGGGGGGATTTCTCGGGCCCTCATCATACCTGTCCTGGGGTGCTCGGAGGTTACTGGGTGGCTTGTAACCACATCATGGAGCATACGAAGAAGAATGATTGTTAGTGGAACCTCGTGTGGCTAGACTCTGTTCGCGGACCTCCATTCCTGATAGCCACATCTGACAGTCTTAGGGACATGGGACATCAGCAGATGCCGTGATATATTAGAGAACAATGATACAAAAAGCGCCGAAGACAAGCTAATATGTAATCATCAGACCCGTTGGAAATATTTGGAAACGTTTGATCATTTAAGGAAAAACCAACTGGGGAGTAGTGCTGTCAAGACTCCCACCCGCTCAACCCAACCCAATCAAGAAAACAGAGACTGTTGATGACCGCTTCAGACTCCCAACGTGGACAGCGTGGAGAAGGATGTTGTGAGAGTGTACCCAAAACGATGAAAGCAAAGCGAGCGACTTTGAAAACCGCGTCAGAATCACCCGAGACCTGAATGAACCAGCGAGGGGAAATCATGTTGGCGGGACAGCTGATTAAAAACTCGAACCTCGTTGATTTTGGTCACTTGATGTGCTGAGAAAACGGTCGCCACTTCCAACCTATTGGTGGAAATCCTGTGCCGCTGCCTCAGTGATGCCCAACGTCCCCCAAGATTTTAGGTTTGGAAACCCCTGACCGTTGGAAGTTTAATAGACACACAAATACCCGCCAGTCCCTGTCCTATTCTTTCACAGTCTACGGAAGGGAATCCAGTCCGTGTGGTTCCTCTTCCCCTCAACCCGCTTTTTCTACACCATCCTTGCCAACACCCCTCCATCTCTGAGAAACGTCGCCTTATTCCAGCGATCAGGAAGCCAACGAGTACTGAAGTCTCTGACCCATTGGAAGGGGAAGACAACCTTTTTCTTGGAAAAAATAAGTCACACAGACGAACCGTAAACAACAGAATTAAAGCAAGAACGGCGTCTTTGATGGCTGGATCCTACTGACTACACCCGAAATTGCTCCGCGGACATAAAAAAAAATTAAGAAAAACATATCGAAACAGAACAGAAGGTGTGGCGGCAGGCGACTACACACCACAACGCCCTGATCTTTTGGTGGGTGTTTCACTGCCTTGAATCGTATAATCGAAGGCAAAAGAGTCTGTGCTCAAAGAATGGTTAGTCACGAAGATGCTTATACCTTCATAAAATCCTGTGCGACACAAGTGTGAGGAAGGAGGCGTGTTTATGTAGGAGGAATGGACCATCCATGCAAGCGATCGATTACAGTCCAACCCTGAAGAAAACAATGATGTAGGTTTAGCTATCTGCTGACAGTCATCCCCCGAGAAGTTTTTTGGGGGGGGGTGTTCCCCTTTGTCTAAATATCTTGTCGTCCTTTGAAAAACAAGACGGCCCTGTGATGGTAAGAGCCTTTGAACGCATCCTGAACAGGGTCGGAAACCCCTCAAATACCTCCAAACAACAAAGGGCAAGTTTCCTGAAACAAAAAACTTTCAAACGTTTTGAAGGAAAGAAACACACTTTTTTTGTGACAGAAAAACGAGATAACGAAAAGCCTCTGTGGTAGAGAGACCGGAAATCGCACTTTGAAAGAGACGCTCTGGCCGCTACTTACCATAAAAAATACTTTGAGATTTGTGGAAGGTTACCACAGTTTGTTAAAATGCCATACACCATTCGTTTTCACCCGCAGCATCCAGGCGTGCTCCCGCAGAAGTGAAACACACACCAAGAAAATGTATGGCAACTCTGTACAACACGGACCAGCCCTACGTCCCTCTCCTCACCCTAAACTGAAAACTAGAGATCGAGTGCGCATCAGTAAAACGAGAAAGGTTTTTTGCCATCTTGGTCTGAAGAACTTTTCCACAGTCAGTCGAATAAAAAAGACCATCCCAGTGACTTACATTCTCAAAGACGATCATGGAGAAGAGCTTCAAGAACGTTTTGATGACCAGGAGATACAGAAGTGGGGGAGAAACAGATTTATCGAGTTGAAGCGATCTTGAAGCAACGCAAAAAAAGCTAAATGTACAGCGTGAATATTTTAATCCAGATTGTATGGCTACGAACTCTTTCAAATTCAAATCATGGATTCCTCAGTCACACTGACACCTACGCAACGACCATGCTGATCAGTACCAAGTAGAAGCAGCTCTGACTCATGATGATTATGAAACCGTCACTCTACGCGGGACCAGAACATATGCCTTGCGTGTTGACGAAGAGTTTCCTCGCAGTGAAATGCTTTCGTTGTCCAGACGATCCTGTTTATGTGGTGGTAGGTGTGGTCTCTATTATAATCTGAGTTCGCGGTCAAGGAGTGACAATTTGTGGGTGGCTCTTCTTGGAGTTTGTCTCGGTTACATCCTTCAAATCCTAACACGATCCACGGCCAACGACCCACTGAAACCATTATGTTCTACTTGACGCTACACCGCAACAGCTCCCTGTCGTACTACCCCCGATAACAACGCCAGTCACTTTTCACCAAACTTACCTCAACCCGTGTTACTTGAACTGAATTACGAAGTGGGCTGTCTTGAAATTCTGTTCAGCAACACGTACTTTAACATTGAAGAACAAGAAATTTGATTCATTTTCGCCCCGATGAGATTCCGATCAACAGTCGAAACAACACCTGCCGGGGTTTGTATAATCAGCAGAATTTTGACTCATACTTTAAACTACAAGTGTATCGACGGTCTGTGAAGAAAGGAAAAAGACGGCAACATCAACTGTATTATAATCGTGCCACCCGAAAAGTGACAGTTAGACTGTATGAGCTGATAGCGTTCTCCAGAACAGCCCCCGCATTAAGAGATATCTTGGGTCTGGAGAGAGACATATGTTTGGAGAAGGTGTCTATGAAAGTAAAAAACACCAAAGTACAATCTCCAACGAGGTTGGAGGGTGGTCTATGTCTACTGCGACCTGTGCACCCGTCCTGTTTGAAGTGATGGTTCCCTTGCTCCGACTTGTCCCGTCTGGGAAATCAGAGCAATGAAGTCCGTACATCATATTTTTGAAAACCAACTATATTCCTCTATAGGTCTCCGAGTTCAACACAGTGGAAATCCTTTAACCAAAGACACGGCAAACCGCTGTCGTTGACAAAGGGAAAACCATCGGACGCTTCACTTTCGGCGCAGCACGACCTGACGCCTTTAAGAGATGGGTGCGTCACATCCCCTTGAACACCGATGGAAAAGCCTTATGAAGACTTATTTACTGGCGCCCAAGCTGGTCATGGGCTTCGCTGTGTTTATAGGGGAAGAAATATTACCGAGAGAGAGACTTGGAAACCTTCTAAGGAGGGAACCCTTCGGGCGTACTCTCATCCCATTTAAAAAGTGGTGGAAAGGCTTTACTGAAGGAGAAGGACTCGACTGGCATGCAGCTCGCGCAAGATGTGCGCTGGGCAAATGATGAATCCCCGCTCTCCCAGCACCGGGTAAGCAGGCTGGCAAAACGATTGTTTGCAGCAACGTGAGGCAGAGTCCCCGACCCCCCGGCCCTGCGACACCACCGGGGAACCCGCTAGAGGCGATATTACGTCCGAGTCAACCACGTGGACACTCCATACGCAACAAGGGAAGAAAAAGAAGCCACCGGATTCCTCGAGACGATTTTTGGATGACACCATGGCCGTCCTACCACAACATTCGCGTGAAGTGTAAATACTGGACTTACTTGTTTTTGCTGGAGGGGGGTCACTCATCAGCCGGTAGAAGAAGGTGCATTGTAGAACAATCATCCACTAGCAAACCTTGCCCTGGTTGCACCCATTGAATTTCACATCAGCGGTGCCACCGGTCAGACTACGGTGGATCTGAGCATACCATCTCCACATCCGGTGCTTAAAAGTGACAAAAGCCGATGGCACAGCCCTTGACGCCGTGCCACTGACGTTGCCCCTGTCAACACCCTGGCTCCATATCCTGTTTTTCTTCTCAGGTGATTCTCCCTAACGACACCCTGATTTCATCCACACCAACACTTACCCCTATCGAGCGTACATCGAGTCACATTGAACGACGGCAAGGATGCGAAATACAGTCATATGGACAAGTAGTCCCTGTAATTTCTCGGACACAACCCTAGGGGACCAACCCCGGCCGTGCCTTGAGGACACCCAAGGGGATAACAATGTCGGCCTGAAGATTTGACGTGAGCTGACAGCTGGGGAGTGAGAAGTGGATATGTTGGACGGCTTTCACACAACAGAATGATGCTCCATGAACGCTACTGAACAATCGGAGTGACGTCAAAACTCGACTCATCTCCTTTCATTCCCCCTCCAAAAACAACTTCAAACCTCATGGCACAAAAAAGGAAAACAAAAAAAAGGTGGTTGCGTGGTGCGCCCTATAAAAGTGTCATCACTCACGCTTCCCTGTTTGTTCGCAAAGTGAAACTGAATCCAGACAGCCGTCCTTGGCTCAACGAAAAGGCGCTTGGAAAGGGGTACGGCAAGTACCCTCTAAAGAGAATCGTTCAGAAGACCTTCGCTATCCCCCAGGCAACCTTCTGCGCCATCCCAAGACACACCTCATTCCTCATCAGACCCCAAACAAGATCGTCGTCGCTCTTGTACACAGCGCGGCGTCAAAGGGCGGTACAACAGAAATCCATTCCACTCAACACTCCAACTTAAATTTTCCGGTGTCAGTACAAGGAGACGGACGCCATTTCCGCCAGGCCCTGACCCCCGATTTTGAACAGATGCGCAGTTTGTGAGGGCCTACCATAGTCTGATGCTAGGCACGGGTGTGGTTAACAGAGAACTGGAAACACCATCAAAGTATCAGATTATGAATCAAATGAGATACACCCTGTATGCTTTTTGAATCTGACTCCGAGGGGCGTGGACCAGCAGTTTGAAACTGGTCAGGAGTGTGGCGCACTTCGTCTGAAATGAAGTTCTCTCAAGCTCTGGCGAACCTGTCCATGTGATTTGTGTATGCAGAGTTGGAAACAGTTATGATCGAAATCGATCGCGCTCGCCAAGTGCCTGGACAGACTTTTCACTGAATAGTGTGGACCTTGTCGCGGTGTTTTTGACTAAAGACATTCACGCCCGACGTGGTCCTTTGGGGGAATATATGCAAGAACAAGCTCCCTCTCTATTTTCCCACCCAACGACCCGCGCCTTTGGGAATAACACCGACACACAGCTCTGACTCCGAGAACATTGGGTCTGTGTTTGGTTTGATGGTCGTGGTAAAGCAGAATAATTCTTGACCAGTTTTTTGGTCCTACCCCCTTCGTTGTATCAACATAGAAAAGTTTATGTGAAACACAGTTTCAGTTATCGTTTTATAACCAAAGACATATTCAAGACTTGAGGCCAGCTCAGCCTGTGGGTACTATGTGCTGTATTTCATTTTAAATAAAAAGTCGCGGTCAAAGTCTTCCCCCAAGTGTTGTCGGTTGTTACCAACCCCCATACACTGAGGACCAGATGATCAAAAAAGTGAGAATCATTTATTCATGCTGTTCACAGAAAAAGTCCTTTTAAAAGCGGTGTAACGTAGGAGTGTGTCACATACAACATGTTGTCGACTGTACAGACTTTGTGATAACATTTTATTTGGTGGTATATTCTAGAGTATCTTGTGTACTTTTGTTGTCTTGTTAAAAGTTTTTTTTAAATGAATGTATTTTTTTTAGGATGGTGTTCCTCCTGAACTGTGTATGATCCAAAAAGAAAATAAAGGGCACAAGCCCAAATGGCATATCAGTCAGAGAGCGTCGTTCATATTTTAATGGGCCTCCTGTCCTATATATCCGCTTGGCTCCCTGTCGTCAACGGATCACTGACACAGTTCTTTGTGAAATGCAAACAACGCGGACCCACCTGGTAGTGTGGTGTGTGGTGCTCTCTCTCTCTCTCTCTCTCTGACATCCTCCTCTCTCTCCTCGTCTCTCACTCTCTCTCTCTCTCTCTCTCTCCTCTGTCATTGTGGTTTTGGTTCCAACACAGCTGTAAAAGGTCTACCGGCGTCGATTCCCCACAGACGGTGAAACTCGGAACGTTGACCACGGTCATCTATTGTTAACAGGGACAAGGACATTCGCCATCTTTGTGTGGTGAACATGCGTGTGTGTCGCTGGTCCGGGTGTGTTGCCTTTGAGCGCGGCTTGACTCGTCGGACAATGAGTGGGGCAGAGACTGGCCAGGTGTGTTTCCGAGTCTTTGTGTGGGTGAGCCGTCGCCATTTTGTATGACCCGTCGAACAAGGAGAGACTGACCAGTGTGTCTCCGAGTCTTTTGTGGTGCGTTTGACGTTGGCCGTTTGGATATTCACAATATCTTTGAAAATGGGCGCTCATTGGGGTGCGTGGTCCTACTGGGAGTCTGTTCGCTTTACTTGGTAGCAGATGTGGCTGGGCTTTTTGTTTCTTTGTGTGTTGTGTGTGTGGTGAGGTCCCGGCAGGAGTCATGGTTCTCTTTGTCCTGCTACGGATGGTTTAAACAAACAGCTCAAAGGTAAGTCCAGTGACATCGTGTGTTTGGCAGGAAAAAAAAAAAAAAAAAACATAATATAAGCTCCCAAACCCCCATCTGTTATCATATTCTAAAAAAAACGAATGACTGCCACTGCTCGGATCGAAGACATGAACGATATTGAGGCGAGGGAAGAGAGAGGGAGGTATGGCTCCATACTGCTTGGGAGACGGTCCATCTCCGGGTTTCGGATAGTGGGAGGAAGAGGAGGAAGGAGGAGGAGGAAGAAGCGGCACAAACAGAACAACATCTAGAACAACAACAAGAACAACAACAACAACAAGAAGACAGCGAACAACACATACCCCACCACCACCGCCACCACTATCAAATGCGAGTGCCAGAAACATGTCTGCGCAGAAAGAAGAAGATACCCAGACTTTTCAGCTTCCTCTTATTACCTGTCCCCAGTGTCCTGCTGTGTTTACCAGAGAACCACCCGCAAAACCCCGCCATGTCCGGTGTGGTTACACGAACGACTGGTCAGTCATTGTGCCCCGGTGTCATGTGGTTTTGGTCGCAAAGACACCACTGGACCATACACATGCGGGCCACGACGGTGGCAAACCAACACCGAGGAAGACGTCAGGGGTACACGCTGGGGGACGGAAGCGCAAAAGTGACAGTTGAGTCTGTTTCTCATCTTTTTTCCGACCCAGAAAAGATTGAACACACAGCATAAAGAAAAACAAGCTGTAGATTCATTTATCTCTCGGATGTGAAAGAGATGTATGACAAATATTGGAATCGCCTATCAAAACCCATAAGTCGCCCTGGAAAAGTTCATCTGTCTACACTTTGTTTTTGGACCCTTCTGATGACTTCTCCAAATGGGATGATCAGCTTTTTGGATGTTTTCCAGAACAAAACAAACGTTTTAAAATTAATTTTTCCTCATTCTTTTTCTTCTCATACCATAAAGAGCAGAGATCTGTCTTTCTTTCAGACGCCTCGTGTAATAACCACAGGGCACAAGACAAGCCTCGGCTCATCAATACGAACACCAGATTTTCTGTCCTTTCTTCTGACTTGCGTGATCATGACATGTTGGGCCATGTTTCAGAGAGAACGACTCAACTCGCGTTATACTCAGTTCAGGCCATCAGTCTACATCTTTCTATGTGTAACCCTCTAACTGACTTCCCATTGGTTGTGCAGTGACCACTGCTGAACTTACATTGCCAACAGATCGTTTTTCTAACAACGCTGCAAAAAATGAACACCATGGTTTGTTTTACTAAGCGACGGACTTGTTTTTTCGTTTCCTACGCTCTCCAACACCAAGGGCGCTTCTGTGTCGCTTCCCTTTCCCATAGGTACCCGTCACCTTGTCCCATTGGTTCCAACTGCTGATTGGTCTCATAAAAACGACGCCACGCCACCTCACGCGTCTTTTGTTCTGTATTTGATTAATGACCCGCAGCTGTTCTTGTTTCTTTGTTCTTTGTGTCTGACAGCCCCCCTTTCGATCTTGGCTCGTGTTTCAAATACACACCCCAACGCGTCTTTTGTTCTGTAGTATTGATTAATGACCCGCAGCAGTTCTTGTTCTTTGTCCTTGAACACACCGCCCTTCGCCCTTGGCCGTGAATCAAATACCTCGCGGTACACCCCGCGGACCATTGGCGCGTGTTTCCAATACGGTCACTGGTACACCCAGCAGCTGCTCACCTCTCTCTCTCCCTCTCTCTCTCTCTCTCTTCTCTCTCTCTCTCTCTCTCTCTCTCACTCTCTCTGTCTCTTCTCTCTCTCTCTCTAACACCGCCGCCGCCCACCACCCGCCAATTGCCACCACCCTCTATGTTGTGTTTTTCTGTCTGTTTGACTGTCTGTTTGTCCGTCTATGTTTGTGTCGTGATCTGTTCGCCACTCTCAGAAATAAAGGGCAAACCTCCCAATGGGTCTCGATCAAGAGCTCGTTCATCTTTAATTGACCTCCTGTTTGATATACTACTTGGCTGCCTATCAACACTGATGACGAGTACAGTCAACGGGACCTTGATGGAAACAAGCTCATCATCAGCATCATCATCACTGTCATCACCACCGTCTCTGTCAACACGTGTCACGCCTACGTCAGCGGATAACCACAGCGGCCAACGAGAAAAAACAATTTTTTATGTTTTAATTTAAAAACAACCAAAAACAAAACACGGCGTCCCATCGATCCGCACGGCCGCAAACATACAACACGCACACCCCCCCCATCTATTTTTAGACAGAACCGCCCATTACGTCCAGCAAACCAAGAAAAACTGTTTTTTATAACCGAGCGGACTCACCGTGACAAGAACACAAAAACAAAAACAAAAACAAAACCACGTATGACCGTGGACCCCGAAAACCGCCACCTGCCGCCTCCACCACCTGGCCCCACCACCTGAACGCCCCCCACCTGCCGCCCCCACCTGCGCGCGCATGCGCAACACTGGGGGAGGTCCCTGCCGAGGTCCCCAAAAGAGGGGTGAAACGTCCCTACCCTACTACTCACTGCAAGTCTCTCCAAACAACCAGAAGGCGCACTACAATAACGCATCGTCTCCCCCTCCTTTACTGGGGAATAATTTACTAAAACATAACCAACTATTCAACATAAACAACATATTTGTTTTTCCCAACGATTATCTTTCAGTCCTCCTCTCCAGTGGAAGTACAATATTTCCACAGATCCATGCTGGACCAAATTTCATCTCATTATACATAGCATTTACAAATACATCTTTTAACGGTTTCTCCGCCTCACTGGAGAAACAATGTATACATTTTTCCAAAGAAGAATCAAAAGATGACTTAAAATTATAGAAATGATCATCTGAGTTCCGACCCAGGGGGACAACAACATTCTTGTGGGTCCCAACATGGAGACACATTCTTTAATTCTCTCACGACTGCTGCAGTCGTTTGTCCTCTCACCATTGGTGCTGCCACAGTCACTGTAGCCCGCAATTACTTGTACGACTGTCACAGTCGTCTTGTAACCATTACGTGCTGCCCACAGCACCGGGAATGGCGTTGAACACGAATGAAGTCCGTGTAAGACTCTATTGCAAAATCTGATAATAATGATAAATTCCTTTTCCCTTTTGCCCTTTTCCTTACCTCTCTCTCTTTTCTCTCCCCATCGTCTATACTCACCTGGTAATGGTGGATTACAGGTGAATCTCGTCTGTCTGCAGTTCCAAACAACCTGTCGGTCAGTGTCCCCCAAGCCATCTCCTTCCTATACTTATTTTTCCTTCCTGCGCTCTTCCTGAGTACATATTCATGAGTACTCATCTAACTCTACGCATTACCAGCCTTGGTTACTTGACCAATTGACAACGACCCGACCAAATCAACAACCAATAATCACCCTACCGTCTATAGCCACAGCGACACCGATCACGACGGGTCAGGCCACGTATTTATCCTTCTTACCTTTTCTTTCCCTACCTAGGGAAATGCTATATAAAAATAAGGGCGTAACGCAAGACGGAACTCACATGTCGCATGTGAGGCTACATCACATGACACCCCCTATCCGCCCCGGGGTGAAAAAAAAACTTTCGCCAAGAATTTTGTTTTTAAAATACACATACATATCTAGTTAATATACAACTTCAGCCATCAAACACCATTTTTCATCATACTAGAGTTTTCCATCAGTGCATAGAACTAACCTTTATGAACATCATAAAGATCCAAAATCAATTCCTAAATCTTAGTTTTTAAAAAGAATGCAAAATCATTTTGTTTTGTTTTTTAAAGAACAAATTCCATAGTCCCAATCACCACAAATCACAAATCACACCGACACGAAAACATATAAGATGTGATAATTCAATTCGCAAATGCCAATTATGTTTATATATACTAAACGGTAAACACAGTTTTTCTTGCTGTTTTCACATAAACATGTGTCCCAAAATCCTCACAAAACGAGAATTTCCTCATGACTCACTTGATGCGAAAAATGTGCCAAGTGAAAAGTCTTTGTTCAAGAAAGAATATACAATATAGTAGTCCACTCGAAAGTTAAACACTTTTTAAAAAATTCTTCACAATGGACCGACGTGATAAAACAAAAACAAAAAACAAAACACTTGCAACACACCGAATGAAGTATCCTGCACACATTCACAAAGTAGCATCCTACAATGAGACACCAATGCCAATACATATGCACTTTTGGAAAAAGATCAATCACAACTACTTATTAATTCAGACTGACAGTCGCAGACATAACGCTGCCAAAATGTCAATAAAGTCTTTCCACAATGAAAACACACAGCAGAATAATAAAGTCTGTCCACAGTGAAAACAAACAGCAGAATAATAAAGTCTGTCCACAGTGAAAACAAACAGCAGAATAATAAAGTCTGTGCACAATGAAAACAAACAGCAGAATAATAAAGTCTGTGCACAATGAAAACAAACAGCAGAATAATAAAGTCTGTCCACAATGAAAACAAACAGCAGAATAATAAAGTCTGTGCACAATGAAAACAAACAGCAGAATAATAAAGTCTGTCCACAGTGACAACAAACAGCAGAATAATAAAGTCTGTCCACAATGACAACAAACAGCAGAATAATAAAGTCTGTCCACAATGACAACAAACAGCAGAATAATAAAGTCTATGCACAATGAAAACAAACAGCCGAAACAGTCTTTTCTTTTTTATGCAGTTATAGCTGCACGAAGGATACTGTGCACTCATGCGTGGGACAGAAAATCTGCCATGACATTCTGAGTTCCAGGTAATGGCTCAATGTCAAACTTGAACTCCTGCAATGACAAAGCCCATCTTAACAGCCTGCTATTTTGGTCTTGGACGACTGCAAAAACGTCAATGGCCTGTGGTCGGTTTGTAACCGAAACTGTCTTCCAGTAAGGAATCTGGCAAATTTCTCACAAGCCCAAACAATGGCAAGAAACTCCCTCTCAATTGTTGAGTATTTGACTTGTGTGTTAGAGAACGTTTTACTTGCATATTGCACAGGGTGTAAAAATCCATTCTTTTCTTGCAAAAGTACAGCTCCCATGCCTTTGGAGCTGGCATCAGTTCTCAAAACAAAATCCTCTGAAAGAGAGGGCAAAAGCAGCACAGGGAATGAATTGAGGGTGTTGTGAACACATTCCAGAGCTTTCTGGCACTCATGACAGACGTACATTTTTTTGGCGTTCAT
>CM031600.1:79914286-79942064 GCA_018398815.1 Conus ventricosus
TTCAATCAGGGGGCCACCCAGACTACTTGGGCAATCCAAATCCCACATCCGTGCTAAAGTGACAAAAGCGAGGGCCACCCCCTTTAAACCGGCAGGGTTCCCCTGTAAAAAGGGCCCCATATCTTTTCCTCAGGGGTGCCCCGAACAACCCTGTTTCACCGCACCAAAATTTACCCCATCGAGGCTCGAGCAACATTAACTACCAAAGGGATGCAAAAGACTCATTTGAAAATATCTTATTTCTCTGACACACCCCTTTTGGGGACCCCCAAGGGGATAACAATTGGGCCTGAAGATTTGCGGAGCTACACGGGGATGGGGAAGTAAAAGGGGGGACCCTTCCCCAAAGTAGTCTCCAGCGCACCATAAAGGGAGGGGACGTCAAACTCAGCACCCCCTCCAAAAAAACCCTTAAAACCTCAGGCAATAGGGTGGGGGGGGTCCCCTATAAAATGCACACTCCCCTTTCCCTTTTTTGTTCGCAAATAAAACTAAACCCCACCGTTCCTGGCTCCCAAAAAAGGCCGGGAAAAGGGGGTTGGGGAATACCCCCTAAAGAATCTTTCAAAAACCCTTTCCACCCCCCAAGGCAATTTAAAACCCCCACCCAAGACAACCTTTTTCTCATAAACCCCCAAACAAAAATCTTTTCGTGCCTTGTACCACCCGGGGGCTTTTCATGGGCTACAAGAAATCCATTCCACTTTCAACCCAACTTAAAATTTGGTTTTACGGGGACACCCAATTCCTCCAAAGGGCCCGCCCCCGATTTTGAACACGGCAGTTTTGAGGGCCTCCATGTCTTCTGGCAGGGGGGTGGGAACAAGCCCGGGGGAAACCCCATCAATACAAATTTTGACGAGATACCCCCTGTAGTTTTTGATCTGACCCGAGTTCTGGTTTGGACCAGCAGTTGAACGGGTCGGGGGGGGGCGCACTTGTCGGAAATGAAGTTCTCTCAAGTCGGGCTAACCTGCCCCATGTGTTTGTGTATCCAGATTGGACGTATGATCGAAATCGATCGCGTCCCCAAGTGCTGACAGACTTTTAAACATGAATAGTGGACTTGTCGCTTTTTGGACTAAAGACTTCACGCCCGACTTTCTTTGGGGGAATATATAAAGGGAACAAGCTCCCTCTTATTTTACCCCCCAACGAACCGTCGCCTTGGTGTTAACCCCACCAAAGCTCTGGACCCGGAAAAAATTTGGGGTCAGGTTTGGTTTGAGGTCGGGGTAAAGCAAATATTTTGACAGTTTTGGGTCTCCCCCCCTTCGTTTTCCAACTTTTGAAAAGTTTATGTTGAAACACATTTTTCAGTTTCGTTTAACCAAAACTATTAAGACTTGACCACTCAGCCGTGGGTACTATGTGCTGTATTTCATTTTAAAGAAAAAGTCCGGTCACAGTTTTTCCCCAAGTGTTTGTGCCCCACCCCCTACACTGAGACCAATGACAAAAGTGAGATATTTATTCATTCGTTACAGAAAAAGCCCCTTTTAAAAGCTTTGTAAGTAGGAGGGGTTACATAAAAAACATGTTTCGCTGTAACAGACTTTGTATAACAAAATTTTGTGTTTTTTAAAAAAATATAAACTGTGTACTTTGTTGTCGTTGTTAAATTTTTTTTTTAAATAATGTTTTTTTTTATGGTTTTGTCCCCCCTGAACGGTAGACCAAAAAGAAAAAAAGGCACAACCCCAAAATGGCATACCCTCAGAGAGCGCTTTCATTTTTTAAAGGCCTCCGTCTGATTAACCTTTTTGGCTCCCTGTCGCAACGGATCACTGGACACGTTCTTTGTGAAAACAACACGCGACCCCCCTGTTTTGTGTGTGTGTGTGCTCTCTCTCCCCCCCTCTCTCTCCTCCCTCTCTCTCCTCCTCTTCTCTCTCTCCTCTCTCCCGTCATTGTTTTTTGGTTCTCAGGCCCACAGCTGAAAAAAGGTCCCCGGCGCCTTCGCCCACCGGTGAAACCGGAACTTGCCCAGGGTCATCTATTTTTAAACAGGGCAAGGACATTCTCCCTTTGGGGTTTTGTGAACATGGTGTTGTCTGGTCGGGTGTGTGGCCCTTTGACGCGGCTGACTCGTGGGACAATGATGGGGCAAGAGGCCCCGGTGTGTTTCCCGAGCTTGTGGTGGGGACGTCGCCATTTGGTATGACCCGTCAAACAAGGAGAACTGACCGGGGTTTCTCCGGTCTTTGTGGGTTTTGATCGGGGCCGTTTGGATTTTCCAAAATAGCTTTGAAAATGGCGCCATTGGGTTTTGGCCCCTACTGTGGAGTCTTTTTCTTTACTTGGTGAAATGTTGGTGCTTTTTTTTCTTTGGTGGTTGTGTGTGTGGGGGTTTCCCCCCGGCACGGATCTGTTCCTTTGTCTGCTACGGATTTTTTGGGAACAAAAGCTCAAAGGTAAGCCCAGTGCCACGGGTGTTTGGCAGGAAAAAAAAAAAAAAAAAAAACAAAATTTAAAAGCCCCAAACCCCCTCTGTTTCAAATTAAAAAAAAAAACGAAATGACTGCCATGTCGGAACGAAGACATAACAATTGAGGCGGGGAAGAGGAGATGGGGGAGGATGGCTCATATGGCTGGGAGAGGGTCAGTCTTGGGGGTTGGAAGGGGGGAGGGGAGGGGAGGAGGGGGGAGGAAGAAGCGGCACAAACAAACAACAAAAAGAAAAACAACAAGAAAAACAACAACAAAAAAGACAGCAACAACACATCCCCACCCCACCCCCGCCCCCACTATCTTTTGCGATGCCAAAAAACATGTCGCGCGAAAGAAGAAAACCCAACTTCAGTTCCCTCTTTACCTTCCCGAGTGTCCGCTGGTTTACCAAGAAACCAACCGCAACCGCCAGTCCGGGTGCAACACGAACGACGGGTCAGTCAGTTGCCCCGTGTGTCTGTTGGTTTTGGTCGCAAAGACCAGGGCCATACACGCGGCCCACACGGGGGAAAAACCAACACCGAGGAAGACCAGGGGTACAGCTGGGGGGGAAGGGAACGCAAAAGTGACAGTGATCGTTTTTTCTCCTTTTTTCCGCCCCCAGAAAAGATTGAACACACAGCATAAAGAAAAACAGCTGTTAATCTTTTTCTCCATTTAAAGATGTATGACAAATATTGGGGAAAGCTATCAAAACCCATAAACGCCCGGTAAAATTCAATCTGCTCACTTTGTTTTTGGGGCCCTCTGATGATTCTCCCAAATGGGGTGATCAGCTTTTGGATGTTTTCCATGAAAAAAAACAAACGTTTAAAATTTTTTTATTTTTTTTAAAAAAAAAAAAAAAATTTTTTTTTCCATTTTTTTCCCAAAATCTAAAAGCCCGGTTAAAGGAAAAATTTTTTTGTCTTTCTTTTTACTTCGTGTATACAGGGGCTCAAAAAACCCCAAGCCTTTTCGGGCCCCAAATTCAACCAAGGATTTTCTGCCCTTTCCCTTTTTCTGACTTGCCTGATCAGAAAAAAGTTTTGAAAAGTCAAAAAATGAACACCATGGTTTTGTTTACAAGCACTTTTTTCTTTGTTTTCCCCTACCGCTTTTTCCTTTTTCCCCGGGACCTCTCCTTTTTCCCCTTGCCAACTCTTTTTCTTTAAAAACCACGCCAAACCCCCCCCCCCCCTTTTTTTTTTTGTTTAAAGGACCCCGGGGTTTTTTTCTTTTTTTTTGGTTTTTCCGCCCCCCCAGGGGGTCGTGTTTTTTCCCCCCCCGGCCGTTCTTTTGTTTCCCCCCCCTTTTTTTTTTTTCCCAACCCGCCTTGTTGGCTAATTAAATACCCCGGGGCCCACCCACGCGTTTTTCCTAGGATGGTAAAACCCGCGCGTTCTTTTCTTTTTCTTTTTCTTCCCCCCCCCCCTTTCGGGTTTTTTTCCCCTTTTCAAGGCCCCCACCCACCCCCTCCCCCCCCTTTTTTTGTGTTTTTTTCCCCGGTGTCTGTTCTTTTCCGTCCATGTTTGGCTTGTCTGTTTTTAAAACCTCGTGGGAAAACCCCAAAATGCCATGGCGCGTTTTAATGGCCCCTGGTAACCCCCCCCAGGCGGGGGCAGTCAACGGGGACCTTTTGGGCTGCTCATCTCACATTTATACACTGTCATCCCACCGCTCTGTCTAAAAAACGCTCCGGGCAGCGATAAACCACGGGCAACGGAAAACCCTTTATTTTAAAAAAAAACCAAAAACAAAAAACGGCGTCCCCTCGATCCGCACCGCCCCCATAGCAAAAACGACACCCCCCCCCCTCTATTTTTAAAACCCAAATTTCTCAGAAACAAGAAAAACTTTTTTTTTTTATCGAGCGGGCTCACCGGACAAAACACAAAAACAAAAACAAAAACAAAACCACGGACCTTGACCCCCACACCGCCACCCGCCCCCCCACCACCGCCCCCCACTACGCCCCCCCCCCTGCCGCCCCCACCTGCCGGCATGCGCAACACTGGGGGAGGTCCCTGCCGAGGTCCCCAAAAGAGGGTGAAACGTCCCTTACCCTACTACTCACGCAGTCTCTCCAAACAACCAGAAGGCGCACTACAATAACGCTTCTTCTCCCCCTCCTTTCTGGGGAATAATTTACTAAACGATAACCAACTTTTCCAACATAAACAACATATTTGTTTTCCAAACGATTATCTTCATTCCTCCTCTCCAGGGGAAGGTACAATATTTCCACAGATCCAGTAGCTGGGACCAAATTTCATCTCATAATACATAGCAGTTTACAAATACATCTTTTAAACGGTTTCTCCTCCTCACTGGAGAAACAATGTATACATTTTTCCAAAGAAGAATCAAAAGATGTCTTAAAATATAGAAATATCATCTGAGTTCCGACCCAGGGGGACAATCAACATTCATTGTGGGTCAACATGACAAATTCTTTAAATTCTCTCACGACTGCTGCAGTGGGTTGTCCTCTTCACAATTAGGTGCTGCCACAGCACTGTAGCCCAAATACTTGTACGACTGTCACAGTCGCTTGTACCATTACTGGTGCTGCCACAGCACCGGGAAGGGCTGAAACACGAATGAATTCCGTGTAAGTAATCTATTTCAAATTTCTGAATAATGATAAATTCTTTTCCCTTTTTTCCCTTTTCTTAACTCTCTCTCTTTTCTCTCCCCATCTGTCTATACCTCACCTGGTAATGGTGGATTACAGGTGAATCTCGTTCTGCAGTTCCAAACAACCTGTCTGGTCAGTGTCCCCAAGCCATCTCCTTCCTATACTTATTTTTCCTTCCTGCGCTCTTCCTGAGTACATATTCAGTGAGTACTCATCTAACTCTAACGCATTACCAGCCCTTGGTTACTTGCCCAAATTTGACAACGTCCGTCCAATCAACCAATAATCACCCTACGTCTATAGCCACAGCGACCCGATCACACTGGTCAGGCCACGTAAATTATCCTTTCTTTTACCTTTTCTTTTCCCTACCTAGGGAAATGCTTTATAACAAATTTAAAGGGCGTACGCGACGGAACGTCACATGTCGTCATGTGAGGCTACATCACATGACACCCCCTATCCCGGGGGGAAAAAAAAAACTTTCGCCAAGAATTTTGTTTTTTAAAATACACATACATATCTAGTTAATATACAACTTCAGCCATCAATCATCAATTTTTCATCATACAAGAGTTTCCATCAGTGCATAGAACTAACCTTTATGAACATCATAAAGATCCAAAATCACTTCCAAAATCTTAGTTTTAAAAAAATGCAAAATCAGTTTTGTTTTGTTTTTTAAAGAACAAATTCATAGTCAATTTACCACAAATCACAAATCACACAGACACGAAGAACATATAATGATGCTGATAATTCCAAATGCCAATTATGTTTATATATACCTAAAATGTAAACACAGTTTTTCTTGCTGTTTTTTACCATAAACATGTGTCCCAAAATCCTCACAAAACGAGAATTTCCTCATGACTCACTTGATGCGAAAAATGTGCCAAGTGAAAAGTCTTGTTCAAGAAAGAATATACAATATAGTAGTCCACTCGAAAGTTAAACACTTTTTAAAAAATTCTTCACAATGGACCGACGTGATAAAACAAAAACAAAAAACAAAACACTTGCAACACCCCGAATGAAGTATCCTGCACACATTCACAAAGTAGCATCCTACAATGAGACACCAATGCCAATACATATGCACTTTTGGAAAAAGATCAATCACAACTACTTATTAATTCAGACTGACAGTCGCAGACATAACGCTGCCAAAATGTCAATAAAGTCTTTCCACAATGAAAACACACAGCAGAATAATAAAGTCTGTCCACAGTGAAAACAAACAGCAGAATAATAAAGTCTGTCCACAGTGAAAACAAACAGCAGAATAATAAAGTCTGTGCACAATGAAAACAAACAGCAGAATAATAAAGTCTGTGCACAATGAAAACAAACAGCAGAATAATAAAGTCTGTCCACAATGGAAACAAACAGCAGAATAATAAAGTCTGTGCACAATGAAAACAAACAGCAGAATAATAAAGTCTGTCCACAGTGACAACAAACAGCAGAATAATAAAGTCTGTCCACAATGACAACAAACAGCAGAATAATAAAGTCTGTCCACAATGACAACAAACAGCAGAATAATAAAGTCTATGCACAATGAAAACAAACAGCCGAAACAGTCTTTTCTTTTTTATGCAGTTATAGCTGCACGAAGGATACTGTGCACTCATGCGTGGGACAGAAAATCTGCCATGACATTCTGAGTTCCAGGTAATGGCTCAATGTCAAACTTGAACTCCTGCAATGAAAAGCCCATCTTAACAGCCTGCTATTTTGGTCTTGGACGATTTGCAAAAACGTCAATGGCCTGTGGTCGGTTTGTAAACCGAAACTGTCTTCCAGTAAGGAATCGGCAAATTTCTCACAAGCCCAAACAATGGCAAGAAACTCCCTCTCAATTGTTGAGTATTTGACTTGTGTGTTAGAGAACGTTTTACTTGCATATTGCACAGGGTGTAAAAATCCATTCTTTTCTTGCAAAAGTACAGCTCCCATGCCTTTGGAGCTGGCATCAGTTCTCAAAACAAAATCCTCTGAAAGAGAGGGCAAAGCAGCACAGGGAATGAATTGAGGGTGTTGGGGAACACATTCCAGAGCTTTCTGGCACTCATCTGACCAGACGATACTTTTGGATTTTTTCCTATTGCTAAGTCACTCAAAGGGCTGTCAAGACGCAAAGTGCGTTACATACTTCTGTAAGGACAACAATCCAAGGAGTGATCTTATCCGTTTCTTTGTAGGGGTCTCTTCAAGGCCAAGATCTGTTCTACTTTCATTTCCTCTGGTGTCATTTTCCCAACAGAAATGACATGACCCAAAAACTCAAGAATCTGGAATCCAGCACGAATTTTGGGATGGTCTAGCCGTCAGACCAAAATTCCGGAGTTTACAAAAAAACAGTTCTCAAGTTATCCAAAAATCATTCCATGACTTTGCAGCAAGCAAATGTCATCAAAAAAAAAACAAAACCTTAGCCCCACACTCATGAAGTTTAGTGCGCGCTCTTTCTGCAAAAGAAGCGGGGGCGTTTTGTAACCCAAATGGTTTTTTGTCCTTTGAAACCCCAAAAGGTTTGTGACTTTTTTAATAAGACCCCATTCATAAATGAGGGTTTTGAGTGCTGGGCAAGAACATAGACCGTAGTGGGAAAGTAAAGCTTTCGCCCACACCCTTCACTTTCTTTCCAAAGTGTAAAAAGGGGTTTATCTTTTGATTCCCGGTTTTTTAATATGAATAAAGATTGGATGATCTGGGGGTGAAATGGATGGTTTGCTTTGTATGTTGATGCCTTTGTTGCCTTGAAATGAGTTACATATAAAAAAATAAATCATACAAACCAAAACGACAAAGTCCTGTCGTTCTTCCCTTCACTTCTTGCAGTACACAAATATAGACGTCTGCTCGTGCTAAAAAAGATTTTTCCGGGAGGATACACACAAAGAAATGTACATGCCAAGATGATATTTGAAAAAAAAAGTCTAGTGTGTTAGGGCGTGTTTGGGATATGGAGGGGGGTTTTTGGATTGTCACTCAGCTTCACGGAATTGTGTAGCGTTCCGGAGTTCCGTGACGTTCACAGTTCTTTCGATCTCGGTAAGGTCGACACCCCCCGCCTTTTCCCTCCGACAAAGGTGTAGGGGATAAGAGTGTGCCGGAGGTGAAATAAGAGGATGGGTAAAACAGGAGTAGGAAAAAAAGGGGTGTGGGGAAAAACCAGACCTGCAAATAAAATTTGTCTTAGATCTTGCACTATGGGGGACATCACTTTTCCATCCCACACGTTCAAAACACATTTTAAAAAGCACTAGCTTGCTCTTTCATTTAAAAAAATTGATTTCCTTAAAAAATCGTTTTACATGAAGCTCATCAACAAAGAAGGAAAAATGGACAATTTCCCAATCTGCCTTGACGAGTATTCCCCAAAGGGCTTAGTGTTGATGAATTACAATTATTTTTAATCCTTGAAGGGATTAAACAAAGGGCGTTAATTCAATTAACAGAACACTTAGATCCACAAAAATGCTTGTTAAAAACTTGAACCGTTTACGTTTTTTAAAAAAAATCTGCATTCCACAAAACAATCTTCTAAATATGGTTGCAACAACGTGACTGAAATAGAATTTACAAATATGGTTAGTACGGCAACACATATGATGAAAAAAAACGATGAAATGCGCCTACGTCAACTACGTGTTGCCCGGGGAAAACCCGAATTTTTAAAATTCAACAATTAAAGATCGCGCACAAAAATTTATTAAACGGAAAATGTCCCTTTAATGCGTTTAGTTGAAATGATTTTGTTGCTCAAAAAAAAAAAATGATTTAGCCCCATTTCCTCAACGCACCCTTTGGGCCCACAGTTTTCCCGCCCACAACGAGAGACCGTTCAGACTCCCCCCGAAAAAGTTGGGGGTGCGTCGAATGCTCGTGTGCCCCTTCAGTCCGGCCTAGACTGACCCAAAAAGGGTTACTTGCTCTTCAAAATTAGCCCTTTTCTAGGGACCCAAATCCACGACCCCGGGCTGTCCAAGTGGTAGGTTTTCAGGGCACAAACTACCGCACATGCGCGGACAGAGACACTAAGCCCTTGACAGTCGTGATTGTCAGTACACGGTTTTCGACCCCCTACAATTGTAAATCATTTTATTTTTAAAATACAAAGCAAGCTGCATGCGCTTAAAATTTTAAAAACGTACAAAACCGAAAGCAAAAAAAAACAATTTTTTTTTGTCTTTGGACTAGAAAATAATCCACGCAGAGCGAATAGACGTCAGTATCGTTTGGGGCGTCATTTTTTTTAAGAAATAAACCGGTTTATGAATAATGTCCAAATACCCCCCTACTTGCGAAAAATCCATTTACAAAACACTAAAAAAGGGTTTTGACGTCCTTAAAAGTCAAATACGGGAATTAAAAAATCAAATTATGAAAAACCTTTTTTGCATTTCTCAATATATAATTTTAAAAAATTGCAGATTCCAAGTCCTTTCACTCTTCGAAAACCCACACTATATCATGTAGTCTCTTGGACGGCTTTGATTGCTCAACATTTTCCTCCCAAGCTAGAAGCGTTTTAAAATATCACAAAAAATTTGTGCATTTTTTGTTTTTATGTCACCAAAAATTTTCCTCACATCCCAATGAACGGGGCACTTGCGTTTCTCACCCCAAAAGGGCTACGTTTGCCCTGTATTGTCATACGGAACAATTTTTTCCCCACTCTGCTTCCTTTCCCTTTGGGTCAAAACCCTTTTCACGATCCTCCTCCTGCATAGAAACTGCGATGTCCTTGTTATTTCAATCCTTCTCTTTAAAAATTTTTCTTTGAGAGATGACGGGGTATGTTTTTCCCCCTTGCCTTTTGATCTCATCTTGAAAATCGACTGGATTGATTTTTCTGAAATGGTTACGGCCCCTTTTCATTTTTAACGGGGGCGGGTAGGGGTTTTTGGAGTGCACTAATACTTTTGTTCCCGAGAATGTCTCTCTTCGTTTCCTTTTGGTGCTGCTTGTCGTCCGGAAACCCTTGTCCAGATTGTCACGGTTCTTGCTGTTTTTTCGTTCTCTCCTTCAGATCGGGGGACTTTTCCGCCGTTTTTTTACGTCTGTCTCCAGCTCCTCGTCTGCCATATTTTTTAAAGACCTGCATTGCCCACGCACGCGTCTCCCAATAATATTTTCAAATGGTGAGAACTGGTGATTCTTGGGGGTGCTTTTTGGGAAGCGAAAAATACTGGGAAGAATCTGTCCCCATCTTGGGTTTTGTCAAAACAAATTTCTTCAAATACTTCAAGTCCTTAAATTTTTCCACGGCCTTTGGTCGGGGGTTGGCTTGTGGTGATCCCTTTTGTTCAAGAGTTTTGCCCTCCTGCATCGTCCCAGAAAGAAATTGACTACCTCTTCCGTGAGAATTTTGTGTTGTATTCCCACTCGCGCCAGATTTCCCCCCAAAGCTTCAGCCCTGCTTCTGTGTTGTTTTTACGGGGATGGTTGCCTTTTTGCGTAGCGCGTAGATAATCGTACGGTGAAAATTTTTTCCCTTCCCTGATGATGACATGGGGTTGATGGGTCCGAGTTTCCCTGCAACACAGGAACGTTTTTTCGATCAGCGGCATCCGCTAACTGCGCTTTCCTTACTATTTCTCCCGATACATCTTGACCGTATCGCGACGCACAATATCTTTTGACGTCCCCTTTCCATCCTGGCCAAAAGAAATCATGTAGCAACGCTCTTTCGTCGCCTTACCCGGGGTGTCCAGACTAGGTATGTCATGAGCACTTGTAGACTTAGATCTCATTTCCCTGGTACCACAACTTTTGGGGCCTCTTGGTTAGCCCTTCTGTATAGATTCCCTTTTTGCTTAAATGTGTTTTTTCAACACTGTTTTGTGGTACGTCGTTGCTGATTTACGGGAACAAAACCTTTGGGTTTGGGGGCTTTGCTGTTCTTTCTTTAAATTCTGAGGAGTCCTGAGTTCTTTCTTTTGACCCTTACCTTCCCGCTTCCGGGTTTTTCCCCTTGGAGGGGTAAACGGTACTTAATGTCCTCCTTTTCTTGCGGGGGTTTTCCCTCTCGGGGCAAACTTTTCCAAAACGACCATCTTTCAAAAAGGGACCCAAAAGTAACCCCCCAAGGGTTCTTTTGATGATGACGATGCCAGTGAACCTTTTTTTTTCTGACCTTGTAACAATGTTCGGGAAAACAAAGTCTTTCTTCACGATCGTCATGGAAGCCTGTTTCTTCAAGCACCACCGTTTCTCCTTAAACTTCTCCCCGTGCAATAGGGATTGAACTCGATCCCTTTAAAAACTATCACAAAATTTTTTTATATTTTTATTTGACCTGTGCCCGCTGCGTATCCACGCTTTCATTTCTCTTTTGTGTCAACCCCTTTGGTGATGTGGCCCCACACGAAAACATTTTATTGGGGGGAAATTTTTTCCCCCTTCGTGCCTCCCCTGTCGGGTACAGATCCCTAGGCTTATCCCCCTTTCCGAGTTTCCTTGGGGACCTCGTTACATCCCCCATGACCTTTCCCTCGATGACGGGTTTTACTTCACGATAACCCTCTCCACAAGTCTCGTCTGTTCAAATAGACTGCTGCTGCAACAGCTTCCTTTCCTTCGTGGATTTTTCTCTCCCCTGACAAATCTCCCTTCAAAAAAAAAAGCTTCCAGAAACTTTTTTGTTAACATTTCTTTTAAAATCCTTTTCTGTCCTGTTGGAAAATTAACCCCCTCAGCCCTAGACAAACGCCCCCTTTGTGCAATGACATCTGTCTCTTTGCTGCTTTCAAATTTTGCCCTTAATGCCCCAATCGTTGTTTTTTAAAAAAAGTCCCCTTTTGTGGGATTGCCCGCTGCCGGGTTAGAACACGCTTCCCTAACTCCCCCTTTTAAAGGGAGCTCCGGCCCCCATTCTCCTCGTTCCTCCTTAAGCTCCCCCTTTCCGATTCTTCTCAAGGGCTTCCTTGTCCTAAAGTAATTTTCCTTCCCGCCTCTTTCTGTAAATTTTTTGGGCCCTTTTGCATTGGTTGACTCACCCTTGGCGTTTTTCCTTTTTCTCTGCAATCTAACTGTTTCTTCGGCTTCTACTTGCTTTTCTGTTCTCTTTCTCACGCTCCTTTCTTTCCTCGATCCTTTCCACTTCCCCCGATTCTTTCCCACCCTTTTTCTTCCCTTTTCCACGTTTTCTTTCGAAAAACAGGGTTTTAAAACCCCAGGGGGGGTTTGGGGGGGGGGGGGGGGGGGGGGGGGGGGGGGGGGGGGGGGGGGGTTTTTTTGGGGGGGGGGGGGGGGGGGGGGGGGGGGGGCCCCTTTTCAAAAAACCCAAAACCAGGGTTTTGCACAACACTACGGAACGAACGTGTAACGACGAAGGGACGGGCTAAAAAATTTTCTCCAATATCGTACTCGAAACAATACGGCGCCCGCAAAATAGCCTGGGGTGCCACCGCCCCCACTTTAATAGTTACGTTGAAATGCCGTTTTGGTATCTATTTTTACCAATCACGTGCCCCAAACCGACACAAATACAACACCACTGCACAATTCCAATGCAGTAAAGCAGTTTGCACTAATGGCAACTTGAATCAAACTTCTTCACAACAGATCTGAAAAAATAGATTAAAAAGAAGTTAAAAGTGTGGAAAATTGACGTAAATTTGGCCAAGGTCGTTATTTTCCTGTTCTGTGTTGGGGCCCTTTTTTAAAAAATTTAGGGAAAAAAATAACAAATAGCGTCGCGACTAAGAAATGAATACAAATGATTTTGAAAAAAAAAAATGTGAAATTTAAATTTTTCTTTTTAAAAGTTTAATGGCAACACATATAAAGTCATAGAGCGCTCCCCCCAAAACCCCCACGGAAAAAGAGAAAAGGTTGCGGTCCCCCAACCTTTGCCTGCGTCATGATCTTCCAGGTACTTTCAGATCGAAAGACCCCGGGGAGGGCCCCCAAAAATATGTGACTTTTTTAATAAGACCCCCTTCAAAAATGAGGGTTGAGTGCCGGCAAGAACGTAGACCGTAGTGGGAAAGCAAGTTTTCGCCACACCCTTTCCCTTTCTTTCCCAGATGTAATCAAGGGGTTTGATTTTTGATTCAACAATGGATTTAATTAAAGTATGAAAAAAGATGAGTGACTGCGGTGTTTTGTCTTTAGGTTGCTTTTATGTTTGTCCTTTTGTTGCCCTATGAAAGATTACATAAAAAGAAATAAAATCATGACTACACCAATAACGAAAAAGTCTTGTCGTTCTTCCCTTTCACTTTTGCAGAAGCCCGAATATAACTGTCTGCCGTGCTACAAAAATATCTTCCGGAGGAACACACAAAAGAAATGTAGTCATGCACAAGATGTAATATGTAAAAAAAAGTCTGAGTGTTTAGGGCGTGCTTGGATTGGGGGGAGGGTGTTTATGTGTTTGGTCATCACTTCGGGTCGAATTGTGTACGCCCGGGAAGTCCGCGACTTTCACAATTCTCTTCCAATCTGTAAGGCGACACACCAGCACGTTCCTCCCGACGAAGGTTTGTAGCGGAAAAGACGTGTGCCGGAGGTGAAGATGAAGAGGAGTGGTAAAAACCCAGGAGAGAAAAAAGGTGTAAAGGTGAAACCAGCCCTCAAATAACAATTGTTTTAGATTTTTGCACTATGTCCACATCACTATTCATCCATAAACACGTTCTAAACCACTTTACAATTCCCTAGCTTGCTCTTCATTTTACAATTGATTCCTTCAAAATTCGCTTACGATAAGCTCATAAAACAAAGAAGGAAAAATGTGTACGATATTCCAATCTGCCTTGACTGAGTTATTCGACAAGGTTAGTGCTTGAGAATTAAAAAATTATATTTAATCCTTGAATGATAAATCAAATCGTTTAATCTCATTATACAGATCACTTAGACCCACGAAAGGGCTCGTTTCCTTGAACTGTTTACATTCTTTAAATAATAAACCCTGCATTCACACAAATTCACATCTTCTAAAAAATGGTTGCATCAGACGGTGAGCTGAAATAAAATTACAAATTTGGGATTAGTACATGGCAACACGATAGGGATGAGAGCAAACAGAGGGAAGATGACATCCTACGATCAACCATACTGTTACCGGTAACCTGAAATATTTAATTCAAGCAAATAATACGCGGCGCACAAAAAATATGAACTGGTAAATGTGCCTTAATGCTTTATGTTAAATAGTTTGTTTTGTTGCTCTATACAAAAAAAATGATTTAGAACCTAATTTTTCCTCAACGCAGCCTTGTCCCCACGTTCGACTTCGCCAGGGAACGATGAGACTCGTTCAGACTCTCCCGAAAAAGTTTGCGGTGCTGATCGAGCTCTGTGGATGCCCTTCAGTCCGCCTAGATTGATGTCTCAAAAGGTTTACTTGCTCTTCAATAATTAGACCTTTTAGGGAAACCCAAATTTTCCACATCCGGGCTCCAAGATGGTAGGATTCAACGGCTACTATCTACCGACATGCGCGGACAGAAACACTACTGCCACTTGACGTCGGATTGGTCATGTACGACGTTTTCGATTGCCCCCAAACAATTGTAATCATTTTTTTTTTAATACAAATGCAAGTCGCATGACGCTTGAATTATAAAGTACTCCCCGTAAAGCAAACCTAACAATTAGTTTTGGTTTCGTTTGGAATTAGAAATATTTTTCCAAAGCGCAGGCGAATAGACGTCATGTATCGATAGCTCTTTTCTAATGAAAATGAACCGAGCTTTATTAATGAAGTCACAAATACCCCCCACTTAGCGAAAAATCCTATTTAAGAACAACAAAGAAAGGTGACAGTCCATTAAAAGTCAAATACAGATTTAACAATCAAATATGCACAACTCTTTTGCATTTCTCATATATTAAACAATTGCAGATCCAGAAGCCCTTCATTTCTTCGACAACCACACTTACACTCATGTAGCCCTCTTGGGGTACGGCAATTATGCCTCAACATTTTCCTCCCAAGTCTCAGAAGCGATTAGAAACATAAATAAAGTGTGGACATCTTTTGATTTTATGTCACTCAATAATTCCTATCATCCCTGGGAATGGCACTTGCGTTTTCACGCCAAAGGCATAACCCGTTTGCCTGAATGTCATGACGTTTTGAAAAATGTTTCCCAGCCTGTCTTCCGTTCCCCTTGCCCATTACTCTTCACGATCCTCCTCCTGCTAAAACCCTGCGAGTAATCTGGTTATTTAAATCCTTTCTTTCAAAGTATACCCTTTGGGGAGATTGACGTGGTATGTCTTCTCCTTGCCGTTGATCTCAATCTTGTAATCGATGATTGAGTCTTCTGGAAATGGTGTACGGGCCTTTTCCCTGTTAACTGGAGCTTGTTATGTTTCTGTGGAAGTAGCACTAATACTTTGTTCCCAGGGAAAGAGAGGGCTTTATTTCGTTTTCCTGTTGTAGTGCTTCGCTTGTCGTCCGGCAGCCTTGTCCAGATTGTCACGAGCCTATCTTTCATGTTTCTTCGATTCTCTCCTTCAATGGGGTGACATATTCCGCCGTTGTTCTGACGTCTGTCTCCACTCCTCGTCTGTCATATTTGTTTTAAGACTCAAATTTTCCACGCACGCGTTCCATATAAAAATTTCAAAATGGTGAGAACTTGATGATTCTTGTGTGCTCTCTGTAAGCAAACAATACCTGCAGAAGAATCTGTCCCCCTTTTTTGGTTGATCTAACAAAGTTCTTCCAACATGACCCTTTAACGTTGCCCATTAAAATCTTTCCACTAGTCCCTTTGGTCTGAGCGTGTATGGCGTGGGTGATACCTTAATGTCAAGAGTCTGTTTACCTCCTGCCCTCGTCCCAAAAGAAATTGACTACCTCTGTCCTGAAAATTTTGTTTTATTCCCACTCGCGTCCAATTTCCCACAAAGCTTCAAACCACTGCTTCTGTGTTGATGTTACGATGCGTGCCATGCTAGCGGTGCATAATCGATACGTGAGAAAAGTAATCTCTATCCTGATGAAAGAATGGGTTGATGGGTCCGATGATGTCCATGCAACACGATGGAACGGATTTCGATAGCGGCATCGCTGAATGGCGCTTCCTAATCTTTCTGCCGAACATTCCTTACAAATATTGCGCACAATTCTTTGAACGTTTTCACTTCCACTCCTGGCCAAAAGAATCTTACAACGCTCTCGTAAACCCTTTTTACCGAGTGTCCAGACATAGGTATTCATGAGCCCACTTTTAGTACGTTAGATCTCAGTTTCCTGGTACCACAACTTGGTATGCTGCGTCGTTGGTGTACGCACCTTCCTGAGTATTTTCCCTTCTTGATCATAAATGATGTTTCAAAAACTGTTTTGCTGGTACGTGCGTTGTCTGATTTTACGGGCCAACCCCAAACAAATTCTTAGTGATGGGTTTTTTGTCTGTTTTCTTTCCCAATTCTGCAGGAGATACAATGCTGCATGTTGCTTCTTTTGATCTTGAGCGGTTTTTACCTGCTTGCCGGTAGCTGCTTTCCGCTTGGGTGGGATATAACGGGTACATTAATGATTTCCCCCCTCTTTCTTGCTTGCGTGGTATTGCCAATCATACTGGGCAAACGGGTTTTTCCCTAACAAGTACTTCAGTCTTGTCTGAAAAGTAGGAGTCTCCATTGTACACTCGCCACAGGAAGATTCTGTTTGACTGATGACGATGCCAGTGATACCTCTTTTTTCTGACCTGTGTAACAATGTTCTGGGAAATAAGTCTTTCCTCACGATCGTCATGGTAGAGCCTGTATCTTTTCACAGCATCCCCCGTTTCTCCTTCGACTTCTACCGTGCAATAGGGGTTGAACTCGATCCCTTTACAACTATCACAACAACTGTTGATCATCTTTTAGTTGACACTGTTTCAGCCGCTGTCGTAGTGCACATCGCTGTGTCATTCTCTTTTGTGTACAATCCCTCTGGTGAATGTGGCCTCCACATCTGTAAACATTTTATCTGGAAGCGATAATTTCTCTGTCGTTTGCCTCCCTGTCAGGGACAGATCCCCTAGGCTTATCCTCCTTCGAGCTTCCTTGTGTGGACCTCTGTTTTCACTCCCCTGACCATACCACGATTTATCAGGTTTACTCTCAAAGATAACCCCCTCTCCACAAGTTCGTCTGTTCAAATAAAATTCTGCGCTGCAACAGCTTCCTTTCCCGTCTGTGGGATCTCTCTCCCTGACAAATCTCGCCTGATCAAAAGGCAATGCTTCCCCGAAACTTCTCTAGGATTAAAATTTCTTTTAAAAACCTTTTCTGTCCCGTTGGACAAATTCAACCACCTCCTACCACATAGACAAACGATCCCATAGTGACAATGACGTTATCAGTGCTCTCTTTGCGTGCTTACGAAACTTCTGTCGAATGACCAGCACTCAGTTGATACTTATGCAAAAGTGCCCGTTTGATGAGGTTATAGTCCGCCGACTCTGCCGCGGGTTTGTTTTACTACGCTTTCCCTAGCTCTTGCCTTGAGTAATGGAGCTAACCTGGCACCCCATTCCTCCTCGTTCCATCCATTAATGACTGCCACCTTTTCAACTGATTCAAATATGCTCAAGGTCGTCCTTGTCTTCTAATAAGGGAAACTTGACCTTAGCCGACACTACAGTCTGTAGAATGATTGGCGCTAGCACTTGGGTTGAGCATCACCACTGCTTCCCTGCTTTTACTCTAGCTAACTCTAACTGAAATTGTTCCCCTCGGCCTCTCTATTTGCTGTTCTCGTTCTCTTTCTTCACGCTCCTTTCTTTCTTCTCGATCTTTTCCTCACGTCCTTCTCTCGTCTCTTTCCTCCGTCCTTTCTTTTTTCTCTTCTTCACGTTCCTTCTTCTCGATGTAAAGAGCGAGTTCTGCTCCTTTTAGGCCTAACTCTAGTGCCTCAGCTTTCCATTCTCGGAATTGCGCACTAGTCTGAAATTTGTTGAGACTGACTTTCGTCATGGCAGATGCCTGACGTCGGGACCTTTCCCGTCGGGATGTCGCCTACCATGCAAGTCCTGATGTCTTAACAAATTTAACAGTACAAATAACGCGAAACCGGAATATCGTCACGCGTTTGTGCCAAATAATATTGACACACGTTCCAAAACACCGAGTGTAAGGAGACAACTTTCCCACCACGACTGGAAACACACTACACAACCCCCTGTAGTAAAAATGGGGATAACAACACTCGAAACCCCCAAAAACGTGTATTCAAAACACGTCAACAAACCAACCACGGTTTGCACACAAAAGCTACGGGAAAGAACGTGCTAACTGACGAACGGACGTGCTGAAAAATATATCTCCAATATCGTACGTACGAAAACAATTTCGGCGCCCGCAAAATAGCCTGTGGTGCCACCCTCGCACCCACGTTAATTGCTTTTCGTTTGAAAGCCGCTTTAGAGTATCAATACTTTACTCTAATCACTGTGTCCCAATCCGACACAAATACAACACCACTGCACAATTCCCAAAGCAGTAAAGTCAAGATTGCACTAACTGGCAACTTGAATCAAATCTTCTTCACAACAGATCTAGTAAAATAGATTAATAAGAAGTTAAATTATGTCGTGGTTTAAAAATGACGTGAATTGGCCAAGGTCGTTACTTTCTCTGTTCTGTGTTGAGGCCTTTTCTAAAAATTAGGGAAATAATGAACAAATAGCGTCGCGACTAACGAAATGAATACAAATGATTTATGAACAAAAAAATTTTGAAATTTAAATTTTTCTATTTATATGTTTTAGATGGTCAACACATATAATAGATCATAAAAGCGCTCGCCCAACCTCCCACTGGAAAAAGAGTGAAGGTTGCGGTCTGCAATCCTTGCCTGCGTCACTGAGTCTTCCAGGTACTTTCAGATCGAAAGATCCGGGACGAGCCCCCAAATAATATGTGACGTTTTAATAAGACCCCATTCATAAATGATGGTTGAGTGCTCAGGCAAAAAACGATAGACCGTAGTAGGAAATCAAGCTTTCGTCCCCACCCCTTTACTTTCTTTCCACAGATGTAATCAAGAGGTTTGATCTTTGATTCAACAACTGGATTTAATTAAGTATGAAAAAAGATGATTATGACTGCGGTGAATATGTCGTATGGTTGCTTTGTATTTGAATGTCCGTTTTTGCCTATGAAATGAGGGTTTCATATAAAAGAAATAAATCATGCCATACACCCAAAAACGACAAAGTCTCTGTCGTTCTTCCCTTCACTTCTTGCAGTAGCACGAATATAGACTGTCTGCTCGTGCTACAAAAATATCTTCCGGAGGATACAACAAAAGAAATGTATCATGCACAGATGTTATATTAAAAAAAATGTCTAAAGGGGTTATGGCGTGCTTGGATATGGGGAATGTTTTAAGTGATTGCACTCACTTCACGGAATGTGTACGTTCCGAGTTTCCCCTGACGTTCCCCCTTCTCTTCCAATCCGGTAAGTCGACCACCACACGTTCCCCCGACGAAGGATGTAGCGGGGTAAGACGTGCCGGGGTGAAAAAGAGGAGTGGTGTAAACAGGAGGAACAAACGGTGAAGGTGAAACCCCGCAAGATAACAATTGTCTTAGATCTTTCACTATGTGGCACATCACTAATTCCATCCATCACACGTTTTAAAACACTTTACATTGCACAGCTTCCTATCATTTACAATTGATTTCCTTCAAAAAATCGCTTTAAAGTGAAGCTCATCAACAAAAGAAGGAAAAAGTGGAATATTCCAACGCTGACTGAGTTATTCGCCAAGCTTAGTGCTTGATGAATTACAATTATATTAATCCCTTTAATGGATTAATCAAATGGCGTTAATCTTCATATATACAATTTTCACTTAGATCCACGAAAATGCTTCGTTATACTTGAACTCGTTTACATTCTTTAAATAAAAAATCTGTTCACCAAATTCACATCTTCTAATATGGTTGCCCTACACGGTGACTGAAATAGAATTTACATAATATGGATTAGTACATGCAACACCGATATGATGAGCAAACAGTGAAGATGACAGCTCTACGATCAATCAAAACTGTTACCGTAAACCTGAAATATTTTAAATTCAGAGCAATATTAAATGTCGGCGCAAAAAATATTAAATTGAACTTGGTAAATTGTGCCTAATGCGATTATGTTGAAATAGATTTTTTGCTCTATACGAAAAAAAAATGATTTTAGACCTATTTACCTCAAACGCAGCCTTAGTGCCCACAGTTTTCGACTCGCCACGGAACGATAGACTCTTCAGACTCCCCGAAAAAGTTGGCGGGTGCTGTCGAATGCCTGTTGGCGCCCTTCAGTCCGGCCTAGACTGATGTCTTCAAAAGGTTACTTGCTCTTTAGAAATTAGACCTTTTCTACGGAGCCAATTCCACGACCTCCGGGCTGTCCAAGATGGTAGGATTCAACGGCTACTATCTACCGCACATGCGCGGACAGAGACACTACTGCCACTTGGACAGTCGTGATTGTCAGTACGACGGTTTTCGATGCCCTACAATTTGGGAAATCATTTTATTATTAATACAAATGCAAGTCTGCATGACGCTTGAAATTATAAACGTACACCGTAAAGCAAAAACTAACAATTAGTTTTGTCGTTTGGACATAGAAATATTAATCCAGCGCAGAGCGAATAGACGTCATGTATCGATTCGTCATTTTCTTAATGAAAATGAACCGAGCTTATGAATGAATGTCACAGTCTGAAAAGCTGTGTTTTCCGTAGCTTTAACCATCAGTCCTTTGCCCAATACCCTTAAGCTAAATCTATTTTGACAAAAATTCTCTTTCTGACATTACAAAGAATTCCTCCATGTCGGGAATAGGTTCTGCATCAAACACATTTATTTGTTTAACTTCCTGTAATAATGCAAACCGCACGAGCCATCAGGGTTTTTCCATCAATACAATGGTGACTTATGGTGACGAGACGGTTCAGTAACTTTCAACCCCAGCAAACTTGAATCTCCCCTCTCGAAAAACCGTTTTTCACAAATGGGAGGGGGATGGTTTGACTCGGACTGGGTTTTCCGTACTCAAGTGGAATAGTTGGGGTTCATTGCTGTCACGGTCCCTGGGTTTTCTCAGAACTCCTGAAAGTCCTTCAAAATACCTCCCCCGTTGTTCTTTCTGAATCAAAGACAGATCATCACCAAAAAAAACAATCACGATAGTTTCTCCTTTTACAGAAGAGTGGGGCAGAGGTACAGTATCTCTATTTCTGGTAGAGTTATCCCACATTTGTTGTTTGCACAGTCTTTGCTCTGTCTCTGTTGTACATCTGGGACAAATCAGAATCAATGATTTCTGTAACAGCACATCTGTTCCAGACACTGACATATCCATTCAATTGACTCGTTAATGGCAACATTTGTACGTTTAACATACTTTTAGCATGTTTACATGGAATACCTTTCAGCATTTGCCATTTTCACTTTGTAATTCACTCCAGAAAGTGTGTTTGTTTTGTCCCGGTACATGCCTGTAGAATGTCAGAGTCCATATGTACGTCGGGTTGTCCGTTTGGATATCGAGACAGTCTGTTTTGCGTAGAAAGTATAGCCGTCAATGTCTCGTCCCTTTTCTGCATGGGCTCAAAAAACATCTGGCCGTAACTTTTAGTTCATCCATTTGAAACCTTGAGCGTTTGTTGGTTTTCCATGTTTTTTACAACTTTTGATCTGTACTGAGAGACAAGAACGAAAGATCCTCCAGCACCACCATGTACTTCTCGACACTGGTATGATTCCCAAATCAAATTAAACGGATTTCAATCACGGAAAGCGAAACCCGGAGTTTTTAATTGTGTATCAACGGAAACTTTGCAAATGGAAAATTTCATTTTCCACCAAACGATTCTGCATCTCGAACACTGCAAGATATGGTCGTAGAACAAAAGATTTTCCTTACACCAGCTGTGGGGCAACATGTACTCGCAAAACAGAACCTTGTAACCATTAATGGCACAATCTCCAAAGAGGACCATCAATGGACTGATCTGGCGCCAAAACAAAACCTTCTTACATAAATGGAACAAACCAGTCTTTGTTCCACTTCCTTTGAAAGGCAGTCCCTTTTAAATGGAATTTGCACTCACAAAAATGGCAAATGCATGGGTTTGGGTTAGCGACAAAGGTTACAGTTGTCTGTGACCTCGACCTTGTCACGAACTGGACCCAAAGGGTCCTGCGCGGTTGTTGTTCACCACGCCCTCGGAAAGGAAAAGGTCTTTTTCCCTTTATGATATTTGGTTCGCGGAAAATCGCCAAACGACATGGGCCCCGACCGGGGGAAAGGTCTTTGTCTGTTGCCAAAAGACGTGTAACCGTGAGGACTTGGAATGAAGCGCGATTTCCTCTTCTATAGTTTCCTTTCCAGAATGTATTTGAAATGTCCGCATGAGACTCGAAAGGGACGAATCCCCTTGCGGGCAACACCTTTATCCGGATGAGCAATACAGTACTGATCCGCCACTGACACATTTCGTCACGTTATCGAACTGTCTTTCTTTAAGAAAAGTGGCCAAAATTTTTGCTGATTGCTCTGAAAAAGTTGCACTCGAAGTAGCAAATCTCGCAGTGATTCGAAAGTCTTATTGTCTTTGTTAACTCTATCCATCTGTCTAAACAGTGACTCATTCTTATCAGAAAAGACGGAAATGAATCTCCTTGTCAGGACGAACTGATCGGAACGCTCACGAAACGGTCAGCTGAACACTGAAATTCTTTAAGAGATCTTCTTATAATTATCCAAGTCACCTTCTTTTTCCGTGAGTGTGTGGTATAGTGCCAAAGCGCTTCCCTTGAACAGCGACGCGATAAACAATGTCCATTTCTCTTCGGCCAACCACAAGATGTAGCGTGTTCTCGAAATGAAAAAAACCCTGTCAATGTCGTCGGTTTTTTCTTCGAACGGCGGCAACTTCGGAATGTATGTTGATTACGGATGAAATGTACTCGCGGAACCGACCAGTGGAGCTGATAGAGGTTCTCTCGATGCCTGTAATTTTTTAATTTCCGCATCAGTCTCTATTCAAGTTGTCTCAGTTTAAATTGCCATTCCTTATCCTTATCCTCTATCTCTAGTTTTCTTTGAACCTCCTCTCTCTCTGTCTGTAGTTTTTTTTCATCAAACTCTAATCTTTTTTTTCTTTCTTCCATCTCTTTCTGTAGGTTTTTTCTTCAAACTCTAATCTTTTTAGATTTTCTTGTTGTTCTTTATCTTTTTCTTCTCGTTCTTTATTTTTTTCTTCTAGTTGTTTCTGTTTTTCCTGTCTCTCTTTCTCTCTGTCTGCCCTGTCCATACATTGTTGGACACAGTTTGCTAATTTATCACCTCAAAGCCTAAACGCTCAGCCTGTCGTACATATTCATCAAAATTTTCCATCATGAATAGTTACCAACAAACAAACAAGAAACAATGACTAAATATGACTAAAATAAGGCGATATGTGATGTTATATACGTTTCCAAAAAAACCCACAAACTTTGTTACAGTATGTTACAAATAAAGAATTTAAATGCTGGTATAAACAGGAACGTAATAAAGGCTTACAAAAGAAAACCACTAATAAGAATTGACAATGTGATCTTTTCAAAAGAGATTTTCACCAATATCATTTCCTAAAGGGAAAAAGACAGCTAAAAAATGAAATCCAATACTAATAACTCTTTTTACCCAATGAAAAGAAAACCGACAAATATAGAATTTTTTCCCGGAAATAAATTCTTTATAATGTTTATGTTCTTAACTGTTCTTATTGTAGTTGTTACTTTCTTACTTAGTTTCTGGTAAAACAAAATAGATGAGTTCACAAAACAAATGAATCGCCTTAAATAATAAGTGAATATAGTTACAAAACAAATGAATCAAGGAACAATTAAAAGAGGGGAAGAAAACGTACACTAACGGAAATCCTACCTAAAAGATGACAATGATGAAAAGAAGCTAGATAGGCGCCTATTGAAGAGAAGGTTTGGAGATTTTTTGTAAAGGGGTGAAAAGGAATGAAGAATAGACAGGTCCGATATAGATAGGGGAAATCAGAAAAAGCGAAAGAGACCCTCAGACAGCACCCTAAAAGCAACTGTCTCCCGTAAAGCTGGAGACCGGGGAGTATTCAAATAATAATACACACAATATACTAACAATACAATGCAATAAACAAACAACAAAAAACAACCCAAAAGATAATCAAGAAAAAAAAGTTTATTCGGGCTCAGCATTAATCATCTCCACCACCTACACTAGTTGAGTGACGGAGGTAAAGTCGATCCCACACTCGGAGGGTAAGGGTAAAAATCCAAATAAAACGATAGGAAAGGGAAATAAATAGATATTAATGAGAGAGGGAGGGACTATTGACTCCCAACGCCATGCCCCCTGCTAAATCAGAGCAGAAGAGGTTGGGCTATCAGTCCTGGGGAAGGGGACAAAACAAATTCTAAACTAGGGAAGGACAGCGACTCCTCAACGCCCTGCCCCCTTGCTGCCAAATACGAGCAAGAGGAGGTTGAGGCTATCGTCCTGAGGGGGGAAAGGGTCAAAATGAAATCCTAACAAATAAAAAAAAAAAAAAAAACCCACAAAACCTTAACAGAGTAGAGCATCCAACAGAAATCTCAAACACGCGAAAACACACATGCAAAAATAAATGAAAAACAAAAACTGCAAACAATAACCACAACAATTAGTAATACTTTCTTTCCTTTCCACAAATCTTAATTATTTCCTTGGAGGGGGTACAAAAAAAAACAACAACCCTAGTCCTAAGTCAGGCTCACCACTGTCACACTGAGCAACAAATGCATGCACGCACTCAGCTCAGCATTCACTCCGTGCACACGCAGTCTCTCAAACAACCAGAAGGGCACTACAATAACTCTTCTTCTCCACTCCTTTCCGGGGAATAATTTACTAAACAATAACCAACTTTTCCAACATAAACAACATAGTTTGTTTTACAACGATTATCTTCATTCTCCTCTCCAGTGGAGGTACAATAATTCCACAGATCCAGTAGCTGGGACCAAATATCATCTCATTATACATAGTAGTTCACAAATACGTCTTTTAACGTTTCTCCTCCTCACTGGAGAAACAATGTATACATATTTCCAAAGAAGAATCAAAAGATGTCATTAAAATATAGAAATATCATCTGAGTTCCGACCCAGGGGGACAATCAACATCATTGTGGGTCAACATGACTAATTCTTTAAATTCTCTCACGACTGCTGCAGTCGTTGTCCTCTTCACAATTAGGTGCTGCCACAGCACTGTAGCTCAAATACTTGTACGACTGTCACAGTTGCTTGTACCATTACTGGTGCTGCCACAGCACCGGGAAGGGCTGAAACACGAATGAAGTCCGTGTAAGTAATCTATTTCAAAATCTGAATAATGATAAATTCTTTTCCCTTTTCCCTTTTCTTAACTCTCTCTCTCTCTCTCTCTCTCTCTCTCCTCTCTCTCTCTCTCTCTTCTCTCCCCATCTATCATACCTCACCTGGTAATTGTAGATTGCAAGTGAATCTCGTTCTGCAGTTCTAAACAACCTGTCTGGTCAGTGTCCCCAAGCCATCTCCTTCCTATACCTTATTTTTCCTTCCTGCACTCTTCCTGAGTACATATTCAGTGAGTACTCATCTAACTCTACGCATTACCAGCCCTTGGTTACTTGACCAATTGACAACGTCCGTCCATTCAACCAATAATCACCTACGTCTATAGCCACAGCGACACTGATCACACTGGTCAGGCCACGTAAATTATCCTTTCTTTTACCTTTTCTTTTCCCTACCTAGGGAAATGCTTTACAACAAATAAGGGCGTACGCGACGGAACGTCACATGTCGTCATGTGAGGCTACATCACATGACACCCCTATCCCGGGGTGAAAAAAAAACTTTCGCCAAGAATTTGTTTTTAAAATACACATACATATCTAGTTAATATACAACCTCAGCCATCAATCATCAAATTTTCATCATACAAGAGTTTCCATCAGTGCATAGAACTAACCTTTATGAACATCATAAAGATCCAAAATCACATTCCAAAATCTTAGTTTAAAAAAAATGCAAAATCAGTTTTGTTTTGTTTTTTAAGAACAAATCATAGTCAATCACCACAAATCACAAGTCACACAGACAAGGAAAAAATATAATGATGCTGATCATTCCAAATGCCAATATGTTTATATATACTAAAATGTAAACATAGTTTTTCCTTGCTGTTTTCACATAAACATGTGTCCCAAAATCCTCACAAAACGTGAATTTCCTCATGACTCACTTGATGCGAAAAATGTGCTAAGTGAAAAGTCTTTGTTCAAGAAAGAATATACAATATAGTAGTCCACTCGAAAGTTAAACACTTTTTTTTATTCTTCACAATGAACCGACGTGATAAAACAAAGTCGGAGTGTGGCTGCCCATGTGGCGGGGTAATCAAAAAACGGTCACACACGTAATGTTCTCATCCCCAGCTGATGCATTTGTGCCATAGTGTTCAAATACTTCGGCTGTTCGGATGATCCCTGGAGTCTTTTAGCCAGGGTACGACAACAACAACAACAACAACAACATAAAACAAAAAACAAAAACAAAAAAACAAACACTTGCAACACATCGAATGAAGTATCCTGCACCATTCACAAAGTAGCATCCTACAGTGAGACACCAATGCCAATACATATGCACTTTTGGAAAAAGATCAATCACAACTACTTATTAATTCAGATTGACAGTAGCAGACATAACCCTGCCAAAATGTCAATAAAGTCGTTCCACAATGAAAACAACGCAGAATAATAAAGTCTGTGCACAATGAAAACAAACAGCAGAATAATAAAGTCTGTCCACAGTGAAAACAAACAGCAGAATAATAAAGTCTGTCCACAGTGAAAACAAACAGCAGAATAATAAAGTCTGTCCACAATGAAAACAAACAGCAGAAATAATAAGTCTGTCCACAGTGAAAACAAACAGCAGAATAATAAAGTCTGTCCACAATGAAAACACACAGCAGAATAATAAAGTCTGTCCACAGTGAAAACAAACAGCAGAATAATAAAGTCTGTCCACAATGAAAACACACAGCAGAATAATAAAGTCTGTCCACAGTGAAAACAAACAGCAGAATAATAAAGTCTGTCCACAATGAAAACAAACAGCAGAATAATAAAGTCTGTCCACAATGAAAACAAACAGCAGAAACAGTCTTTCCTGTTTTATGCAGTTACAGCTGCACGAATTGAAGGATACTGTGCACTCACGCGCGGGACAGAAAATCTGCCATGACATTCTGAGTTCCAGGTAATGGCTCAATGTCAAACTTGAACTCCTGCAATGACAAAGCCCATCTTAACAGCCTGCTATTTTTTGGTCTGGACGACTGCAAAAACGTCAATGGCCTGTGGTCGGTTTGTAACTGAAACTGTCTTCCAGTAAGGAATCTGGCAATTTCTCACAAGCCCAAACAATGGCAAGACACTCCCTCTCAATTGTTGAGTATTTGACTTGTGTGTTAGAGAACGTTTTACTTGCATATTGCGCAGGGTGTAAAAATCCATTCTTTTCTTGCAAAAGTACAGCTCCCATGCCTTTGGAGTGGCATCAGTTTCTCAAAACAAAATCCTCTGAAAGAGAGGGCAAAAGCAGCACAGGGAATGAATTGAGGGTGTTGTGAACACATTCCAGAGCTTTGCAC
>CM031600.1:79947164-79949664 GCA_018398815.1 Conus ventricosus
ATAGCTCTTTGACAGGAAATCCTGCCTTTTACCAAATGGCATCACCACAGGGAAGAGATCAGATGGTTTCTTGGAATGAAATCACCACCTTACAATAGTTCTTGATGCCAGTTTGCCTTCTCCCCCCCCCCTCTCTCCTCTCTCTCTCTCTCTCTCTCTCTCTCTCTCTCTCTCTCTCTCTCTCTCTCTCTCTCTCTCTCTCCTCCTCTCCTCCTCCTTCTCCTCCTCCCCCTCTTTCTCTCTATCAATCTCTCTCTCTCTCTCTCTCTCTCTCTCTCTCTCTCTCTCTCTCATTAACCAGTTTTTGTTGACTGTTTTTGTGCTTTGCTGTTGATCTTTAGACAGGAAGTAGTGCACATTCTACGAAATCAAATGGTTCTGGGGATGGAGAAAGGGTACATAAAAACGTTTCTCGTATAGGAATTCTACTGCTCCCGGTAGAATGGCTATGAAGTCTTTTGATCTTTTCCGCCTGTTTTTGCTAGCCAGAGTGTTGTTGCCTTCTTTCTTTCCCCTATTTTCTATTTCTTTTTCCATCATATTCGATTTTCATGGTTGTGTTTGTTTGTTTGTGGGCTGTCTGTTTGCTTGTTTGTTTTTCTTCTGGTAATTTTCTGTGTGCTTTCCACTGCTATTGCTTCAACGTCGCTGCTTCCTGCTTCTGTCAACCCTCACTTGGAAGCAGCGATGTTGAAGCCATTCTTGCACTGTCGGAATTCTCTGGCTGCCATGAAGCTGTCGTATCAGGTCGTAGTAGGGGTACCCAGCTAGAGGACACGCTGCACTGCTGCTCTCCCACCATGGTGGGTGTTCATGGCAAGCATTTTCATTTCATATCCAGAGAATGTTCATCTGTCAAGCCCTCAATCGATGCCAACAACCGATTATTTGAGGAGTTTAGGTATGAGGATAACACGTGAAATGTGTTTAAATGTAGTGACATTATTTACTCATGATTACACTTTTGTGGTGTTTAGGTGCAGGTTTTGTATAGTGAGTCATTGGTTTTCCGAATTTGAAGGGTCAGCTGAGTGTCTAAATGGGAGTACATTTTGAGACGTCGTGTGTGGGGTCAAAATGACGAAGTGATTTCATTCTGACGTGGTTGTGACGTGGAGCCAGCATCTATAAGTGATGTCATTCTGAGGTGTTTGCGATGTAGAGACTGCATCTACATGTGATTCACTTCTAATGTCTTTATGACGTAGTGTCCGCATCTACACGCGATTCATCTCTGATGTATTTATGATGTAGTGTCAGCATCCACACATGATTCATCTCTGAGGTGTTTATGATGTACAGACAGCATCCACACATGATTCATCTCTGAGGTGTTTATGATGTACAGACAGCATCCACACATGATTCATCTCTGAGGTGTTTATGATGTACAGACAGCATCCACACATGATTCATCTCTGAGGTGTTTATGATGTACAGACAGCATCCACACATGATTCATCTCTGAGGTGTTTATGATGTACAGACAGCATCCACACATGATTCATCTCTGAGGTGTTTATGATGTACAGACAGCATCTACACGTGATTTAAATCTGAGATGTTTATGACGCAGAATCAGTATAAGCAAGGCATGTTCATTCAAAGGTGGTTTCGGAGAATGATCACCATGAACACGTGATTTAATCCTGAGGTGTTTTTGATGTAAGGTCAGCTTCTATGCGTGATTTAACGTGGAAGTATTTATCATGAAGCGTCTGTCTTTACATGTAGTTCAGTTTTCATGTGTTTGTCATGTACGGTAAGCGTGCACACGGAACTTACTTCGGAGACATATGTGATGCAGGATGACCATCTGCACAGGATTTAATTCCGAGGTCTTTTGTAATGTAGGGTCATCATTTACGCATCTACATCTAATTTCACTCTAAAATGTTGCTGATATACGCTGACAAGTAAACCATTATGAGGTTTGACGTAAAGACAGCGTCGACTAGTGATTTGATTCTGAGGTGTTTCTAATTCTTTTAACATATCCTTACACCGGCTTTTCAGTTTTTTTCCCTCTTCTCTCTTAAAAAAAATACCCATTCATTCTGCCGTGCTTTTTTCATATTTTATAACAACGTATTCATTTATTTGTTACAACAATCTTTAAACGAGTAGTCTAATAATGTGTGGAATGACCTTTGCTTGAACAGGCCATCCTAGATTTCATCAGAGCTAACTATTTGTCGACACAGCAATTTTTTTATCTGTCAAGACAAGACGTACTGCTCTGTGCTGTTATAGGGCTCCAGGTCTTTCATTTTCTTTGTTCTTTGTCTCTGCCGTTTCACGTTCTAACTTTTTTTTTTCTTTGAAGCATTGTATTCCCTTTTTTATAGCTTTTTTTCTCTACAGGCAGAAGAAACGTAGTACCTTTAACAGGGAAACGCTTGACGATTACTAGTGTCTGTCACGCATTTGTCTCTACGTTGACCGATCCGATTGCTTACCTCACTAACGATCTAAAATGTTTCTTTCTTGTCAGAATATT
>CM031600.1:79959664-79962164 GCA_018398815.1 Conus ventricosus
ATTGCTTTGACATATTTCTTTCAAGAAAGGAAACTATAATTGTAGAAAATCACAATGCCACTCATCTAATTTTCGGCCACGTGGACATCACGTAGTTGCATTGTTTTTGTGTTTTTTTTCTCTTGAAAAAGGCCACGTGGCCGAAAATTAGATGAGTGGCATTGTGGTGGTGGTGGTGGTTTAATTTTACGTCTTTTCATCCGGCAGATGATATTAGACGGGGAAAAAAAAAAAAAAAAAAACCCTTAAGTCATTTCAACACATACATCTGCATACACTTATGAAAAAGAAAACAGCATATCAGTTAGGGACCTTCATAATAGTCTAGCTACAGCAGAACCGGCTAAAGTGGCGGCAAACTCAATTATGCATGAGTCAGACAAAACTTGACTCTCATTTTCATATTTGTCAAGATTGATACCTTTCGCCTTATACATTTTAGTTAAAACTGGACAATCTAATAGAAGGTGATGCACAGAGATGAATTTTCCACAGACACACACAACTTCAGGAGAAAATTTGGTCTTCCATGTGTTCAGCCTTAATTTTGTGATAATCTTAGCAAGATGGCGTGAGCAGCTAGGCAGTGTGTAGCATTTTACACAGAAAAAGGTTTTGTAAACGTAGTGTTCCAGGTTGAATAGTATTTCACACTTGGAAGGATGTAATGGCAAATTTAGCACACATTCTGAGCAGTTTTGTGCACCAAGTTTAGCTAGATTATCTGCTATTTCATTCCCTCTGAGACCACAATGTGAAGGAATCCAACAGAAGTCCACGATTATACCCTGAGACATAATACAGTGTATCAGGTACCTTATTTCATATAACAAATCTTTTCTGGCCTTACAATCCCAAGTTTGCAGTGCTTGCAAAACAGACTTGGAATCAACACAAAACAGCACACTAAAAAAGGATATTGGAGTACTATATACACAAAATAAAGCCATCAGTATAGCATACAGTTCTGCAGTGAATATTGAAAATCCCTTTCCGAGATGAAAATGTTTTCCTATATTCAGACTTGGAATAACGAAACCAGAACCGCTGTCAGCTGTGTCCATAACTGAACCATCAGTATAGATTTTAAGGTGATTAGGATATGAATTTTCTAGGTGTTCTTTCACATCGTTCACTAGAATGTTAATATTTTCTTTTTTCTTTGAGACCGTATACTCATAATCAAAATTTCCACTCAAGTGTTCCCAAGGAGGCATCATTGGAACCGTGGGGAACTCTGGAATCGATGTTAAATCTACATTACACTTAGACATAAGTTCAGCGGTATAATTCATTATTGGCTGAATATATGAAATTTCCTTGGCTCTACTTGAAAATCTATATTCGAATTTACAAAAATATCATCAGTAACTGATTTTTTTACTGACAAGCTTCGAATCACATATTTGGCTACTTCTAGACATCTTTGCTCCGATAAAGGTAAGATATTCGCTGCTTTGTAGCCCTTATATGTATTTGTTTGTACAGGAACTCCTAACCCTAATTTAATAGCTTTCCTGTTAATACTTTGTAACTTTTTTAAAAGATACTTTGACGCTGAAAAGTAAACTTCTTGTCCATACTTTAACTTGGAGCGGACAAGAGCCAAAGACAGATGCAAAAGGGTTTTAGTATTTCGACCCCAAGGTTGGCAATTAACAATTTTAAGAAAATTTAGTCTAGTTCTAGCTTTAGATAACAATTTTTCTATGTGCATTTTCCAGCTTAGTTTTGGTGTTAAAAGGACTCCCAAAAATTGACTGATTTCTGATATTGCAACAAAGTGCCATCTATATTCAAGGATGGGAGTACAGGCGGATTTTCTCCATTGTTAAACAACATTAAACAGGTTTTTTCACCAGATAATTCTAGCCCATTTTCTTTTATATATGCCGATAGATTGTCCAATTCATATTGATATGACTTCTGCACATGATTAATTGACCTCTTCTTTGTAAGTTTTCTTAAACTAGTATGCATCCATATTGCGATGTCATCAGCATACTGAACTACATGGATATTTTTGGAGTGGCATTGTGATTTTCTATACTGTTTTCTTCCCTTTGGAGGACTACTGCTTTTGTTTATAATTGTAGAGTTTTGACACAAGCATGCACCTATACATGGAAGGGGCCATGGTGCAAAAGAAAGAAGAGGAACAAAGTGTCCATTAGCCACTGACCCGGAAGGCCGGGGCAGAAGAAGCGGATGGAGCCCATTCAGAGGAAGGAAGGACACCAGGAAGAGGTGGACAGTGTCGTGGCATGGACCAAGCTATTAATGGCGTGAAGAAGAGCAAACACTGGGAAAGGAACAAAGAGAACAGAAACCATAGTAAGACTCGACGACAGCCATACAACATGCAGCTTTTCTGAACAAAGACACGCCAAAATGGATCTGAACGTGACAGAGAGAGAGAGAGAGAGGAGAGAGAGAGAGAGAGAAAGAGAGAGAGAGAGAGAGAGAGAGAGAGAGAGAGAGACAGACAGACAGACAGACA
>CM031600.1:79977164-79982164 GCA_018398815.1 Conus ventricosus
AAGATGAGGGCAGTGTCGTAGCATGAAGTGAGCTGTTAATGGCGTGTGGAAGAATAAACACAGGGACGGCTATGGAGAAAACGGAAACCACAGTAAGACACGATAATACCAATAGAGAATGCAGGTTGGTCTGAACAAAGACGCAATAAAGTTAACTTGAGAGAGAGAGAGAGAGAGAGAGAGAGAGAGAGAGAGAGAGAGAGAGAGAGAGAGAGAGAGAGGTCTTTGAAAACACATTTTCTATATTCCCTGAAATTGCTTAGAATTTTGTTTGTTTCTGCCAAATCTTACAACAGATCAAAAAATGTGTGTATATCGCAGAAAATTTAAAAAATCTCAATAGACAAAAGTACATCTGCTGAAAATGTTCATGGAGTCTGCTGTAAAGTGTTTATTTTGACATCATGCTAGCTTCAACTGTGTGCAGGAACTTGTATTACAATGAATGGAATGTCACATGGAAATGTATCGTACAGCTTCTTCGCCTTTTGAAAGGAAGGATTGGAAGTAAGAGGTCTGTGTGCGATCAGCAAATGACTGTTTTTGTTACGGCTGCTAATGGCATACGAAAAAAAACACCTTTTTAAGGTTCGGACAGATTTGCCAACGTGTATTATCCATTTGCGTGTTCCAGTTCTCTTGCCAGAGGTCTTTGATGTAAGCCTAACTTACAGCTCTCAGATCTGTGATGGACAGAGAATCCGTTCCATAATTTATTTGTAGCATTTTTTGCTAGGCGACTAACCACATCAAAACTTCCAATGTCAAAATGGCTGGTAATTCAGGTCAACATTATGCTTTTATCATTAGATTTTGAAAAGGTGCTCAAGTAAGAAAAATCAGAAGTTGGGGGTGCTTTAGGCTACGATCAGCAAAGGCATCTATAGCAAAAATGTTGTCAGAGAGAATGAAGTGTTTGTGTTTTGATTTAGATAAACTAACTTTAAAGAATTACTAGTCTCACCAAAGGAAAGAGACTAACGAATTACAAGACCAAACATGACATTGATGAAAAAGGTGAATTCCTTCATTGTACAAGATTTTGCTATAAATATGGCATTAACGTAAATTTGTTTGAATATGTGGATTGGTACAGTCGAAAACAAGATCTGAGAAGAAAAAAAAACATAATGAAGAACAGAGAATGTACTAAACAACAAAAGAACTATGCTATATCAAACGTAGCTAAACTTTCAAAACGTTTATCGACTGATTAATATACTGATTGCTACCGATTGATAGATTGATTGCTTTGCCTTTACATGTCGTAATGATAGTGCGAATTTGCTTGTAAATGTGCAAAAAAAAAAAAAAAAAAAAAAAAAAAAAAAAAAAAAGCACGATGCGTTTCGACCTCTTTGATCTTCTAGAGGCAAGTCTTGTCTTGTGATTTATCTCCTTCGTTCGGCAGGACAGCATTTCTTCTTCTTTAAGTTGGTTCCACTTTCTGCTCGCGGTCACCTCGCTTTGAAACTAACTTAGAGAGATTATCTTCTCTTTTTGGGGGCCGGAATAGCTCAGTTGGTAGAGCGCCGGAGTCGTGATCCTGGGTTGCGGGTTTGAATTTCGGCACAGGGGGATTTTTCCCTCGAAGATAGCATCGGTTCTGACTCCATACCCCATACAGTCCGAATGAGACTATAAACCGAGGTTCCGTGTGTGAACGCACGCATGACATCTTGCACACACGTAAAATCCCATCACCAACTTTCGGAAGAGAAGACCCGTTTGGCCGTTGGTATGGATGACACGTTACACATAGCAAGCACCTTCCCCGAAGATGGAGTATGGCTGCCTTAATGGCGGTATAAGAAACGGTCATTCACACAAAACTCCACTACCTGTCTGTACAGGCAGTATCCGCAGGAGTATCAGCCTGTGTACGCAGAAAGAAAAACGAAAAAATCTTTTTCCAGAGAAAATGTACCTTTTTCACCATCTCTGATAGCTCTAAAATGAATGAATGAATGAATGAATGAATGAATGAACAGCCAACACAGAAAAGCTCATTCCACACCTATTCTAAACAAGCGAATTCTGATGGATAGCCGTTGGATTGGAACCCATGTCACCTAATACCCAAACTCTCCAGTCTGATCCCCTGATCAGGCCAGACCAGAGAAAGGCCATCACCGTGATGGTGCCAATGTGGACCCATAACCACAAGAAAGCTGTGCTAATGGCATACCGGAACTAAATGGTGTCGCTAATGGTTGCAGACGAGTTGAGAGAAGGACGCGCTGATGAGGAGAGATGAGAGCATCAGACTTTAACAATATTGATGGTGGTCCAAGGAACGGCAAGAGATGAAGTTTCCATTAGCCACTGACTCAGAAAGCTGAGCGAAGAAAAAGAAAAGAGCTTTAAGGATGGATGGAGGAAAGAGTGCGAGAGACAAGCAAAACAAGGCGTCATCGGCAGAGGAAAGAGCGCACGAGACAGGAGAAATAAGGCGTCATAAGGACTGAACAATGAAAGATTGGGGGGGGGGGGGGGGGGGGGGGGGGCACACACCAGCAGGACCAGAACAAAATGAACTAGTGAGTTCTGTAAAGCAAAATCATTGTAGTTGCGGTTGATTGTTTGTTGTTGTTTTTTTCAATAGCAAAAGCAATAGATTTTCTTTCACTGCGAGAAAGAGAGAGAAAGAAGAAGAGGAGGAGGATGAATAGGGGAGGAGAAAGAGGAAAGGGAAAGAAGAAGAAGAAGAGAGAAGAAAGAAGAAGAAGAAGAAGAAGAAGAAGAAGAAAGAACAACAACAACAACAACAACAACAACAACAACAACAACAACAACAACAGCAACAACAACAACAACAACAAGAACAAGAAGAAGAAGAAGAAGAAGAACAAGAAGAAGAAGAAGAAGAAGAAGAAGAAGAACAACAACAACAACAAGGACAAGAACAAGAACAGGGAAAGGAAAGAGAACTAGAACAATGAACAGTGGTGTTTACGGTAAATAAATTAAAAGTTTTGGCAACAAAGACAAGAAATCTTTATTTGAGAGGGAGGGAGAGAAGAGAGAGAGAGAGAGAGAGAGAGAGGAGAGAGAGAGAGAGAGAGAGAGAGAGAATCACACACACACACACACACACACACACACACACAACACACACACACACACACACACACACACACACACACACACAAACACACACACGGCTGCTCTGTCTTGGACCTCCTGTTATTTCTGCTGACTGATATATATATATATATATATATATATATATATATATATATATATATATATATATATATATATCAGCAGAAATAACATATCCTTGAATGGATCCTCAGGCACAGGCTCAAAGATTGTCCCGTACATTTTATACTGTTTGTATAATGCTTTTAGTTTTTTAGCAACTTTGTTCCTCTCCACACTTTCGTTTTATTCCATTTTACTATCCTTCACTGGCTGCTTTGGGGGTGCTGTTGGATTCTTTTTTGAACCCTTGGTGGTGAGAACACCACAGAATTATGAACTGTGGTGTGTCTCTATTTGACACCAGGAGCTCAGACACAATCAGCCGTGTCTCCCTGATGAGTCCGATCCAGCGGTCGAAAGGCCTAGGAGCAGGCAATACAAATAGATCTGCCTCCAGAAGGGATCACGATGGTTCCCTCAGGCAGCTAGTGAAGGGTTTTTCATATTTATAATATATTTCCCCATTTTCTTCCTTTTTTTTTCTCTCTAAAATTTCAAATCTTTGCAAAGTCATTATTATAATGACAGAAGAATTGTTAGCCTGCACTTGTTTTCCCCACTACTTAATTGTTCAGCATCACATATATATATATATATATATATATATATATATATATATATATATTATATATATATATATATGTGTGTTGTGTGTGTGTGTATATATATATATTTTTTTTTTATCGAAGGGCTATCTCTTTCTTCCCTTTCTTCCATCTCCTTCCAATTCCTTTCGCTTTCCCTCCTCTCCTGTATGTCAGCCAAGCCAAGGGATTAGCTGGAGAGAGCGTGAAGAGCGTCAGGGAGGGTCTAACAATGACGCCCTGGGGTGACACAAGATGCAATGCGCCCAGCAAGTCAAAGCCTCAACATCGGGGTAGCTCCACATCGGGGACTGTTTCGCCGCGCACCTTAAGACTTGAAGGCTGGAAACGGCTAGGGGAGGGGGGGGGGGGGAGGGGGTGGAATTAATGAGAATCTGTGAGAGAAACTTCAGTGATAGCCTTCAGTACATAAACCTCTGAGAAACGTTTTGTCTTGTGGTAAATGGCAGGGCCACAGGGAGCATATCAGATGGTTCCTTAAATTCAAGCTACCTTTATGCGGTGGAGAGAGAGAGAGAGAGAGAGAGAGAGAGAGAGAGAGAGAGAGAGAGAGAGAGAGAGAGAGAGCACGCAGGAAGGTTGAGGAGCAATGTGGGAACGGAATGAGATGCAGCATTTGGGGGACATGCATGTACGTCTAAGTGCAAGCTTGCATGCATACATTCATGAATTCTTTGCAGTCCCAAGCCTTATGTGACTGCAGCACAACACCTAAGGTACTAGGAGTTATTATTTATTTATTCTGGTCGATGTTCACATTTAACATGCCCGTCAATCTACGTATAAACACAGAGAAATAATACTGGTGTCTGGGATTGTTACGGATGGTGTGGTGCTGTGTGTATGACTGTCTGACTCTCACTTTCAAAAGTTTGGATGCGTGTAACGATTATTCCCTACACACACCCACACCACACGAACATGGACAGCCAGGCAGCATACAAGTTAAGTTTCCTTCTTTTTTATGCTGCCTGAACCATCGAAACATAAACACATATCAGTACAAATCGGTACAAAATCAATACATGCCACCATTAGCAAAGACATTCAACAAACACAGGGAGCTTCGACCGTCGCTCTCAAAACTCACACATTGAATATTTTCTCATTAGCACCATCAGTGGTGTCCCAACAGACACAATCCACACAGCTGGCTGTAACGAGCCCAAGTCACAGTCTTCACACGGC
>CM031600.1:79987164-79999664 GCA_018398815.1 Conus ventricosus
GCCACAGAAACAGAGGGAAAAGATCCACAGAAACAGAGCGAAAAGACCCACAGAAACAGAGGGGAAAGAGCCACAGAAACAGAGGGAAAAGAGCCACAGAAACAGAGGGGAAAGAGCCACAGAAAACAGAGGGAAAAGAACCACAGAACCGAGGGAAAAGAACCACAGAAACAGAGGGGAAAGAGCCACAGAAACAGAGGGAGAGAGCCACAGAAACAGAGGGAAAAGAACCACAGAAACAGAGGGAAAAGAGCCACAGAAACAGAGGAAGAGAGCCACAGAAACAGAGGGAAAAGAACCACAGAAACAGAGGGGAAAGAGCCACAGAAACAGAGGGAGAGAGCCACAGAAACAGAGGGAAAAGAACCACAGACACAGAGGGAAAAGAGCCACAGAAACAGAGGGGAAAGAGCCACAGAAACGAGGGGAAAGAGCCACAGAAACAGAGGGAAAAGAGCCACAGAAACAGAGGGAGAGAGCCACAGAAACAGAGGGAAAAGAGCCACAGAAACAGAGGGAAAAGAACCACAGAAACAGAGGGAAAAGAACCACAGAAACAGAGGGAGAGAGCCACAGAAACAGAGGGAAAAGAACCACAGAAACAGAGGGAGAGAGCCACAGAAACGAGGGAAAAGAGCCACAGAAACAGAGGGAAAAGAACCACAGAAACAGAGGGAAAAGAACCACAGAAACAGAGGGAGAGAGCCACAGAAACAGAGGGAGAGAGCCACAGAAACAGAGGGAAAAGAGCCACAGAAACAGAGGGAAAAGAGCCACAGAAACAGAGGGGAAAGAGCCACAGAAACAGAGGGAAAAGAGCCACAGAAACAGAGGGGAAAGAGCCACAGAAACAGAGGGAAAAGAGCCACAGAAACAGAGGGGAAAGAGCCACAGAAACAGAGGGAAAAGAGCCACAGAAACAGAGGGAAAAGAGCCACAGAAACAGAGGGAAAAGAGCCACAGAAACAGAGGGAAAAAGCCACAGAAACAGAGGGAAAAGAGCCACAGAAACAGAGGGAAAAGAGCCACAGAAACAGAGGGGAAAGAGCCACAGAAACAGAGGGAAAAGAGCCACAGAAACAGAGGGAAAAGAACCACAGAAACAGAGGGAAAAGAACCACAGACAAGGGAGAAGAGCAGCATTAAAAAAATGGCAGCGGCTGAGACATCGACTCTGCTGTCAGCACACCCTCCCAGACCTTAGGTTAGTGATAATGATGCCATCGTCTGACAGAGAGGGCCACAGACAGGACATGGAAGGGGAACAGAGGGGAGATGAGTGGCTTCAATATGAAAATGCAGTAGTGTCTTCTTCTTCTTCTTCTTCTTCTTCTTCTTCTTCTTCTTCTTCTTCTTCTTCTTCTTCTTCTTCTCTTCTACGTACGCAAGCTGATACTCCCGCGGACACTCCCTATAGTGTGGACAGACAAGCATTGATCACATCTACCCAACAAAGGGGGTAGAGTTTTGTGTGTATGACCATTTTTTATCCCGCCTTTAAGGCAGCCATACTCCATCTTCGGGGTATGCAGTAGTGTCAATTCTTGCCATCACACATACAGTTCTGTCGCTTGTTTTGTCAAGGAGTGACGAGGGAGGAGAGGGGGGAGAGAGAGAGGGAGAGAGAGAGAGAGAGAGAGAGAGAGAGAGAGAGAGAGAGAGAGAGAGAGAGAGACAGACAGACAGACAGACAGACAGACAGACAGACAGACAGACAGACAGACAGACAGACAGAGAGAGAGACTTTTTGACACTTTGATATTTTATTGTCATTACCAAAGATGTCTTTTGACAAGGGGTGGGGGTGGGGGGGTGGGGGGGGGGGGAGAACAATACCATTTACGGCTTCCTTTCCTTGCAAACACATTTATTCCCAGTGTGTATCAAATCAAAGGTTAACAAAAACAAATAAAATCGTAACACCTCTTTATGTCCTCGCACACAGGAGTAATGCAGTAACGTTAAAAAAGAAGAAGAAATTGTAAGACTGACTGAACGATCCACTCAATCAAATGATGGCATTGTATCTTACTGATCTCCTCCACATGAGATGAATGATATTATTCATTTAATTTCTTATAATGCATTATCTTAAATTTGACTATCCTTCATCTGTCTAATGTTCAATGCTTCCGCGATGAACTTCGCTACTGATTTAATTACAAGTTCGTCATCTGACGACAACACGACAGCGACATCTTGTCTTTAGCTCTGGAAAAATGAACAATTTGTCCTCACTTCATTATAAGCAGTACAGTGGAACAGAAGGTGTTGTTCGTCGTCAATAATATGTCTACAGGCAGGACAAGGTGATTCTTGTAAATGTTCCCACATTCAAACCATCTTTTGATCGCATTAAAATGTAAAGTTCTCAACCTGAATCTTGCGTAATTTATTCCGTGCCATTTATCTGTTATAACATTAAGATTTTTTTCAGAATGAAATACATTTTCAAATGAGAAAAACCAGCGATCACTTCCCATATTTGAGTTCCAATTCTGTTTAAAAGGACAAATAAGCCTGTCTTTAATTTCCGCAATGAACTGCTGCTCATTCCCTACTTCCTGGGTCATCCACACGATTCCAAACCCTTTTCTGAGACGTCAATCTTCTGTAGGCACAAGCCCATGCAATCTGCCCAACTGCAAGACCTGCCCCTTCATCTGCACTGCCATTGAAGTGAAAGGACCCAGTTCACGCATGACTGTCTCCAAATTCTTCAACTGCCAAACCACTAACTTGGTCTACATCCTCCACTGCACCGTTTGTTCTAAACTTTACATCGGCGAGACCGACGCACTTTGACTGTCCGATTCAAGGAACACCTCGCTGACATCAAATACAACGGGGACAAACCAGTAGCCAAGCACTTCAACCTCCCCAGCCATTCCGTGTACAATGCAAGAGTGAAGGGTTTGGGGCTCATGAAAACCAGTGACTCTAGAGAACAGGAAGGATATGGAGTCTCACCTGATTCAAAAACTGGGCACCAGAAATCCAGCTGGTATGAATGAAAAAGCTTAGTAATTCTGTTGTACTTTTTTTTTTTTTTTTTTTTTTCCCCGAGACAATTCGGGTGGACAAATGACTTATGATTCCCTTTCCCCCTTTAGTACTTACCTGTGCATGGTTGGTCTTTTCTATTGTCGAGTGAGGACCACCTCAAATCCAGTCACCGAATACCTCAAAAAGCCAGCCAGACAGCTACAGCTACCTGACCATTGCGGACGCCCGTCCTCTACTTCAAGCCAAGGGGGCGACGGGTGGCGTCCGAGACAACACCGACTAAAAACCAACACCGGGGAAGACAACCCCCATACTTGCGGAACCAGACGTGGCCTTCGCCTTCCCTGGTTGCGCCGTTTAGCTGTTTGACCCTCTGAGGAAAGCTGCAAGCTCGGCTTGGACAGAGCGCCCTCACAGTGGCCTTCGCCTTCCCTGGTTTGCGCCGTCAGCTGTTTGACCCTCTGAGGAAAGCTGCAAGCTCGGCTTGGACAGAGCGCGTCACAGTGGCCTTCGCCTTCCCTGGTTGCGCCGTCAGCTGTTTGACCCTCTGAGGAAAGCTGCAAGCTCGGCTTGGACAGAGCGCGTCACAGTTACCCCATTTATTCCCCACTGTTACCCCCCCCCCCCCCCCCCCAATTTTGGCACTTATTGGCGTGTATATGAGTGCGTACGTGTCTGTTTCGTGCGCGCGCGCGCACTTGTTGTGTGTGTGTTGTGTGGTTGGTTTTGCCCGCGGGCAAGTTTTTGTGTGTGTGTGTTGTGTGTGGGGGGGGGGGGGGGGGGGGGGGGGGGGGGGGGGGGGGGGGGGGGGGGGGTGGTGGGGGTGGCGTGGGTTTTTTTCGTGGGGGTTGGGGTGGTGGGTGGGAATGGGTCAGCTTGGGTCGGATGGGTTTAGGCGGTGTTTCCTCCTTTTCCCCACCCCTTGGGCATTTAAAATGCTTTGGTAATTTGTATCTTATGGTGATTTCCCCCTTGTCATTTATTCATATGCAACCACCATCATACATCACACCCCCCCCTCACACTCCCTCATCCCTTCCCTCCTCTTCTCTCTCTCATTCTCCACTCTTCCTCTACTTCCATTCTCTCTCTGTCTCTCCCCCTCTTTCCCCCCTCCACCCCCTTATCATTTAAAATGCTTTTTTTCGAGTATATTGTATCTTATTTATTGTGCTTTCTCTTGTTCATTTTATTCATATGCAACACACCCACTACATACCATCACACCCTCCCCCTCCACTCACTCTCCTTCCCCCCCTCTTCTCTCTCTCAAATTCTCCACTCTTCCTTACTTCCATTCTCTCTCTGTCTTTCTCCCTCTCTTTCCCCCCCCCTCCACCCCCCCCCCCCCCCCTCTCTCTCTCTCCTCTCTTCTACTCCTTTCTCCTTTTCTCCTCCTACTTTACTCTCCCTCTTTCCTCGGCCTATTCCTTGAACTCTACTCACCTCTCTTCCACTGTCCCTCTGTCTACTTCACTCACCACTTTGGCTTCACAAGGGGAGTATTGTGCATGTTTATGTCTGTACTTTTTGTTTGTTTGTCGCTGAGGAAGGCATTTTGCCGAAAATTTCTTGTCCTGTTTTGTGTCGTACATTAAATCGTCGTTACTTCACACTTTGTTTTGTGTGCTCTTCTGCTTTTTTGTCGTGTTTCAGTAACGCCGCAGTTTGTTTCATTTGCCTTTTCTGAGAGAACTTTCTTTACTTTTAAAATCCAGTTTTCTTTACCTTTTTCCATTTGTAAAAACATCATTATCATAGGCTTGCCTGCTCAAACGGGACTGGGTAGCTTCAAGATCTTCAACCAGTACAGTATTAAATAATTTCACAGACAAGAGAGAGACTTTTTGACACTTGATTTTTTTAAATTGTCTTTCCCCAAAAGATGTTTTTTTACAAAGGGGGGGGGTTGGGGGGGGGGGGGGGGGGAGAACAAACCATTTACGTTTTCCTTTCCTTGCAACACTTTTAATTCCCATTGGGAAACAATAAAAGGGTTTAAAAAAAACCCAAAAAAAATTTCGTAACACCTCTTTATGTCCTCGCACACAGGAGTAATGCATCGTTAAAAAAAAAAAAGAAATTTTAAGACGGACGGAACGATCCCCCAAATCAAATGAGGGCAAGGTTTTTTACGGATCTCCTCCAAAAGAGTTTAAGATATTTTCAATTAATTTCTTAAAATGCATTATCTTAAATTTACTATCCTTCATCTGTCTAATTTTTAATGCTTCCCCCTGAACTTCGCTACTTTTTTAAAATTACAATTTCGCCCCAGACGACAACACGACAGCGACTTTCCTTGTTTTTTAGCTCGGGAAAAATGAACAATTTGCCCCTCACTTCATTATAACCCATACAGGGGAAAAAAGGGTGTTGTTCGCGTAATAATATGCTAAAGGAGGAAAAGGTAAATTCTTTAAATTTTCCAAAAATCCAAAACCATTTTTTGATCGAAAAAAAAAATTTAAAGTTCCTAACCTAATCTTGCGAAAATTTATTCCGTGCCTTTTATCTGTTATAACATTAAAAATTTTTTTTCAGAATAAATCCCTTTTAAAATGAAAAAACCACGATCCCCCCCCAAAATTTTTGGGACCCAAAATTCTTTTAAAAGGGACAAAAAACCTTTTTAAAAATTTCCGCAATAAACCCGCTGCCATTCCCTATTTCCCTTTGGTCATCCCAGTTTCCCAAACCCTTTTCTAAACTCAATCTTCGTGGGCCAACCCCAAAATCAATCTCCCCCAACGAAAGCCCTCCCCTTAAACTGCACTCCCATTGAAGTAAAGGGGACCCCATTCCCGAAAGACTGTCCCCCCAAATTTTTCAACCCCAAAACCCCTAATTTGGGCTACATCCTCCCCTGCACCGTTTTTTTAAAAAAACGTCGGGGAAAAACCCAAACGCACTTTGACTGCCGTTTAAAGGGAACACCTCGCTGACATCAAAAAAACCGGAAAAACCGTACCAAAGAAATTCAACCTCCCCAGCCATTCCGTTACAATGCAAATGAAGGGCTGGGGGCTCAAAAACCCCTTACTCAAAAAAGGGAAAGGGAATGGAGCCCAAAACCGGTTAAAAAACGGGGCACCAAAACCCCAGCGGGTATAATGAAAAAGTTTAGTAATTCTTGTACTTTTTTTTTTTTTTTTTTTCCCCCAGACAATTCAGGGGGAAAAAGTTTAATAAATTCCCTTTCCCCTTTAAAACTTACCTTTTCAGGGTTTGGTCTTTTCAATTTCATGAACCCCCCAAAATCCAGCACCGAATACCCAAAACCCCAGACAGCTCCCGCAAACCTCCCCTTGCGGACGCCCGCCCTCTATTTTCAAGCCAAGGACGAGGGGGGGGGGGGTCCAGACAACACCACTAAACCAACCCCGGGAAGACAACCCCCATACTTGCGGAACCAGACGGGGCCTTCCCCTTTCCCGGGTTGCGCCGTCCTTTTGGGACCCTCTGGGGAAAGCTGCAACCCCTTGGACAGAGCCCCCTCACAGGGGCCTTTCGCCTTCCCTTTTTCGCCGTCAGCTTTTTGACCCTCTGGGGAAAAGCTCCCAACTGGGTTTGGGAAACAGACGCGTCACATTGGCCTTCGCCCCCCCGGTTGCGGCCGCAGCTTTTGACCCCTGAGAAAAGCTCAATTTCCCCTTGGCCCGGCGCGTCACATTTTTAACCCATTTATTCCCCACTTTTCCCCCCCCCCCCCCCCCCAAATTTTGTGCACTTTTGGCTTTAAAAATGAGTGCTTTACGGGGTTTTTTCGTGCCCCGCCGCGATTTGTGTTTTTGGGTGGTGTGTTTTTTCCCCCCGGGCAATTTTTTTTGGTGTGTGGGGGGTTTTGTGGGGGGGGGGGGGGGGGGGGGGGGGGGGGTGGGGGGGGGGGGGGGGGGGGGGGGGGGGGGGGGGGGGGGGGGGGGGGGGGGGGGGGGGGGGGGGTGGGCCTTGCACTTTTACTCGCCCGGGCTATGGGTTTTTTTCTGGGGGTTCCCCCCCTTTTCCCCTCTCCCCCCTTTGGTCGGGGTGGGGCAACCCCCCTTTTGGGAAATTTGGGGTCAAATGCTTTAGGGGGGAAACCTCCTTCCCCCCCCCCCTTTGGGCCCATTTAAAATGCTTTTTCGAGTATATTTTTATCTTATTTATTTGGCTTTCTTTTGTTAAAATTTCATTCAAAAGCAACAAAACCCACACATACCACCAAAACCCCCCCCCCACTCACTCCCCTTTCCCCTTTCCTCTTCTCTCTCTCATTCTCCACTTTTCCCCTACTTCCATTCCTCTCTGTTCTCCCCCTCTTTCCCCCCCTCCCCCCCCTTTACTTTTAAAAAATTTTTTTTTCGTTTAAAATTTTATTTTTTTTTAATTGTTTTTCTTTTTTTATTTTATTCATAGAAACACCCCCCACTACATCCCAAATCAAAACCCCCCCCTCCACCCCCTCTCCTCCCCCCTCCCTTCACCCCCTCATTCCCCAAATCTTCCTCTATTTCCCCATTCTCCTCGGGGCCCCCTCTCTTCCCCCCCCACCCCCCCCCCCCCCCTCTCCTCTTCCTCTCCCCCTTTCCCCTTTTTCCCCCCCCCTTTACTCAACCCCCCCTTTCCTCTCCCCTTTCCTTGAACTCAACTAAACCCTTCTCCACTTCCCTCGTTTTACTTCCCCTCACCACTTTGGCTTCACAAGGGGAGTATTTGCATTTTTTATGTCTGTACTTTTGTTTTTTTGTCGCGGGGAAAGGGCTTTTTGGGCCAAAAATTTCTTTCCTTTTTGGGTTCGAAACTTTAAAATCGCCCTTATTTTCCCTTTTTTTTGTGTGTCTTTTTCTCTTTTTTTCGTTTTCATAACGCCCGCATTTTTGTTTCATTTGCCTTTCCCTGAGAGAACTTTTTTTACTTTAAAAACCAGTTTTTTTTAAACCTTTTTTCCATTTGAAAAAACACCAAACATGGGCTTGCCTCTCAAAGGGGATTTGGGGTGGCTTCAAAAACTTCAACCAGACAGTATTAAATACTTTCACAAATGAAACTTCCCTAAAACATGTTGAAAAACAATTGGTACTTAAAGGGAAACGTTTCCCTAGCAAAACGTGTGCGCTTGTACATCTGAAAATTTCCATGAAACCCCCAAAATTTCATGCAAATTTAAGGAAGAGATAGAGAGAGAGAGAAAAGAGAAGAAAAGAGAGAGGGGAAAAGAGAGAGAAGTTTTTTAAACTCTTGCAAAATAATGGCGGCAAAACTGGTTTATCAAAAGTAAAACTTTGCATTAAAATTTCTTTATCTTACCCTGGGGCCCCCCCCAAAGGGGGGCGTAGTTTATTTCCCCAACACATCGTTCGAATTGCAGAACATTGTAAAAGCAGACAGCCCACAGCTGACGCAACAGAGTGAAAAAATTTTAAACCCAGAATTTTTTTTTTAAACATTAACAATTCGGTTTCTACAATTGTATCGGGGTTTTTGGAAATTTTGGCCAAGATATTTTTGAATTTTTTTTAAAGGGAATACTTCCAAAATCAAGAGCTAACGGAAAACATTTTTGTTTAAATTCAACAAATGGGACGATCATTCAAAGCAACCATGCAAGGAAACCAACGCTGATACAAAAACCATTTTTTAAATAAGAAATTTTTTTGCAGTATGTGGGAACCCTTTTTGGGAGAAAAAGGGGGACAAACATGCAAATGAAAAAAGAGCGGCACCCATGACTCTTTCCCTTTCCATTCACTTTGAATAGACAAAACACAACTTGCATATGTATTTCCCCCTCTCTCTCTCCCCTCTTTTCCCTCTCTTTTTCCCTCTCTCCCTCTCTCCCCCTCCCCTCTCCCCTCTCTCTTTTTCTCTCTCTCTCCCCCCTCACCCCTCTCTCTCTCTTTTCCCCCAAATCCACCCCCCTTTTCTGTCTCAAAACCAATGACGCCCCACGGGGAAAAAAATATGGCAAAAGACCGGACGTGAACTTTCCCTTTTAAAAGCCCTCCCCAAATTTAAACCACGGGACCTCATTCTCCATTTTTGTCTTCCCCCTCCGTCACCCCCTTTTCACCACCACCATACCCCCCCCCCCCCGCCTCTCCCTCCCTTTTTTTTCTAATACCTTGAATTTACGATTTTTTTGGGTTTTCTACACATCCCCAAAAGGAACATCAATACAACAACTTTGAAAAAACAATAAGATTGTACCTTGGCAAACGTTTTCCTTAAATTTTAACATAATTTTAAAATTCCCCGACTGCCAAAAAACCAAAAAAACCCTTTTTTTTGGTTTTCCCAAAGCTTAAACATGGATTTACCGGGAAAATACTAAAAAAACAGGCCCACGAAAGGGTGGGATCTTAATCCAAAGATCAAAATTATTGCGGCAAATTTTGCAAATAACTGGCCCAAACTCTTCTTTTCTACATCAAATAGAAGGGCAAAAATCAACTTCCTTCCCGAAAAAAAGCGAAAATTTAACCCAAACACAATTCGGCCCAAAAACTTGATCGCATTGGGCATGAACTTCTAAACCCCTGTCTCAAAAAGAAAAATTTATCTCTTGAAACCTTTTAATGACATTGTATCATGTCTTCTTTAAAAAAAAAAAAAGTAAATGGGGATAGGGTGGGGGGGGGTTTTTCTGTGGGAGAGTGGGTGGTGGGAAAATAAGGAGGGTTGACAAAAGGAGGGAAAAAAAAAAAAAGAATGGTTTGAAAACTTTGAATAGTTTCCTTCCAAGATATAAAATGTCCCTTTATTTTCATATTCCACCTCCATACTTTTTCCAAGCATAACAGTTTTTACAGCGATACGCAATTTCCCTAGTTTTTCTTTTTAAAGGGAATAACTTTCCAAGAAAAATTAACAAATCGAAAAAAAAAAAATACACTGTAATTCTTGCGTGTCAAGGGAACTAGAAAAAAGTAAAAGGAAACAAAAAAAAGTTTTCCCCCAACTCTTATTGAAATCATTAAATTTTTCTTGCTACTTCAGTAAATTTTACTTTTGTGCCCAAAAAAAGGACACAATGGGGTGTTATCCCTCGTGTTTGACACAGAAAAACCCAAAAAAAATCGTTAAAAGTACAGAACCACCAAAACCACTTCTAGCCCCCTCCCCTGCGGGCAAAGCCTTATGTTTAAAACCAAATCCGGCCGACGCGAGAACAGCTTCTAACTACTATTTAAACGTCGCCGTGTCTAAACCCCTTCCTCATATGCCCTTTTCCCCCCAAAAAGGGAACCCCCCTCTCCTCTCCTTTTCCCCTCTCTCTCCCCTTTTCTCTTTACTCTCTCTCTCCCCCTCTTTTTTCTCCTCCCCTCTCTCCTCTCTCTGTGAAGACGAAGGGGTGTTTGTGTTTTGTGTGTGTGTGTGTGTTGTGTGTGTGTGTGTGTGTTGTGTGTGCGTGGGGCGTGCGTGCTGCGTGCCCTGCGTGGGGGGTGCGTTGGGGGCTGGTGGTTTTGTGTGTTGGTGTGTGTGTTGTGTTTGGTGGGGTGGGTGTGTGTTGTTTGTGTTTGTGTGTTTCAGACAAACAGACAGACAGACAAACAACAGACAGACAGACAGACAGAAAGAGAATGAAAAAAAAAAGAATTTTTTAAGTTTTTACTAACGTTTTTCATGTCAAAAATGGTTTAAAGGGAAAGGTAGGGAGTATGGGGATGGGGTTTTTCCCAAAGAAGATTTGGGAAAAATGGAAAAACAGACCTTATTTTCCCCCCACTGAAAGAAAACAAAAATTTCACTCACAAAATATTGGTGGGATTGGTTGGGGAAAAAAATTACGTTTTTTTACAAATTTTCTGAAGGGGTATTTTTGGTTTTTTTTTCCATCCCCCCCCCCCCTCCCCCTGAAACGAACTTTCAAACACACTTTTTCTTTTGGGAAACCGAGGGTTGGGGAATTTTTTTGACTCCATAAAATACACAATCTCCTCCCCCCTGATCAAAGCCGTACTGGAAAAGTGAATAAGGGTTGGCTGGAAAACTGTTTTTTAAAAAATCGAAATATTTTCACCTGGTTTCACAAATAAAAGTCCCCACCAGTGCCAAGGGGCATAATTTTCTTTACTGTAAACACCCTTTGAAGAATCGAAGACCCAAAGGGGAACGAAGGAAAAATATAGTGATCAAAAAAAAAAAAAAACATTGAAAACATTTCCTGGGCCGAGCACCCCGAAAACCAAACACCGAAATTATAATAATTTTGCCATCGATTTTAAAGGCGGGCCGTTTTTGGGTACATTTGGGGGGACTTGGGTTTCACACCGGTTTTTTTAAAAAGCAATCAGGGGTGACCAAATCCAGAAAAAAACCCCCACCAACTTTAATGGAAAAAACAAAGGGTTTAAAAGGGAAAAAAGGAAACAAAGAGAAAAGACAACAAAAGAAAGGGGGAAAAGAGTCAGGGGGGAGAATGGGGACTGAAAGACATGAACATAAAGGGCCCCCTGACATTTTTCCCCCACGTCACCTACTTTCCCTTCTGTTTATATACTGTTTGCTAAACTTTTAGGGAAATTTTTACTGGGTTATTTCATAATCCCCCTGTAAAAAGAATTCCCGTAAATTTTTTATTTACCTTTTTCATAAAAATCTTTTTTTAAATTTAAAATGAGACAAAAGGGGGAAATGTTTGGAAAGCGTCCCTAGCAAAAATGACCGGTTTTCAAGCCCCCTTTTTTTTACTTTATCGCTTTCAAATCTTTGTATTTCGGTCAGTTAAACGCGTCCCCTTGAAATTTTTTTAAAACGTTTGGAAACTATCGAAATGCCCGAATTTTTCAGTAAAAAATTTGATCGATTGATTATCGATTAGAATATTCAAGATTTTTGTTAAATGTTCACCAGTTAACCCTATGTTTTCCATTCATTACCCCAAGTTTCACAAAGCTGAAAACTGACCGAAATTTTATTCGCATACGCTCTTTAAAAATTTGATTGGTTTTTAACTTACGATATTCAAAAAAAAATATCTAGAAAAGAATAATTTGAGTAGGGTTCCCCGGGTATTTTTTCAATAAACATCAAAAAAAGTAACTGTACGAAAATGAGAGAGACACCCACAACCCCAAAAAGAGGGGAGAGAAGAGAGGAAGAGCGAAATGGATTTTTTGAAGAATTTAGTCTAAAATGTTCGAGCCCTCATTGAGTTTTTAGTCTAGTCGAACCCAGAAAGGGTGCCATTATTTGAATTTTTTCGCTGTGCACTACGATTGAGTTCCCGTAAAGACTTTTTAACCTAAGGTCATGGGTTTTTTTTTTCCAAAATTTTTCCAACGTTTGTAAAAAAAAGGATTTCCCCTTCGGTTTTAATAAACCCTGGGGTAATTTTTTCGTCTGCAACCCAACACCTTTTACAGGGTCTACAAAAGAACTCTTAAAAAAACCCAAAACTGCACTTTCGAAAATGAGGAAAATCCAAACGCATTTAGCGGTGTAACACTCTTCCTTTATTTAGCTACTTATCGTTTCATCTATTTATGTGTTCATCAATGGTTTCAAAAATTCAT
>CM031600.1:80009664-80019664 GCA_018398815.1 Conus ventricosus
ACAGGTGCAAGTGTGTTTGCCATATGATCATGTTCTCTAATTCCAATTTCAAAAGGAGATCTATGATTTCCAGGTGAGGTATTGGAAACTTCATGTTCGGAACGATAAAAGACCATTTGCAGGCTTTTTTGTGATTAAAGTGGATTGAAACCGTTATATTCAGGATATAATGCTTTGATGATTAATGTGCGTAAGACTAGAACCGAATTAAACAGAGTTTAAGTAGATGTGAGTTGTTCTTATTGCTGCTGCTGCTGCTGCTGCTGCTGTTGTTGTTGTTGTTCTTGCTGTTGTTGTTGTTGTTGTTGTCGTTGTAGATTACTACCTGTGTGCTGACAGAATCTCCGTTAACTAAATTTTATCCTTTTCCCAAAGCGACAGGGAAACAGGTAGGAAACTGGGAGGAGGTAGAGGGGAAGGAAATCATGTTGTACTCCAGTTCGGTTTTTTGTTTTGTTATGCTCTCTCTCTGTCTCTCTGTTTCTGTCTCTCTCTGTCTCTGTCTCTGTCTGTCTGTCTGTCTGTCTGTCTGTCTGTCTCTCTCTCTCTCTCATCTCTCTCTCTCTCTCTCTCTCTCTCTCTCTCTCTCTCTTCATCTTCATAAAATCAAGTTTTATTAGAATGTGTGCATGCGATCGAGCGAGCGCGCGCGCGCGCGCGCGCGTGTGTGTGTGTGTGTGTGTGTGTTGTGTGTGTGTGTGTGTGTGTGTGGTGTGTGCGTGCGTGCGTGCGTGCGTGTGTGGTGTGTGTGTGTGTGTGGTGTGTGTGTGTGTGTGTGTGTGTGTGTGGGGAGGGGGGGGTGCGTGTGTGTGTGTGCGTGCGTGTGTGCGTGCGTGCTTACGTGCGTGCGTGATTGCGTGCTTGTGCGTGCGTCCGAGCGCAAGCCTGTATGTGTGTGTGTGTATGTGTGTGTGTGTGTGTGTGTGTGTGTGTGTGTGTGTGTGTGTGTGTGTGTTGTGTGTGTGTGTGTGTGTGTGTGTGTGTGTGTGCGTGCGTGCGTGCGTGTGTGCGTGTGTGTGTGTGTGTGATTACGCTCAGGCACGTAACGCTCTCCGATGGGCAAACAACTCAAAGATAATCCCCTCTAACCAGGTCAAGGCACAACCAAGTCTAACAACAACAACAAAAAGGGGAAGAGTTTTGCCCGAAGAAAAAAGAGTACAAACAAAAAGTTGTTCCAACACCACCAAGATAAGCCCCCCCCCCCTCCCCCCCCTCAGTGCGGTAAAAAGCACCACCCAGCCAAAGAAAGAAAAAGACAAGGAGCTTTTTTAGCCTGAGGAGGCGAGGACAGATAAAAGTTGTTTTTGGGGAAGAGAAAGTCGTAATGTCATGCGAACTTTTCCCCCAACCCGCTAATAATCTGAAAAGGCCGTGGATAGAGGGGGGTGTCTGCGGGGCATTAGCGGGCATTCAAAGCTGGGTGGGAGGGTGGGCTTTTCATGTCTGCGCCCTTGGAAGAAGTCGCGAGTCTGTCTTCAAAGTTGGAATCAATAGCTTTCAAACACTCCGCACAGAAGAGGTCCGTCATTCCCCTTCATTTTGATCGTGACCGGGCGGGGGAATGGCTCAGCTGGTAGAGTGCCGGACTCGTAATCCAAGGGTTGCGGGTTCGAATCTCCGCCGGGCCGTTTCCGGTGTAGGGGATTTTTTCCCTCGGAGTTAACATTGGTTCTGACTCCATTTCCCATACAGTCCTTCGAAGAAGACTATAAACCGAGGTTCCGTGTGTGAACGCACGCATAATATCTTGCACACACGTCAAATCCCATCACCAACTTTCGGAAGAGAAGGCCAGTTTGGCCGTTGGTATGGATGACACGTTACACATTGCATGCACCTTCCCCTAAGATGGAGTATGGCTGCCTTAATGGCGGGATCAAAAAAATGGTCATGCACACAAAACTCCAATCCCTTTGTAGGGTAGATGGGATTAATACGTGCCTGTCCATATAGGGAGTGTCCGCAGGAGTATCAGCCTGCGTACGCAGAAGACGAAGAAGATCGTGACCGCCACTGATTCCACCTTGTCTGGTTATCCAAGAATCTTGTGCATTCGCTGGTCCTTTAGTGGCCTTTATTTTCATGCTTTGAATTTGGTTACGGATTTTTGTTTTTTTTCTTCAGAATTTTACACATCCACACACACACGCGCGCGTGCGCGCGCGCGCGCGCGAGCGCACACACACACACACACACACACACACACACACACACACACACACACAAGAACTTATAAATCTTCAGCATCCACTTCATCCTGACTGTAATGCCACCACTTGTGAACAAAAGTATATGTAGTGTACTATTCTACACATGATTTATTATCCATTTTGACACTGTTAACGTGAACAATTAGATCTAGATCTTGAGATTTTTATGTTAGTTGGTTTAAAGAAAGTTATATTCCATGTTAAATAACGTTTCTTTTAAGGTTTTCCAGTGGAACTGTCGATCCATCTCAACTAGTCTTGATCAGCTAAACTCAGCACCTTGCCGGAGAAAAATATAATGTATTGGCTTTACAGTCTCTCAATGTGAAGAGGAATAGGTTACCTAAACTCAGTGGCTACTATTTTCCACCCATTACTCAGCAAGGAGCCACAGAAGATAAAACCAACGTTGCTATTTACATAAAAGAAGGAGAGAAGTATTACCCATGTACTAGTCCTGTTCCACCAGACTTACTAGATGCCTATTCCTGTGCAGTCAGGGTCCGAATAAACACTGACACCACATTCACTGTAGTGTCAATTACTTACCTCGAGGGCTAAGGGATAAACCCAAATGGCTTCGATCACTAACAAAAATCGATCAGAATAGCAGTTATAAAAGGTGATTTCAATGCTCATTTCGCCATTCGGGGAAAAAAGATTGTCAATTAAAAAAACTAGCGTCGTTTCGTTAAAAACATTGTTTCGCCTTATATCTTTTAACGACGGGAGAAATTAACAGTTTTCCCGAAACCCCAATACAAGCCAGTGCAATAGATTTATTTAAACATCTAATCTAGCACTGATGTGACTGGCAGACCTTAAATGACCTTGAACGTGATATATTCCTTATCACACTTTTAAAATCTAAAAGGGCCCTGAACCAAAAGACATGTCGCAAAAAAAAAGTCCCAAAAATATAATTAAAAAGAAAATGGGACGTTCACAAACTTGCTTAAACGTTCAAGTCGACATGAATAAATTAAATCCCTAAGTTGATGGATTGTATTTTTTAAAAAACCCTGCTATCTGCTGCAAATATTCAATACCCAGAAAAAAACTAACAAGCCAAGTTAATAACCATAGGGAATGTTGGGGGAACGAAAATTGGAAAAGCAAAAAAAGGAAAAAAAAAAAAACAAAGGGGAAACTTACAAAGTAAAGGAGACAAAACGTAAATCAAAGTGTTTGAGAAAAAAAAAGGCCAAAAATATTTCAAAAAAAGTGACAGCAAAGCAACGAAAATACTGGTCAAACTTTTGTAAAAAATAAATTTAAATAGTTTAAAAGTTATCAAAGGTGGGGGCAAATTAAAAAAATGAAACCGGAGTACTTCCAACTGCCCGATCAGCCCCCTAACTCTGATTTCCCCTCCAACTCGGAGAAAGCTGAAGCATTCGCAACAAATTTTAAAAAAAATAGCGAAAAGACAGTCTAAACGGGAAAAAGAAAAAACACGGGCAAGAGAAAAAAAAAGCAATTTACAACGACCTGCCCTGAAAAAGAAATTCCTGAATTTCCCTTAAAATACAAGAGGGAAAGATGTTCGAAATCTGGAAATAGAAAAAATCAGTGGCTTAGTGGATTTCAATAAAATTTTGTCTACCCCTCGAATGAAAAAACATTTCTTTCCTTTTTATTAAAAAATGTTGGAACGAGGGAAATCTCCTTTAGTGGAAAATTCTAAAAATTTACCCATTCCAAACGGGGGAAAACCCTCGTTTGATATAAACAGCTCCGACCAATGCCCTAACGTCCATATGTGAAAAATGATGGAAAAAATTTTTCCCAAAACGGGTTTAAAATTTTTTTTGTAAAAAAACCCCCAAATTCCCAATAACCAAGCGGGTTTTCAAAAAGGAAGATCATCAGTAGAACACTTATTTTAAAAAGATCAAGTTAAACAACAATTGCGGGAAAAAAAAACACCCTTGAAACTTTCTTTGATATAAAAAAAGATTAAACGTTGGCACAAAGGGGTTGTATAAGTTCAAACCCATTGGTATAAGTAAAACAATGTATAAATATAAAATTTTTTTTGGAAATCGAGGGTGTTCAAACAAGAATTGAGCTCATTTTAGGTGACCATTAAAAATGGGGTTTCCCACGGGGATCGTATTTCTCCGATTTTTTCATATTTTAAAACTGCGATATAACAAAGGATTATCAAAAGATTTTAATATTGCAAAATTGCGATGACTTATGTTGTGGATGAAGGTCATATGAAAAAAAGATCCATAAGATCTATAAATTACTAAAAAAAAAAATTTTTCAACATAAACAAAACAAATCAACGATTTTTACAAAAAGGATTTTCATTTCAGCGAAAAACGAATTTAATGCTTTTTAATTTGGAATGCCTGAAAAATTTCCCTCAATTTACTCTGACGGGCACTATCAATACGAGTTCTGAAAAATTTCTAGGCTTTTATTAATCCAAAGCTTTCATGGAATCTAAAATTGAAACATTTGAATAAAGCGGGAAAAGTTTTAACTTTTTAAAAATCATAAGCAAAAAAAAGTGGGGACAAGGGGAAGTAGTTAAAAAATTACTTCTTCGCGCTTGTGCGGTCAAGATTAATTTTGCCCAAGAAGTATTCTTTGCGCCCCCCAAAAATTACTCAATAAATTTAAAAGTTAGACTGCAAAAACGTATAAAAAGGCACTTGGATTCTATACATCATGTAAATGGGAACTACCATGAAATTGGGTTTTGCCTCTCAAAGAGTTTCGAAAGCGTTACATCTAAATTTTGTCTTAAAAAATCTTCACAAAAAAACTTTTTGTGCTAAAGAAATATCATTAAATTCAGAAACAGATTTGCAAAAAAAGTAGAAGCTAAAATCAACTTTATCCTCCGAATATCTTCTACTCTATTTAAAGAATCAAACATAAATAAACTAAAATCGCTTCGAGCCCCTTTTAGCACCCATTCCAAATGGGGGAAAAAAAAAGCTAAATTTGATCAAAAAACACTTGCTAAGTAAAAACGATTCTCCAAAAAATTTTTAAAAGCGATGTAAAAATTTTCATTTGGGGAAAATGTGTATAAAGACCACTTAAAAGTTGTTCGGTGGTTCGTACTAGTGTCTAACATGGCGCAGCTTTTATATACCAACCCTTAAAAGTGGAGGAAAATTTTATAATCTTGGGGAAAAACTTGCGATTTTTTTCCGAAATAGTAGCATTCTAATGTCTTAAAGTTTTTTCTAAATTTTCCCCTAAAAATTGTCAATTCTATTTGAGTGATTCCCGATCAGCGCTTTTGCTTTTCAAACTCCAATTCAAAGTTCGTAATGAGTAACAACGAAATAAATAATAAGTCTTTTCATGAAAGAGTCAGTATTACTTTTTTTTGGGTGCCCCCTTTACTGCGGCATTTCAACAATGAGAGATTCCAAATGCTCGAGGCAGCTCGCAAATTTAAGGCAAACTTATTCGTATAATTTTGGGTTTTCAGAAAGTTATGCACTGATAAAAAAAGATCAAAAGAAACGATTTAAACATTTATTGAAAAACACAGATTGTCTTTATTATAAAAGTGTTTAAAAAAGCCCTGATATTAACCCAAAAACCCAATTAAAAAAAATCCCAAAAACCAATTTCCGGGACGTAAAAAAAGCTTAAATTTCGCATGCGATTAAAATTTACCCGAAAATAAAATACTGCAAAAATGTCTCATGTATGTGTGGGGAACCCCTCAGTGTAAGTCATTGTTACTGAAATGTGCAAGAAAAAAACAGTAGTGCAAAAGGGAAAGGGGCTGAAATTTAATCTGATGGATCGACTTCATGAAATTGCCTTTAAGTTAAATAACTGTTTTTTCTGTGTTTTTTTTGAAACCCTTTTTTACAAAGCCAGTTGGAAAAATTTTCTTTGAATTTTAACCTTTTCTTTTTTTTTTTTTTTTTTTTTTTTTTCCCCCCTTTTGAACAAACATATGCTCATTTTACCAAAATTTAATCTTGTATGAGCCCTTACAAAAAGTACAAAAATTTTTATTTTTCACTGTTAACTCCCCAACTACCGCTTAATTAAGGTCCAAAACTGGGAAAAATTTACCACGTCAAACTGGAAAAGTGCTGAAACGAAGACATCATTCAAAAGGGTGTTCAATTCATCGATACACCCCCAGTGCAGGAACTATTGAAAAAACAGAAAATAGTTCCATGGACATGGTGAAATTACTGTATTTTTTTGAAAAATGGGCACACTGAAAACCGTGTCATAAATTATCTCTTAACACACTCACTCACCCCCAACACACACACACACACACACACCAACACCTACTCACATTTTTACACACACACACAACACACAACACACACACACACAACACACACACGTGCCCCCGCGCGCGTATGACACACAAAACAACGTCCCCCCAAAAAACACCCCACACACACACACCACACACACCCAAAACACACACCAAAACCTTTCCCCCACCAAAATCGCAAAAGGTTGCACACACTATACTTTTTTCATCACACACTTATCATACAAACGTCGAAATCCTTTTTGGGGAAGCGTTAAAGGAAAAAAAACAACAACAAACCACACACACATACACCACACACGCACCAGCAGCACGCAGCCGACGCCGCACGCACAACACACACCACCCCCACAACACAACACACACAACACACACCACACACAATCTAGCAAGATGACTTGATGGATTCTAACCACCCTTATACACTTTTTGTTCGTCCCCCCGTTACTTTTTTCAAATCTTTTCTGCCCTTTTGTTTATCACATACTGTCTTTTATTCTTCTCTCTCTCTCTCTCCCCTCTCTCTTCCCCTCTCTTCTCTCTCTTTTCCTCTCTTCTCTCTCTCTTTCTCTCTCTTCTTTTTTCTTCTCTTCCTCTCTCTTCTTCTCTCTTCTTTCCCTCTCTCTTCCCCCCCGCTGTCGTTGTCTTGTCTATCAATTTTTAAAAAAGGAGTGACTGAGGGCGGAAAGTGAAGCAAAATTTAGAAAAAGAGGGGTTGTTAGCCCGGAAATAGACAAACAAACTGTGCCCCCCCCCGTGTTTGTTTGTTTGTCCTTGGCGGTAACTAACCCCCCCTCTTTTTAAATTTGTCTAAAAGATTTTTTTACTTTTTTTTTTTGTTTTTTTTTTTTTTTTAACTTTTTTAATTTATTCATGGGTTGGCCCGAAAATTTTGGGGTTTTTAAAGTGTTGTGGTCAGAGTCTATAATACATCATGAACTGTAAAGGTAGTCCTGCTCATGCCCCATCTTCGTTCACAGTGCACTTCAGCGGAGTCAGACAATGACAGGACTTGTTTCAAGGAGAATATATAGGAATCTTTCGGTTGTGTCCGGACAATCACTCTCTCGACTGGGTCCACCTCTCCACCACAGATACCCAATAACATTGAGGGTAAGACAAAGGACTGCATCAGACAACATGTTTGCATATTAATGACATACAAGAGAAGCCCCTTATCGGAGTCAGATGCTGAAAGCTTGCCTGGCACGGAGAATACCTGGTGATGATTCACTCCTTGATCCTGCTGGGGCAGGGAAGAGGGTAAACGTGCCGGTGGCAAGGTAAACATAGCCTTTATTGTACATCACATTGCTACCATGTTGAAAGATAGACACATGTAAAAGCAACGTTTGGTCGACATTTCGTCAACAGTTTGACGAGGTGAGGGAGCGGGGTAGGGGAGAGGGGGGGGGGGGGATGGATAAGGAGGGAGGGAGTGGGTAGGTGTTTGTTCGTGGGGTGTGGAGTTTGGGAAAAGATGTTTTTTCAATCCATTTTTCTATTTTTTCTTCACTGTGTAAAGCATTGCAACAAGGTAATGAAAATGATTTTTTTTAAGTGAACACAGCCTGGTGGTGGACGACGTGGAGGGCAGGAGCAGCCACTGCATCTCTATCTTGTTGCGTATAACAGAAGACAGAGGCTGCACAGATCTCTGGCTGCTGGTGCACTCATCTCAGCACCTCGTCATCCAGAGGACATGGATTGATCATGAACATGGCTTGCGGGAGAACCAACATCCTGGATGGACAACCGAGAAAAACTGAACTGGACACAACTCCGCAACAAAATATTCATGTAAGACTGCAGACAGGACCCCTGATGACGAGCCCATGTCTCGGTACTCCAAATATCTACGGTCACCGGCTGATGATCATAGTGACGACGACGACGACGACGATGATGGTGACGACGAATACGACGACAACATTGGTAATGATGATAATGATCATACACGGGGATACAGAGAAAAAGTAGCTTACTCTAAAGACTGGAAGTCAGCCCAAAACTCAATGACAATATAAAAGTGGATTGTTCAAAAGAGCAGTTCAACTACCATCCAGCATGCTATGGAATGGAGATTTGTGGTTGGGAAGAATGTTTGGTGGAAGCTTTCAGTTCCAGGCCTCTCTCACCGAGAGGTGAGACAGCTCTTGGGTCACACGGGAAGACACGATGCATACTGTTCAATTTCTTTTTTTTTTCCTGAAAGTATGCGTCCTCAAGGACTGCTGGTGCTAGTGCTGCGGCAGGACGCCCTGGTCATGTTTGTGGATGAGGTGACCACAATGAGTGGCATGGGAATGTGTGAGGTGACCACAATGAGTGGCATGGGAATGGGTGAGGTGACCACAATGAGTGGCATGGGAATGGGTGAGGTGACCACAATGAGTGGCATGGGAATGGGTGAGGTCACCAGAATGAGTGGCATGGGAATGGGTGAGGTGACCACAATGAGTGGCATGGGAATGGGTGAGGTCACCAGAATGAGTGGCATGGGAATGGGTGAGGTGACCACAATGAGTGGCATGGGAATGGGTGAGGTGACCACAATGAGTGGCATGGGAATGGGTGAGGTGACCACAATGAGTGGCATGGGAATGATGCCACCAAAGATGCCCAGAAAATAAGACAGGGAAAAAAGTCTGAAGTTTGTCGAGGACAAACCCTGCTGGTGTGTGTGTGTGTGTGTGTGTGTGTGTGTGTGTGTGTGTGTGTGTGTGTGTGTGTGTGTGTGTGTGTGTGTGTGTGTGTGTGTGTGTATGTATGATGTGTGTGTGTGTGTGTGTGTGTGGTGTGTGTGTATGTGTGTGTGTTTGTGTATGTGTGTGTGTGTGTGTGTGTGTGTGTGTGTGTGTGTGTGTGTGTGTGTGTGTGTGTCTGTGCGTCTGTGTCTGTGTGTGTCTGTGTGTGTGTGAGAGAGAGAGAGAGAGAGAGAGAGAGAGAGAGAGAGACAGAGAGAGAGAGAGACAGAGAGAGAGAGAGAGATGGAGAGTGGGAACAAAATGCAAAAGGTGTCCAGTATTTCTTTTCTCTCAATACTTACGCCATTCTACTGTTCAAGTTCGCAATAGACGCAAACACCACATGTAAGGTAGTCAAAAGGCGAGCAGTATGAAGGAAAGGGACTAGAAAGAGGAGGGTCGATGCTGTCTTGGGGACAAGGAATGAAAAATGTCCCTTCTACAGGATGGAACGGGGACACTTCAGACTATAAAAAAGGAGAATAACATAAACGTTGTGTGGAAAACGTATTCACCTTCATGAAAACATGTATTCACTGATAGGCATTGCAGAGTGCAAGCATAAGGATTGTACAAGATTCCAAGGGGGTGGGGGTGGGAAGAGAGAATCTGGTTCACCCTCTTGAGTAAAAAATGCCATGAGGCAAACCATTTTGCAGAGTTAGGATTTGAAATCAATCACAGTTTTAAAGAAGAGGAAGAGTTAGAGATAGTGAAAGAAGGGGAGAATTTCCTGGGAACGTCGATCCAGAAGGTGG
>CM031600.1:80024664-80027164 GCA_018398815.1 Conus ventricosus
ATCCTGTTCGTGGCCTCCTTGACTCAGCCCTGGTTGGTTTGCCTCTTCAGGGGGGACTTTTGTGTGCCTAACATTCTTTTGTTTCTCTTTTCTGTACATCGCTCTTGAAATTCAATACACATGACATGACATGATTTGTTGATTTCTAACCTATTCTCTCTCTCTCTCTCTCTCTCTCTCTCTCTCTCTCTCTCTCTCTCTCTCGCTCTCTCTCTCTTTCTCTCTCTCTCTCTCTCTCTCTCTCTCTCTCTCTCTCTCTCTCTCTCTCTCTCTCTCTCTCTCTCTCCAGATTCATTCTCTTTTCCTTCCCTGGCCTGTCACTTCCTTTCTTTTCTATTGCTTATACATTTATGTACCTTTTTTCAACATTTCCACGTGAATGCCAACGCAGCACTTGAAGTTCGACAGTAAGACAAAATTGGGACTAAAAGTACTTCCTGTTCAGAGTCCACATACCAACTGTTGAAGAGACAATTCTACCCATGTCCAGCCTTGATAATCAGGGAACCTCAGGATTTACGATGATGATATTCCCAAAAGTGTGTGTGTGTGTGTGTGTGTGTGTGTGTGTGTGTGTGTGTGTGTGTGTGTGTGTGTGTGTGTGTGTGTGTGTGTGTGAAGATCTCTCATTTGTTTCTACACTTCACTTCCTGGTCTGGATCCATTTCTTCCAATACGGGGAAAGAACGGAATTAGTAAGGAAAAAGGGAGAGAAAGTCTACACACAAATGCTGACTTACAAGAATCTCTCATTGAGGATATCACATTCCGCAAGATGGCCTGGCGTGAGCACTTATCTCTTCAGTATTCCCTGACTATGGCCATCTTGTATAACAGAGTAGAGTGTAAACGTAACAAAGGCAGACCACCGATATCCTGAAAGGACCATTTGAAAGTCCGGACTAATCATTGCAGCACCACTGTGTAGAATTGAGGATTGGACTGTGAAGATCCCTGGCTGGCCAAACATCCATCACAGCATCACGTCCTGCAGAGGACGTGGAATCTTAAGGAACATGCTATTTTGGGGAGATAACATTCTAAATGGACTATGGACAGGACCGGCCTGCACCTAACATCTCCACCCAGGCAGGAATCTCCCTGATGCCTGGGCGCAATTGTTGGCACTCCAAATATGTACACTCACAGGACGGTGACGATAAAGATCAAAGATGATAATGATGACAAAGACGACAACAACGGTCATGAGATGATGTCCTGGGACACAAAGAAACAAAGCAGCCCACTTTAGCCATTGAAATGAGGCGTTCTGAATGGAATGATGTATGTACAAAGCAACTACATTTCTGGCCATTGAGGTGCTTTTGACAGTGCTGCAGGTCACGGGTTCAAATCCACTCTGTGGTATTCATTGGTGGGATGTTTCAGCACTGACAATTTACTTCTCAGAGTCGAATGCGCTACAGACTCAAATGGGAACAGCTTCAAAATACTTAGTGCTTCTGTCTCTAGGAGTGTTGCTCAAATATCCTGACCATCACTGTACCTTTGGTTGACGCCAGGATACTTTATGAAAGATAGTGTAGAATGCACGCTTGCCGTGTTGTTCAAAACCAGAATAGAACTTTGGTTGACGCCAGGATATGTTATGAAAGATAGTGCAGAATGCACGCTTGCCGTGTTGTTCAAAACCACAATAGAACTTCACAGCGTCACCTTCATCATCAACATTCAGAATCATGAACAGCTCATACTCTGTGGCCCTTCATGTTAGGCCTTTGTAGTGATCTCAGTTTCTATTTCATTTGCATATTCACGCGGGTGATGAGTTCATGCAAGGGTGATCGGACTCAGCAAAATTCATAAGGACTGTGATGAATGGGAGTGACCGCGCCCTGCAGAGACGGATGGTCAGTTTACATATTTGACTGCACAGTTACTGTCAGCAAAGGGCTGGACAGGTGGCGTCCTGTGATCTGAAGAGGACCAGGCACTGCCGGACACTGACCATAAGGCCCAGCTGCAGTGTGGTGTCTCCTCTCCTCGTGTGTCGCGTACAACGAGCTTATACTGTGCGCTTGCTTCGGCTGGTGCTGGGAGGGAGACAGACTCAAGGACGGAGTTTGGTTTGGTGTGTCGTGGATGAGTTTGTGGCAGAAATGCCAATGACGGTAGGCAGACAATGAGACAGTAGAGAGAGAGAGAGAGAGAGAGAGAGAGAGAGGTGTGTGTGTGTGTGTGTGTGTGTGTGTGTGTGTGTGTGTGTGTGTGTGTGTGTGTGTGTGTGTATGAGAGAGAGAGAGAGAGAGAGAGGAGAGAGAGAGAGAGAGAGAGAGAGAGAGAGAGAGAGAGAGAGAGAGAGAGAGAGAGAGAGAGAGAGAGAGAGAGAGAGAGAGATGCACATGGAGCACGCCAATACATCACAGGTCAAACTGAAATCAATGTGAAGAAAACGGAAACGGCTGTCTCAATTTTTCTTCTCTTTAATCCTTACCCTCAGTCCATTTTCTCCCTCCCAGTGGAAGCAGGCACTATCTGA